>CM038793.1:139054453-139381009 GCA_021764765.1 Vicia sativa | reverse complement strand
AACAACCTTCCCTTTCCTTAGGGTATTTAAACACGATGGGTAGAGTATGCTTGCCCGTATGTCCAAGAGGCGTCCAAGTAGGCAAGAAGTAAGCGGACGAATGTCCATGACAAAGAAGGTTGAATCAAAAAGTCGGGAACCGACTTTACAGATGATGAGCTCTCCAATCTTTATTACTTAGAACCATCAAAAAGCTCTAACAATAATGTCCAACTGGATCTCGGAGAACCCGACCCGACATCAATAGATCAAAAGCAGTCTTGGAAGGATATTTAAGTAGGCAAGTATCCACCAAGACATGGGATAATGTAGTGCCCTTGCATTCAAGCAGAGAGATGCGAGGGCTTTGTTGTGTTCTTTCGGAAGGAGTTAAATCGACATCGAGCCCTAGGCCGTTGTTGGCAGCCGAGGCTAGCAATACACCTTAGTGGTGGGTGGTAGTGTCTTGCGGCCGTGAGCATTCTTGAGAAACTTCCAAGGCGTTAGCATGAGCCTCAGTACAAAGCGAGCAAGCATGGAGTCTTGGGCAGATGCATCTAAGCCATTCCTGACATTGTAGTAACTTTCTTGATAATCTTAATTTCCTCCATTTTCTTGTTTGGAGTGTCTTGATATTCCTTTGGTATATGACGGGGATGAGCCAGTTCTTGAGGGCCGATGGAATAAATGGAATTAATTTGAGTCAGCGAGTGTTTTTGGAGGAGAGATATGGAGAATACCCTTCAGGTTCGGTCACCTTACTAGATCGGTGATGTTGTCAATGTCGAGAATGGTAGCTTCATAGTAAGATCTTCAATGGTCGGAGGTCTTGCTTGGTGTACATGTTAGTAAACATCGACTCCATAATTCAAAGGATAGCCTTCAGGAGGAATCGGGAACTGGTCTTGGAGGTGTCATACCCCAAATTTTCCCTCCATCTACTCAAGTTTACATCATGCTCAAGGATTCCTCGAGTTGATCGAACAAACTCTCTCCTGAATAATCAGCAGACAAGGGTTTGGTATCTCTCAAGTCAGATGAACTTCAACATCTCAATGGCCTTCATGCCTCCTCATATACTTCAAAGATTCTCCATGTCAAGTTTCAGCCTCCAAGTCAAGTTTCCTCAGACAATTGCTCGGTTGTTTGAAAATCAGATTGTATTGGACAAAAGTCAAGCTGTGGTCAACATCTGAGTCAAACTACATAATTTTTGGTCAACATCCTCATTTTGAAGTTACATTCATCATTTATCAAGGGTTGATCATGATTCATCAGAAAACTCAAGATTTGCTCAAAGTCAAACTTTCTAAATTAGGGTTTCAGGTGAAAAGTCAATTGAACTTTGTTGATCACCTTTCTCATACTTTCTCGAGAATTTTCCACCACCTCTTGTTTAAAGGAAATTCAATTCTCTACAACTTCATGTCTCACAAGAATGTCCAAAAATGCTTCATTTGAGAGGTATAGCTCAAAACATTACAGTTCATTTTCAAAGTCAACAAAAGTCAACTTTTGTTTTGAAGATATATTGAGCATAGTAACTCCAATTGAGATGAGACCAAAGACATTGTTTAGAGACTCTTAGAGCTTTCAAAAGTCCAAGAACACTCAAAAATGTGGAAAATTGAGCAAGTTACACCATTCACAAGTTGGGAAATTTTGGAAGAATGCACAAGAGAGATACTTCAAAAATCAAATCTTTGCAAATGGGCCTACTTTCTTCATCCTAACTTGTTCCTCATGCAATTAGGAATGTCCAAGCCCAATGCCACGAATTTTGATTTATTTTTCTATTTAATTTGTAATTTATTCGTTTAAATGCAAATTAAATCTTAAAATAAATTATAAAATCAAAATTAATTGGAAGATTGATTTTATTGCTTTCTTGTGATCAATCAACCCATAAATGCAACAATTTAAATTAGATCAAATTTGTAAGATTGGATTGAAAGTGAATAAAATTTGAAAATTTGATTTCATGAGAATATATAAATTTGATTTCCATGAATATTGATTAATTCTTTCAAATTCAATCCCAAATCCATCCGGCATATATACTTGATGCATACTATCAAGAGAACGAAAAAAATGGCTGAAACCCTAATCCAAACTCAAAGGAAACCGTGCACTTGAAGCAATTGCAACCCTAGTTTTGCTTGATTCACCAATTCAAACCTTCCATTGTGTTCCTTGAGGCTCTCGGAATCGATTCAGACCCTTGACTCTCAAAAACATCAAAATTGAGAGAACACGATTTCGGTTTGTCATACTTTTCAAATTCGTTTCTATCATTCATGCACTTTTAACATGTTTTACGTGGTTTTGTTTGTGTTTAGATGGAAGTTTGCAAGCTTTACGCATAGTTTGATTGAATTTTCATGGCGAATCGTGACTTACCATATTTGGGTTCCATGGTTCGAATTGGGATCTCATGAAATAGGACAAATTGGACAGCGACCACCATCATGTTTAGAATGATGAATCCATCGAACCATGCCTTTGAATTGAATTTATATTACGTGTGTTGCATTTTGATGTTTGAGGGGTCATAGCGTCGCTCAAGGCCGACAGAATCTTCAATTCAAACAAGACGATGAAGTTCTTGGCGGGAAAGAACCATCTGAAGGCGACGGCGTGTAAATTCCACTCACTCAATTTCAAGCATGGCGCGTGTTGGCTCGGTTAATTCCCGTGTTGGTTTCGAGTTTGAGGCCAGCGACTCGATTCGATCCGTGGCCATGACATTCTTTACAAGTTTGCAAACTCATATTTTCTAGCATATTTTCCTATTTTCTTTTATTTTCCAATATTTTCCATTCATTTTAAATTCTTTTCATAATTTTATTCTGCATTAAAAAATTACCAAAAACATTTTTTCTTTTTACATTATTTTCATAAAAATCTTTATTTAATTTAATAAATTAAAAAATATATTTTTGCATGCATATTTATTTTATTTATATTTTGCATTTAATTCACTTTTAATTGCATTTTAATTATTAAATCTTTTCTAAAAAATCCCAAAAAATTATTTTAACTTATTTATCTTATTTCCAGCATGTAGTAATTTTCTCATATTAAAATTTGCATTTTTCTAACATTTATCTTATTTGATTTCATCATATTTTCCAATCTTATTCTTTCACAGGTTGCTCCGATTCGGACGTTTTCTTTTTATCATTCTATTTTTTCCAATAATGTAATTGTCTATGGGTTGTAATAGTTTAATCTAGGGTTTTATTTTCCGCATTTTAAATTATGTATACGCCCCAAGCCATGTAATAAGCGTAGGTTTATCTTTCATTTTTACTTTCCGCATTTACATTCCGCATTTACTTTCGCACCCTTATCAATTGCTAGTAATTAGGCGTGTGGCAAGATAATAAATGGACATAGCTCACACTAATCTTCAAGATAATATATTAAATTCAACACTTCTTTCACACACACGCCCTTAGGGTAATTCTCTCTCGATGCCTTTCGATTTCAAATGGTCATGTCCCTCGAGCGTAGAGGTATTCTAGCACCGTTGCCTTCAAAACAAATCATCATAGTCCCTTGATACAAAGATCATAAGACCCACAATGTCGCCTCCGGATACATGATCTTGACCCTCGATTGTCGCCTACGAAAATGATGATAGTCCCCGAATGTGCTAGGATACTTCCTGATTGCCTTCGATGACCATCCGATGTCCCCGAATGTCCGCTTACATCCAGCGAATGGAGCTACCTACTAACTAATGGTATGGCTAGCGCTATTCTAAAGGAATGTAGAAGTACAACAAAGCGACCAATTACGAGGTGGGTAAATAAGTCTTTTAGTTGCTTGCTCTCAAATGCTTTTCACACCACACACTTTTTCAAAGTTCAAAACTCTTTTCAAAACGAAACATTTCCGAACACTTTGTATACTCCTACATGAGTCATTACAAAGTCAAAGCGAAATGCCTTTTCAAAACATCTTTGTCAAACACAGAAAGCAATTTTAAAAGTGATCTAGAGCAACTAAGAGCGTAGATAACTACGGATGGAAAGAGTGCTAATACCTTCCTTTTCATAACCATTCTCCCGAACTTCGAGAATCTAACGAAGGTCTTTTACTTACTTTTACCTTCCTTAATTGGATAAAAATAAAAGTCGGTGGCGACTCTTGCTATCCGCACATTTGGATACAAAAATCCTACAAAGTCAGTTCAGTATTAGCTGGCGACTCTGCTGGGAAACACCCTAAAGAGAGAATTGCCTTAAGGATTTCTAGATAACTTTTATTGCTTTTGTTTGACTTGTATGCTTTATCTTTAAGGGTTGCTTGGGTATTATATTGTTGGGGATCCTACACCGGATCGGGTTTCCTTTTAGGTAAGTGGCATTAGATCATCGCGACCGCTAGGCGTATAACTGCGGTCAACATGATGGCTACGTTAGCTGACACTTTGGTTGTCCGATACTCTTCATTCCCAAGTTGAAGATAGTATTTGGCTTACGCATGGTGTCATCAAGCGCTAACTAAACTTTTAGAACCTTAATTGACCCATCTTGGCCATTAGAAGGTAGTGAGATGGCGGCTTTGGTGTAGACCCGGGTTGGTTGATACTCGATGCTACGCTCATTGAGATTAGACTTTTGGGACATTTCGATCGACCACTCGGCGTCGTATTGAAATAGCGCCTCGAGAAGATCTATGATATGAGATTCCTAGAACCGGTTACTATTATAGGGCGGGATGAACCAACTCAAACTTTTGGTAGGGTAATCACCTATACCTCATGCAAGCCTTAAACCTCGGCTCATTGTGTGAATTGTTTGTGTGTGCTAAACATGACATCATGACATCATTCGCATTGCATATCATTTCTAACTATTTCAAGGACCTAGGGATTTATCTTTGCTCTGTTTTGTAGGGATTATGGCTTCTAGAAAGACTATCCGAATCAACTTCATGGGTATCCTTCTCACTCAAAGAATTGGTTTGAAATTCCGACCATGCTCGATTCATCAAAAGACATGGTTATCTACTTGATTTGGTTATCTTCGGTTTTGAAGAAGATATGATGCATGTCTATTCCGTTCTTTGATCCCAAACACCATTGCTTTACATTTCGATTATCGGTTGGTTCCTACCTTGAAGAGTTCTCTAAGCTACTTGGGATACCTATTCTTGACCAAATGCCATTCACGGTTTGGAAAAGGTTCCTAAGTTCGAAGACATTGCATCCCTTACATCTTAAGCGCTCGGACATTGAAGCCAATTGGGAAACTAGAAGTGGAGTTAAGGGTTTACTTTCAAGTTCTTAATTAAGAAAGCGAGAATTCCTCAAAGTTATGAGTTTCCATGCATTCGAAACATTGGCCTTGCTAATTTATGGTTTGGTTCTATTCCTAACTCGGATCAATTCATAGATGTCAATGCCATCAAGTTGTTTCTTACCCACAATCCGATGCCTACTTTACTTGGAGATATTCTACATTCTCTCCACACTCGTGCTACTAAGAGACAAGGAACTCTCATGTGTTGTATACGTTACTTTCAAGGTGGTTTATTTCGCACCTTCCTCCATCGATTCGAAGAATGAACAAAGGTTGAGATGGTCTCAAAGTTGATGTCACTCTCTCATTCGGATATCCGTTGGAATCTTTTCTCTCAAAAGATTTCACATTCATTGAGCGTTGTGGAGAATTCTATGTACCACTACTTGGTATAAGGGAGGTATTACTTACAACCCTTCTCTAGCTCTCGTCGGTTTGGTTTTGCTCGAAGAGATGGTCCACATGATATGCTTCTCCAGATATTGTGTTCGATTACAATCACGATCTCGAATTACAAGCGAAGGTTTATACATGCTTGGGGCATGGTAAAGAAGGCGATACAAGACTTTGGGGCACCGAACTCCATTCCTTGGGAACCTTACCTCAAATGGGTGCGAGCTCGAGCTCAAAACCTCCATGATGCCATTCACTTTGTTTTACCGTAATTATGGAACTGTTGCTATAGGTGGCGTACCTATCTTGTTCTCATCGACATGCCTCTCACGATTTTGAAGACTTGAAGAGATCACGGATTCAACTTAAAGAAGAAAGGGATACCTTTGAAGCTCGATGTTACAAGCGAGAAAGTTCTAGAGTTGACCAAGCTACTTCACGAGGAGCGAAACATCAACTACATCGACACCAAAGGAAGCGCCATGGGAGACTTAGAGCTTTAGGATTTTTATGTTCTCTTTTATTGTTTTGAACTATCTCTTGTACTTAAAAGAAAAAGAATAATGAGAAGTACTAATAAATGTTTGTTCATTGCTTGTTTAACAAATTTAAATCTCTTAGGTCCTTGAAAACATTGCATTGCATTCGCATAAACATCGCATAGCATAGCATAAACATTGCATCACGGTACATTGGAGATTGGTTTTCTCATTTGCTCGCTATTTATTTTAGCGAAATGGCTCTTGAGCAGATATCAAAGATCTCGAGGGCTCGAATGCTCGGTTTGCGAGATGTTCACCAACTTGGTCCAAGGCCAAGAAGATTTGAAGAAGCTCATCAACAAGAAGAAGGTTGTTGGTCTCCTCGACATGGGTAGGCGTTTCAAAGGGGTCCAAAAGTGGTCGGTCGGATCGAGCTCTCAAGGAAGTGTCCATACCGGGGGAGTAAGCAAGGTGATGAAGGTGATCGGCGTGAGCCAAAGAAAGGAGGAGGACCACTCGATTATAGCCAACATTCGATGAAGATGACAAGTACAAACAACTGAAGACCGTCTGAATCTTGTGGAAAACTTGAAGATGTCCGGCTGAATTTTGATGATCCGAGTCTTGTTCTGGTGTTGTGATTCCTCCCAGTTCAAAGTTCCAACTTTTGCCAAGTATGATGGCATGTCTTGCCCAAAGCTGCATTTGAAGTCCTATGTCGAAGATCAATCCCACACCGATGATGTAAAGTTGTGGATGCATTATTTTCAAGAGAGTTTGTCGGAACCAGTTGGAATGGTACTATCACTAGAGAATGACCGTATCCGTACTTGGAGTGATTTGGTGATGCTTTCTGAGACAGTATGAGTACAATCTTGAATTGACACCCACGCATGCAACTACAAAGCATGTCTATGGGTCATGACGAGAAGTTCAAGATGTATGCTCGAGTGGAGAGATCTAGCGGTGAGTTCAACCACCCTTGTCCAATAGGGAGTTGGTTGATATGTTCATGGGGACACCGACGGCCCATTCTTCAATCATCGATTGGAAATTCTTCATCCGGATTCACCGAAATGATATTGACAGCGAGCGTTGAAGCCGGTATCAAGAGTGGGAAGATTCATGGAGAGTCATCTTGAATCTGCGAAGAGATCTTTTGGTGCTAAGAAAAAGCTAATCTGTGTGGTCGAAAAGCCGAGCCAAGACCGACCGCGATCAATCAGTGGGCGGTTGTGATCTCGATCCTACATCGGCACAACCTCGTGAGACAGCGTAGCAGAGCGTGCCACGAAGCAGTTTACGAAGATCAACATGCCTTTGCCAAGCCTTGCAACACATGTTGAGCGAGGTCGATAACCTTGAGGGATCCTCCTCGAATGTCAACACTTCCTCTCCAGTACAATCCTAATGCTAAGTGTGCTTACCATTCCAATAGCCACGGCACCAATTGTTGGGCTCAAGAACAAGATTCAAGATATGATTGAAGCTAAGCAGTTGAGTTTGATCCTCCTTGAGACTCAATGTGATCAGCGCTATGCCTAACCATGACAAGAGTTCCAATCTTTGTTGGGGATGATACTTATGTCTTCAACATAGATGACTTGACCATTCCTCGGGAAGAATTTGTTGCAAGCGGTGTCAATCCAGATGCCCGAGAATCGTTGGTGCCCATCCGCCTGATGGTTGTGCTTGGTTGAGAAGACGTGGATGGATAAGTGAGATACTATTTACGAACCACCGTGAAGCCGTGAAGAAATGTCTAAGTTGAACATTGACAATGCGAGCAGCATACCATCTGTGTGGGATACCTTGGGGCAGCCAAGTGGAAAATATGATTACATGGTGAAGTACATACAGATAGTTACAAGATTCCTATTGAAGATGTTAAGGCGACCGGATGGGGTGACGATTTCGAAGACTATCTTGATGTTAACACTATAATTTCCTCTGCGATTACGTGCCTGGTGGCACCTCTCATTATCACTTCTCCAAGACGGTGCCATATTCCTCGACAAGGCTATCCCTTGGAATTATGGGTGATGTTTACTATCATGGCATCAAGCAAGACCTTTGACTATTAAAGATCTTACTATTGAAGCTTCTATTCCGACATCGACAACATCACGGATCGATAAAGTGACCGAGCAGGAAGGGTATTCTCTCAGATCTCTCCTCCAAAAGACACTGCGACTCCTCGCATTCCTTCTACTCCATCCATATCCCTAGAGGAAAGAACCATGGCTCATCACCTCAACGGTACCAAAGGAAGTTAATGAGACACCTCCAAACGAAATGGAGGAATTTCAAGATTATCAAGAAAAGTGACTACAATGTTGTGGAGCAGTTAGATGACCGTCCAAGATTTCCATGCTCGCTTTGCTCTTGTGCTCAGGCTCATACTAACGCCTTGGTGAAATTTCGAAGAATGCTCACGTGCAAGACACTACCAGATCAATTTGAAGTTTGTATTGCTAGCGGCTGCCAACAACGGCTAAAGCCTCGATCTTGATTTGACTCCTGGGAAAAACATAACAAAGCCTTGCACATCTCTGTTGAATGCAAGGCGTTACCTATCTCATGTTTTGGTTGACAGGTTACGCTTTGAATATCCTTGAAGGCGCTTTTGATCGACTTGATGTCGAAGGGTTGGTTCGAGACCCGTGACATAATCGTGAGAGCTTTTGATGGTTCTAAGCGACGGTGCTTGGAGAGCTCACTCTGCTGTTAAAGTCGGTTCCTAGACTTTTGACTCTACTTTCTTTGTCATGGACATCCGTCCGACTACTCTTGCCTACTTGGGCTTGGATACATGGGGCGACGTACCTCTACCTTACATCGGAAATACCGGTGAAAGGAAAGTTGTCATTATGTGGTGAAGAAGAGTATATGGTCGGTCATCTGATCATTCCGATACCTTGAGATGGAGGTGAATTCTTGAGACTCCTGTCAAGCTTTTGAAACAATTCCAGTCATGCTGTTGACTCTCCGTCACTCTGAAGTTGCTAAAGTTCCGCCTAGGATGGCCTCATTGAAAGATGCTCAAGCTTTGTTGAACAAGGAGGTAGTGCTATTTGGGGACAACTCCGATCTTCCTTCAAATCGACAAGGTGGTTTAGGCTTCACCATCGAGGTCGAGAAGATGATACGCGAAGCGTGCGGCCAACTTCCTTCCACATCGGCCAGTGGAATCCATGCTATAGAAGACAACGACAACTTGACATCGGCAAGTGGATCTTCCAACTCGGATCATGGGCTCGGCAATTGGAAGACCGAAGGCGTCATACCAATCTCCTTTAGCCGGAGTAATTGCTCTTGTTTTGTTTTGCTTTTCGTATTTCTTTATGTTTTGAACAATAAACTTTGAAAGCCTAGTGCCTTGCAGGGCATCATGGCTCGTTCGAGGTTATTATCATCGTTTGCGTATTTTCATTCAATAAATTCGTTGGACTTTTGCATTCAATTGTTTGTTTTCTTTCTTTACTTTATCACCCCTTCAAAAGCTATGTGTTCTTACACACACCACGTGGTACAACTGCAGAATCACTCGAATCTAGTTAATATGACTATGCTAGTGCTAAATATGACTTGATAATCCGATCTACCAAGCCAAGGCGAAAGTGAGGAAGATTGTGAAGTGCCGGAGAACTTGCCGATCTCTGACAAGAAGAGCGAGTTATCTGACCACCAGAGCAAGTTGAGGTTGTGAATTTGGGTACCGTGACGAAAAGAGATCAAGATAGGAGCGGGTCTTGAGCATGTTAAAGAAAGGTTGGTTCAAATGCTACGAGACTATATTGAGGTTTTGCTTGGTCATACGAAGACATGCCGGTTTAGACATTGATATTGTGGTACACGATTGCCGACAAAAGAAGGTTTTCTCGGTGAAAGAAGGTTCGTCGTATGCGTCTGAGATGTCGAGAAAAATCAAAGCCGAAGTTATGAAGCGATTCAATTGGTTTCTTAGCTGTCACCTCTTATCGATGGGTTGCAAATGTGGTACCCGTACCTAAGGATGGCAAAATACGAATGTGTGTGGATTACGAGATCGAACAAAGCGAGTCCGAAAGACGATTTCCACTTCCTCATATTGATGTTACGGTTGACAACACCGCTCAACATAAGGTTTTCTCCTTCATGGATGGTTTCTCGGTTACAATCGATCAAAATGGCTCCGAAGACATGGAAAGACTACTTTTGTTACAGTGGGGCACTTCGCTACAAGGTTATGCCGTTTGGGTGAAGAACGCAGGCGCCACTTATCGGTGCTATGGTGGCATTGTTTCATGACATGATCCATCACGAGATAGAGGTCTCGTCGGCGACATGATAGCTCGATCATGAAGAAGAACATCTTGATCATTTGCGAATTCGATGATTGAAGAAGTCAGATTGAGACTTAATCCCAACAAGTGCACCTTTAGAGTTAGATCAGGAAAACTCCTAGGGTTTGTTGTCGATGGAAGAGGTATTGAAGTTGATCCGCCAAGGTTAAAGCTATTCAAGAGATGCCACTCCCTTACGAGAAGAAGTCGAGGTTTCTTGGGCCGATTAAACTACATTGCCGATTCATTGCACACTAAGCGCTACTTGTGAGCCAATCTTCAAGTTACTTAAGAAAGATCAAGTAGTGGAATGGAATGCGATTTCGGATCGCTTTTGACAAAATCAAGGAGTACCCAGAATCCTCCTATCCCGATGCCGCGGAAGGAAGACCTCTTATCATGTACTTGATGTTAGAGAACTCAATGGGGTGTGTGTTGGGGCAACATGGCGAGTGCAGTCGAAAAGAGCATGCAATATACTACCTTAGCAAAAATTTACCGACGTGAAACAAGATACTCACACTCGAGAAAACTTGCAACGCTTTGGCTTGGGCTCCGACTAAGGCAGTATATGTTGACTCACACTACCTTGTTGATTTCAAGATGGATCCGATAAAATACATCTTTGAGAAACCACTCTCTCGGAAGAATAGCAAGATGGCAAATGATCTTGACCGAATATGACATCCGTACACTTCTCGAGCGATCAAAGGAAGTGTAGTAGCCGATCATTTGGCTCATCAAGCCGTAGATGACTATCGATCATGCGGTTAATTTCGATGAAGATGTTTTACTAGTCAGATTGAAGAACCGTGCCAGCGAAGGACACGAACAAGGATCGATGGACTATGGTCTTTGATGGAGCCTCAAACGCTTGGCAATGGCATTGGCGCCATCATTACATCCCCTACAAAGGACATACCTTTCACCGCCAGATTATGTTTGATTGCACTAACAACATGGCCGAATACGGCGTGCATCATGGGTCTTAAAGGCTATTGACTTAAGAATCAAGTTCTTACAAGTGTATGGAGACTCACTTTAGTGATCATCGATTAAGGGCGAGTGGGATCGGCATCCGAATCTCATTCCGATCGAGAGCATGTTACGAGTTTGATCCTACTTGAAGAGATTACTTTTGATCATATTCCACGAGAAGAGAATCGGTTAGACGCATTGGCTACTATGTCGCCTATGTTCAAGGTTAGATGGGACAACGAGGCTCCCCGATCATCATTGAGAAGTTCGACGAACCAACATTGTTGTGAGCTTGCGAGAAGAGAAACCTTGGTACTATGACGTGAAGAGGTATCTTGAGACTCGGGAATATCCAGGGGCATCATTAATGATAAGAAGTTCATGAGAAGATTTGCTTCAAATTCTTTCTCGAAACGACATCTTATACAAGCGCAACCACGACTTGTGTTTACTCATATGTAGACGAAAAGCAAATGCGTATCATGGAAGAGTTACGGCGAATTTGGTACCCACTCCGATGGACACACCATGGCTAAGAAGATTTTGAGAAGGGTTACTATTGGTCCACCATGGAGGCGATTGTCACCGCTTGCTCGATCTTGTCACAAGTGCGGTTATGCCGACAAAGTACACGTACCTCGGTTACCTCGAATGTTTTAACTTCTCCTTGGCCTTTTGCAATGTGGGGCATTGACATGATTGGGAAATCAAGCCCACGCTTCCAATGGACATCGTTTCATCCTTGTGGCAATTGATTACTTTACCAAGTGGGTAGAAGCGACCTCGTATGCATCTGTTACCAAGAATGTTGTGGCTCGATTCATCAAACATAATCTTATCTCGGTATGGCACTCCGAAAGGATTATCACGAATAACGGTTCCAATCTCAACAACAAGATGATCAGAACTCGCACGTTCAAGATCAAGCATCACAATTCTTCCCCTATCGGCCTAAGATGAATGGCGCGGGCAGCCATAAGAACATTAAGAAGATTATCTGAAGATGACGGTGACTTACAAAGATTGGCATGAGATGTTACCATTTGCTCTTCATGGTTATCGCTTTCTGACACGAACATCCAGGGGCAACCCTTCTCTCTCTATCGGTATGGAAGCCGTCTTACCCATCGAGGTTGAGATACCCTCAACGAGTCCTCCAAGACGCAGAGTTAGGCGAAGACGATTGGGTTCGAACTCGCCTTGACCGATTAACTTGATTGATGAGAAGCGACTCGCGTCCATACGCCATGGATGATTTATCGAAACGAATGATCGAGCATTTAACAAGAAGGTCAAGCAAGGTCTACCAAGTTGGTGACCTAGTAGTCAAGCGCATCATTCTCCACAAGGTGATCCTGGGGCAAATGGACTCCCACCTCGAGGCACCATTTGTAGTCAAGATATTTTCGGGAGCTATGATACTTAGCACCATGGATGGTGAAGACTTCCCACACCACGTGAGCGCAGACATAGTCAAAAATACTACATAAAGAGACCCGCTAGGTCGGTGGCCTAGGCAAAAATAAGGGCATCTGGCGAACCAAAGGTTCGGGCAAAAATTAAGGATATATACAAAACATGTACACCGGCAAGTCGAAAACACGAAAAGGCGGCTTGGGCAAAAAGGGTATCGGTGGTGAAAACCGAAAGGGCGGTCTAGGAAAAGTTAGGGATTTAAGCGCGACTATGTCTTTCGGATCACACGCTTCGGACTACTATCGGATTCAAGATTCAAATGGCGAAGATCAATTCACTCACTTTCTCCGTGACAAGGAGATGAGATAGTCGAAATATATGAGTACTAGCATAGTTGGAACTTAACGATTGTTTCCGCATAGCTTTTTACCTTTCTTGTGTACAAAACTACTTGGCCATACCACCTTTCAAATAAGCATAAAATTCTTTCTCCTTACAATTTCCATTGTTTGTCGTTTGCAATAAGTCCAACGTTTGCTTTGAATGACTATACGCATTTGACAATAAGAATCTAATCACAAACATACGAAAAGTGAACATACAAAAGTACTTACTAAAAGCTCCAGGAATTGGGACGACGACGAAAGTCACCAAAGCATTCCCCCACAGAGCATGATCCCCCACAAAGGTGTCACTCACCACAAACCTCCCCAGCGGAGTATATGTTAATCCTGGCGGTGATTCCACTCAACCGAGCAACGTTACATCAGTCTCCATGCAGTAACACCTCATCCCCAGTCAAGGTATTCATCCCCAGCGGACGTGTCTCAATCCTCCCCCTTCTCCCCGGCAGCAGTATCCAGACACAAGACTTGGTCAGATAGTGCATCGGAGGAAACATACACCTTTTATTCCCCAGCCAGAGGATACAACGGACTCCAGACTCTTCTAGCCCGGTCTCTCAGCAACCATCAAATGCTCTCCAGCGAGATCTACACTCAGAATCCCCAGTAGAGCGCCTCCTAAATTTCCTCAGCAGGATCTACATACAAGGTCCCCAACAGATCGCCTTCCAGATTCTCCTCAGCAGGGTCTATGAGATCTCCAACAACGAGCTTCTCAAATCTCTACCTTCCTCAACAATATCTAGGCCCAAGACTTGGTCAGATAGTGCATCGGAGGAATCCAGGATATCTTTCTTCTCCTTCAAAAGCGGGGTTCTCACCTACACAACTCCCAAAGCAGAAGTCAGAAATCTTCAAACAAAATATCCGCATCTTCTTCAAGATGGATATGTTTTGAAATATCACGACATCAATCATTCATACATTTCTCATAAAGTCATAATTCATGCATATGTCATTCATATACACTGTCATGCATCATACTTTGCATAAAACTAACGAATATTCTATCAAAGTTTCTCTTGTTTTCTCCAAAGCAGTAATCGACGCAAAGCGGTCGAGATTAAGCCCGAACCGACGGAAAACTATCGAAGACCGCCCTTGGTTGTCCTCCGACGTCGAGATTAAGCCCGAACCGACGGAAAACTATCCGAAAGACCACCGGTTATCCTCCGATAATGCAATGGATCAACACCGATGCACAACAGGAAGCTATCCACTTTTTGCCAACTACAATCTCCCTCGAGTAATCGGCAAGATTTATTCGATTCCTTATTATCAACAAGACTACAGTCTAGCGACTCGGTTGCCTTGGATGGCATCTTAAGCCCATCTCGACTACTTGTCAACATTTCTTCACTTTCGTAATCTGCATATATGGTTAAAAATCAATACGGACCAATAACTTCATTCAAAGTGAACACGAAGTCTAACGTCGACTCCTTGGATGGCATCTTAAGCCCATCTCCTCTCCGTTCAGGAACATCTCGAGTCTAACATACGACTCACTCCCAGATCGACCTTTCTAGATGGCATCTTAAGCCCATCTCCGTCACTCTATTAACAACCTCGAGTCTAGCGTGACTCATTCCCAGTAAGTCTCCAACTTCTCAAATGGCATCTGTAAGCCCATTCCGCATCGACCAATAGCGAGTGCAAATTTTGGTGTACTGAGTGTTCATCATCTTCTACCTCCAGTCACGAAGGACAAGCGTGTCAATCTAACCCTCCGGTATAAGAAGATTGAACAGGGGGTGTCATACCCCAAAATTTGCCCTCCATCTACTCAAGAGATTTCATACATCTATGCTCAAGGATTCCTCAAGAGTTGATCGGACAAACTCTCTCTAGACAATCAACCCAAACTAGGGTTTGGTATCTCTCAAGTCAAGATGAACTTCCAACATCTCCAATGGCCTTCATGCCTCCTCATATGCTTCAAAGATTCTCCATGTCAAGTTTCAAGCCTCACAGTCAAGTTTCCTCGACAATTGCTCGGATGGTTGAAAATCGGTTGATTGGACAAAAGTCAATGTGGTCAACATACTGTCAAACTTCATAATTTTTGGTCAACATCCTCATTTTGAAGTTACATTCATCATTTGATCAAGGGTTGATCATGATTCATCAAGAAAACTCAAGATTTGCTCAAAAGTCAAACTTTCTAAATTAGGGTTTCTAGGTGAAAAGTCAACGAACTTTGGTGATCATAACTTTCTCATACTTTCTCGAAATTTTTCCACCACCTCTTGTTTTAAAGGAAATTCAATTCTCTACAACTTCATGTCTCACAAGAATGTCCAAAAATGCTTCATTTGAGAGGTATAGCTCAAAACATTCTGAGTCATTTTCAAAGTCAACAAAAGTCAACTTTTTGTTTTGAAGATATATTGAGCATGGTAACTCAATTGATATGAGACCAAAGACATTGTTTAGAGGACTCTTAGAGCTTTCCAAAAGTCCAAGAACACTCAAAAATGTGGAAAATTGAGCAAGTTACACCATTCACAAGTTGGGCAATTTTGGAAGAATGCACAAAGAGAGATACAAAAAATCAAATCTTTTGCAAATGGGCCTACTTTTCTTCATCCTAACTTGTTCCTCATGCAATTAGGAATGTCCAAGCCCAATGCCACGAATTTTGATTTATTTTTCTATTTAATTTGTAATTTATTCATTTAAATGCAAATTAAATCTTAAAATAAATTATAAAATCAAAATTAATTGGAAGATTGATTTTATTGCTTTCTTGTGATCCAATCAACCCATAAATGCCACAATTTCGAAATTAGATCAAATTTGGCAAGATTGGATTGAAAGTGGACAAAATTTGAAAATTTGATTTCATGAGAATATCAAATTTGATTTCCATTGAATATTGATTAATTCTTTCCAAATTCAATCCCAAATCCATCCAAAGATATATACTTGATGCATACCTATCAAGAGAGAAAAAATTGGCTCGAAACCCTAATCCAAACTCAAAAAACGTGCACTTGAAGCAGGCAACCCTAGTTTTGCTTGATTCGTAATTCAAGCCTTCCATTGTGTTCCTTGAGGCTCTCGAATCGATTCGGACCCTTACAACTTTCAAAACATCAAGAATTGAGAGAACACGATTTCGGTTTGTCATACTTTTTCAAAATTCGATTTCTATCATTCATGCACTTTTAACATGTTTCGTGGTTTGTTTTGTGTTTAGATGGAAGTTTGCAAGCTTTGCATAGTTTGATTGAATTTTCATGGCGAATCGAAACTTACCATAGCTAGGGTTCCATGGTTCGAATTGGGATCTCATGAAATAGGACAAATTGGACAAAGCGAATACCACCATCATGTTTAGAATGATGAATCCAATCGAACCATGCCTTTGAATTGAATTTATATTACGTGTGTTGCATTTTTATGTTTGCGGTCATAGCGTCGCTCCGGCCGAGAATGCCAATTCAAACAAACGATGAAGTTCTTGGCGCGGAAACGAGACCATACGGCGGCGGTAAATTCCACTCACTCCAATTTCCAAGCGATGGCGTGTTGGCTCGGTTGGTCGGTTGGTTTTAGAGTTTGAGGCCAACGACTCCAGTTCGATCCCTGGCCATGACATTCTTTTTACAAGTTTGCAAACTCATATTTTCTAACATATTTTCCTATTTTCTTTTATTTTCCAATATTTTCCATTCATTTTAAATTCTTTTCATAATTTTATTCTGCATTAAAAAATTACCAAAAACATTTTTTCTTTTTACATTATTTTCATAAAAATCTTTATTTAATTTAATAAATTAAAAAATATATTTTTGCATGCATATTTATTTTTATTTATATTTTTGCATTTAATTCACTTTTAATTGCATTTTAATTATTAAATCTTTTCTAAAAAATCCCAAAAAATTATTTTAACTTATTTATCTTATTTCCAGCATGTAGTAATTTTCTCATATTAAAATTTGCATTTTTTTCTAACATTTTATCTTATTTCGATTTCATCATATTTTCCAATCTCTTATTCTTTCACAGGTTGCTCCGATTCGGACGTTTTCTTTTTATCATTCTATTTTTTCCAATAATGTAATTGTCTATGGGTTGTAATAGTTTAATCTAGGGTTTTATTTTCCGCATTTTAAATTATGTATCTGCCCCAAAGCCATGTAATAGCGTAGGTTTATCTTTCCGCACATTTACTTTCCGCATTTTACATTCCGCATTTTACTTTCCGCACCCTTATCAATTGCTAGTAATTAGGCGTGTATGGCAAGATAATAAATGGACATAGCTCACACTAATCTTCAAGATAATATATTCTGAATTCAACACACTTCTTTCACACACGCACCCCTTAGGGTAATTCTCTCTCGATGCCTTTCGATTTCAAATGGTCATGTCCCTCGAACGTAGAGGTATTCTAGCACCGTTGCCTTCAAAACAGATCATCATAGTCCCTTCGATACAAAGATCATAAGACCCACGATGTCGCCTCCGAATACATGATCTTGACCCTCGATTGTCGCCTACGAAAAATGATGATAGTCCCTTGAATGTGCTAGGATACTTCCTACAAGTTGCCTTCGATGACCATCCGATGTCCCTTCGAATGTCCCGCTTACATCCAACGAATGGAGCTACCTACTAACTAATGGTATGGCTAGCGCTATTCTAAAGGAATGTAGAAGTACAACAAAGCGACCAATTCGAGTGGGTAAATAAGTCTTTTAGTTGCTTGCTCTATCAAATGCTTTTCACACACACTTCTTTTCAAAGTTCAAAACTCTTTTCAAAACGAAACATTTCCGAACACTTTGTATACACTCCTACATGAGTCATTACAAAGTCAAAGCGAAATGCCTTTTCAAAACATTTTGTCAAACACACGAAAGCAATTTTAAAAAGTGATCTAGAGCAACTAAGAGCCGTAGATAACTACGGATGGAAAGGGTGCTAATACCTTCCTTTTCATAACCATTCTCCGAACTCGTAATCTAACGAAGGTCTTTTTCTGTTAGTTTTACCTTCCCTTAATTGGATAAAAATAAAAGTCGGTGGCGACTCTTGCTATCCGCACATTTGGATACAAAAATCCTACAAAGTCAGTTCACCGTATTACAAGAGGTGATAACGAGAGGTGCCACCCTAGGCACAGGATCAGCAGAGGAAATCCTTATTGTGTTAACATCAGCATAATCTTCTGGGAAATCGTCACCCCATCCGGTCGCCTTAACATCTTCAATAGGAATCTTGTAGCTCTTAGGAACAGTGTACTTCACCATGTAATCATATTTTCCACTTGGCTGCCCCAAGGTATCCCATACAGATGGTACAGTTTCATTCGCATTGTCAATCTTCAACTTAGACATTTCTTCACGGCTTACGCACGGTGGTTTGAAATAGTATCTCACGGTTATCCATCATGCACGAACATGTCTTCTCAACCAAGCACAACCATCGGTAGCGGATGGGCACCAACGATTCTCTGGGCATCACAGGTTGACACGGCTTGCAACAAATTCTTCTTATCATCGGAGGAATGGTCAAGTCATCTATGTTGAAAACATAAGTATCGTCACCAACATCATTGGAACCCTTGTCATGGTTAGGCATAGGCGCGTTGATCACATTGGTCTCAGCGGGAGGATCAAATTCAATGCTTAGGTTCAATCATATCTTGAATTTTGTTCTTGAGCCCAACAATCATCGATTATGTCTGGGCTATTGGAATGGTAAGCACATTTAGCATTAGGATTGTACTTCGGAGAGGAAGTGTTGACATTCGAGGAGGATCCTCAAGCAATCACTCGCTTTCAACATGTGTTGCAAGGCTTGCGACAAAGGCATGTTGATCTTCGAAAGCTGTCTTCGTGGCGCGTTACGGTTCGGCGTTGTCTCGAGGTTGTCTTGATGTAGGATTGGAGATCCTGCCCCCAGATTGAGCACGGTCGGTCTTGGCTCGGCTTTTCGACCATACGACATTAGTTTCTTTCTTACCACCAAAGACCTCTTCGCAACATTTGAAGATGTCTCACAGAATCTTTCCACTCTTGATACCGACTTTAATACGCTCGCTTTGTCAATATCATTTCGGTGAACCGGTTGAAGAGTTTCCAATCGGATGATTGAAGAATGGGCTGTCGGTGTTCCCATGAACATATCAACCAACTCCCTATTGGACAAGGGTGGCTGAACTCTGCCTGCTAGATCTCTCCATTTCTGAGCATACTCTTTGAAATTCTCGTCACGACCCATAGACATGGCTTGTAGTTGCATGCGAGTGGGTGTCAATTCACATTGTACTCATCATGCAGAAAGCATCACCAAGTCACTCCGTGCGGATACGGTCATTCTCTAGCTGATAGTACCACTCTAACTGAGTTCCGGACAAACTCTCTTGAAAATAGTGCATCCACAACTTTCTGTCATCAGTGTGGGGGTTGATCTTCTGAACATAGGACTTCAAATGTAGCCTAGGGCAAGACATGCCATCATACTTGGCAAAAGTAGTAACTTTGAACTTGGGAGGAATCACAACACCAGGGACAAGACTTAGATCATCAAAATTCAGCCGGACATCTTCAGTTTTCCACATTCGACGATCTTCAAGTTGCTTGTACTTGTCATCCTCATCGAGTATTGGCCATCATCATAGTTCTTCTCAAGCTCGGTGGCCTTCACCATTACCCTTGTTACTTTGTTCGGTCTTGACACTTCCTTCGAGAGCTCTATCCGTCGACCCTCTTAGGACCACCTTTGTAGCTTGCCCATGTTGAGAGACCAACAACCTTCTTCTTTGATGAGCTTCTTCGGATCCTCTTGGCCTTGGACCAAGTGGTGAACATGCTGGCCCAGGCATTCGAGCTTGAAGATCTTTGACGGACTGTCAAGAGCCATTTCGCTAAAATAAATAGCGAGCAAATGAGAAAACCCATCTTCAATGTACCTGTGATGCAATGTTATGCTATGATATGCAATGTTTATGCGAATGCAATGCAATGTTTTCAAGGACCTAAGAGATTTAAATTTGTTAAACAAGCAATGAACAAACATTTATTAGTACACTCTTTATTATTCTTTTTCTCTTCTTTTTTTTTAGGTACAAGAGATAGTTCAAAACAATAACAAAAGAAAAGCATAAAAATCCAAAAGCTTTAAGTCTCCCATGGGCGCTTCCTCTTGGTGCCGAGGTAGGCGTTGATGCTTCGCTCCTCGCGAAGTAGCTTGGTCAACTCTAGCACTTTCTTCTCACTTGCATAGCACTGAGCTTCAAAGGTATCCCTTTCTTCCTTGAGCTGAATCCAGGATCTCTTGAGTCTTCAAATCGTAGGCATGTCGGGATGGAGAACGGTATAGGTACGTCACCTATAGCAGGATCCATAATTCTTGGTAGAGCAGTGAATGGCATCATGAGGTTTTGAGCTCGAGCTCGCACCCATTTGAGGTAAGGTTCCCAAGGAATGGAGTTCGGTGCCCCAAAGTCTTGGTATCGATCTTCTTTACCATGCCCCAAGCGTGTATGAACCTTCGTCGGTAATTCTGGAGATCGTGATTGTAGTCGAACACAATATCTTGGAGAAGCATATCATGTGGACCATCTCATCGAGCAAAACCAAACTGACGCAGAGCTAGAGAAGGGTTGTAGGTAATACCTCCCCTTATACCAAGGAGTGGTACATTAGGGAATTCTCCACAACGCTCAATGAATGTGAAGTCCTTTTGAGAGAAAAGATTCCAATGGATATCTGAATGAGAGAGTGACATCAATCTTTGAGACCACTTCATCCTTTGTTCATTCTTCAACACCGATGGAGGAAGGTGCGAAATAAACCACCTGGAAAGTAACGGTATACAACACATGAGAGTTCCTTGTCTCTTAGTAGTACGAGTGTGGAGAGAGTGCAGGATGTCTCCAAGTAAGGTAGGCACAAGATTACGGGTAAGGAATAACTTGATGGCGTTGACATCTATGAATTGATCCGAGTTAGGGAATAGAACCAAACCATAGATTAGCAAGGCCACAATGTCTTCAAATGCATGGAAACTCATAACTTTGAGGAATTCTCGGGCTTTCTTAATTAGGAACTTGGAAAGTAAACCCTTAACTCCACTCCTAGTTTCCCAATTGGCTTCAATGTCCGACCGCTTGAGATGTAAGGCGGATGCAATGTCTTCGTACCTAGGAACCTTCTCTAGACCGGTGAATGGCATTTGGTCAAGAATAGGTATCCCAAGTAGCTTAGAGAACTCTTCTAAGGTAGGAACCAACTGATAATCTGGGAATGTAAAGCAATGGTGTTTCGGATCAAAGAACTGGAATAGGACGTGCATCATATCTTCTTCAAAACCGGAGATAACCAAATCAAGTAGATAACCATGTCTTTTGATGAACTGCGCATGGTCGGGAATTTCTAAAACCAATTCTTTGAGTTGAGAAGGGATACCCATGAAGTTGATTCGGATAGTCTTTCTAGAAGCCATAATTCCCTACAAAACAGAGCAAAGATAAATCCCTAGGTCCTTGAAATAGTTAGAAATGATATGCAATGCAAATGATGTCATGATGTCATGTTTAGCACACACAAACAATTCACACAATGAGCCTAGGGTTAAGGCTTGCATGAGGTATAGGTGATTACCCACCAAAATTTGAGTTGGTTCATCCTCCTATAATAGTAACCGGGTTCTAGGAATCTCACATCATTGATCTTTCTCGTAGGCGTTTATTTCAATACGACTACCAAGTGGTCGATCGAAAATATCCCAAAAGTCTGATCTCAATGAGCGTAGCATCGAGTATCAACCAACCTTAGTCGCACCAAAGCCGACCATCTCACTACCTTCTAATGGCCAAGATGGGTCAATTAAGGTTCTAAAAGTTTAGTTAGCGCTTGATGACACCACGAAGCCAAATACTATCCTCAACTTGGGAATGAACAATCGGGACAACCAAAGTGTCACGCTAACGTAGCCATCATGTTGACCGTTTAGTTATCGTCTAAGTCATGACGATTTATTGCTACTTACCTAAAAGGAAACCCGGATCCGGGTGTAGGATCCCCCACAAATATAATACCCAAGCAACCCTTAAAGATAAAGCAAGCAAGTCAAACAGAAAGCAATAAATGTGATCTAAAAATCCCTAAGGCAATTCTCTCTTTTAGGATTTGTCCCCAGCAGAGTCGCCAGTTCTGTAACACGGTGAACTGACTTTGTAGGTTTTTGTATCGCAAATGTGCGGATAGCAAGAGTCGCCACCGACTTTTATTTTTATCCAATTAAGGAAGGTAAAAGTACGAGAAAAAGACCTTCGTTTAGATTACGAGTACGGAGAATGGTTATGGGAAGGGAAGGTATTAGCACCCCTTTCCATCCGTAGTTATCTACGGGCTCTTAGTTGCTCTAGATCACCTTTTAAAATTGCTTTCTGTGTGTTTGACAAAAATATTTTGAAAAAGGGCATTTCACTTTGACTTTCTAATGACTCATGTAGGAATGTATACAAAGTGTTCGGAAATGCTTCGTTTTGAAAAGAGTTTGAACTTTGAAAAAGAGTGTGTGGTGTGAAAAGCATTTGGTTTAGAGCAAGCAACTAAAAGACTTATTACCCACTCAGAATTGGTCGTTTTCGTACTTTTACGTTCCTTTAGAATAGCGCTAGCCGTACCATTAGTTAGTAGGTAGCTCCATTCGTTGGATGTAAGCGGGACATTCGAAGGGACATCGGATGGTCATAGAAGGCAACTTGTAGGAAGTATCCTAGCGCATTCGAAGGGACTATCATCATTTTCGTAGGCGACAATCGAGGGTCAAGATCATGTATTCGGAGGCGACATCGTGGGTCTTATGATCTTTGTATCGAAGGGACTATGATGATTTTTTTGGAAGGCAACGGTGCTAGAATACCTCTACGTTCGAGGGACATGACCATTTTGAATTCGCAAAGGCAACGAGAGAGAATTACCCTAAGGGGTGCGTGTGTGAAAGAAGTGTGTTGATATCAAGTATTTTATCTTGCAAATTAGAGGGCTATGTTCGTTATTATCTTGCCATACACGCCTAGTTACTAGCAATTTATAGGGTGCGGAAATTAAAATGCGGAATGTAAAGTACGGAAAGGTAAATCCTACGCTATTACATGGCTTTGGGGCAGATACATAATTTAAAAATGCGGAAAATAAAGTCCTAATTTAAACTATTACATCCCATAGACAGTTACATTATTGAAAAATAAAATGATAAAGAAAGAATCGTCGATCGGATCAACAGTAAAGGAATGAGAAATCGGAAAATACGATATGAATCGAACAAGAGAAAAATGTTAGAAAAATGCAAATTTTATATGAGAAAATTATTACATGCTGGAAATAATATAAATATGCTAAAATAAATTTTTGGGATTTTTTGGATGCAATTTAATAATTAAAAACTAATTAAAAGTGATTTAAATGCAAAATTATGAATAAAAATAAATATGCATGCAAAAATATATTTTTTAATTTTATAAATTAAATAAAGGTTTTCTGAAAATAAATGCAAAAAGAAAATTAATTTTTGATGATTTTTTAATGCATAAATAAAAATATGAAAAGAAATTAAAATTGATGCAAATATTAAAATAAAAGAAAATAGAAAATATGGAAAAAATTGCAAGTTTGAGAAAAAGAAGCAAAAGAACCGGTCCCAGGCTGAATCGAACTTGTGACCTGGGAGGGAATCTTGGGACAGCAAACGCCTTAACCACTAGGACAAGTGGCTCTTTGTGTTGGGAAAGCTGAAAACAACAACATATGAAGGATGACGCATCCTGGAAATATTCAAAACACAGTCAACTCGCATGTGGACCCCAGGTAATTCAAACGAACGAATCAGAACGCTGGATCGCGCCACGCATGCTCCTCGTCGGTCTTCCTCGATCGCGAGCCCAGCTCGTCTTCTCGATGACCAAATTGAAAACAAGCAAAACACGCAAAATAAATGGGAAAGGGGGACCCTACCCCCCTAAATCGACCCTCCTGAATCCATTGGTGGCCTTAGTTTTTCCGAAAGTGCAAACACCGGTTCGATGAAATTTCGAGCCCTAACCATGGCAATACGATTTCCAGACGTTCAAGCTCACATGTAATGATTCATATACGTTCTAACAATCATCCTGAGTTCAAATAAACACAAATAAAACATTAATAATGCATGAGTTTACGAAATCGATTTTGAGGAAAATTCAAACCGGTGAGAGTTGGATAGCGTATTCTGGGCAGCCTGGGCTTCAAGTGAGGGATGGTTTTGATTGCTGGGAACCTCCTGAGCACGATGGAATGGTCAAATTGGCCTGAAACTTGCTGGAAATTGAAACACGATTTTCAAAAGTTTGAGAAATATTTTGGCAAAATAAGGGTTAGTGCAAGGGCTAGGGTTTTGTCCTTGTGGCTGTATGCATTGCTTGGTATTTATAGAGAAACTTTGGATGGCAAAGGGAGTGAAAAAAGATTTGATTTGGAGCATTCAATTTTTTCAAATAAAACTCAATTTTCTTGAAGAAAATTTGATTTCCTCTTCAATGCTTGATCATGCACGAATTTGGCAAGAGTCTTGGGCTATCTTGGACTTCAAGGAAGATATAAAATCAGCCCTTTTGGAAAAATATATCATTTTCATATTTTATATAATTTAATTTTGAATTAAATGTTCTAAAATTCAAAAATAAATTAATAAAATAGAAATTTGCCATGGCCAAGCATTTATGGGTCAAGAATAATGTCATGAACAAGTTTGGATCAAAAGATTATAGGCCCATTTGGAAAATTTTGCATTTTGACCAAAATGTCCTTTTGTGCAATTGTCCAAAATTGCCCAACTTCTGAATAGTGTATCTTGCTCAATTTTCCACATTTTTGAGTTTTCTTGGACTTTTTGGAAAGCTCTAAGAGTCCTCTAACCAACCTTTTTGGTCTCATCTCAATTGGAGTTTCCATGCTCAATATATCTTCAAAACAAAAGTTGACTTTTGTTGACTTTGAAAATGACCTAATGTTTTGAGCTATACCTCTCAAATGAAGCATTTTTTGGACATTCTTGTGAGACATGAAGTTGTAGAGAATTGAATTTCCTTCAAAACAAGAGGTGGTGGAAAACTTTTTGAGAAAGTATGAGAAAGTTATGATCAGTCAAAGTTCAGTTGACTTTTCATCTAGAAACCCTAATTTAGAAAGTTTGACTTTTGAGAAAATCTTGAGTTTTCTTGATGAATCATGATCAACCCTTGATCAAATGATGAATGTAACTTCAAAATGAGGATGTTGACCAAAAATTATGAAGTTTGACTGTATGTTGACCACATTGACTTTTGTCAATACACGATTTTCAACCATCGAGCAATTGTCTGAGGAAACTTGACTTGTAAGGCTTGAAACTTGACATGGAGAATCTTTGAAGCATATGAGGAGGCATGATGAACATTGGAGATGTTGGAGGTCCATCTGGAGCTGAGAATTTCCAAACCCTAGTTTGGGTTGATTGTCTAGGAGAGAGTTTGTCTGATCAACTCTTGAGGAATCCTTGAGTATAGATGTATGAAATATCTTGAGAAGATGGAGGGTAAATTTTGGGGTATGACAGAGGATAGCTCTAGCATTGAGTCAGTTAGTTAATCCGCATGTCAGTGTCGTGCTCTGGTAGATGTAACACTGGGGAACGTTTGTTTGAAATTCTTTAATGGAATTCCTTAATGGTTTGAATCATGTTTTGGTTAATATCCTGGAATACTATGAATGATGTATTCGGAATTTTGGTTATGTTTCATTTCCGCTGTTAAACATAATCTTTTGCATTATTTACTTAATAAATCTTCTTCAGTGAAAGCATGACACTGTATTGATTGATTTAAATTATTTAAATTGTGACGCCTCTTGGATTGTAATTAAAATACTCTGATTATTATTTATAAAACGCGGGTAAATAGAAGGGGGTGTTACACCAAAAATTCACTCAAATTGTCATCACGATATTCGGGACACCAATTGTTGTCTTCGAAGATTAGGGGCATTGGAATCTTCATAGTTTCGGAATCGGGTTCCTTTACTGACTCCATCACTTTGACACATTCTTCTATTACGTCCAAAAGAGAATAGGTATCATCGATACTTAGAGCTTATAGGAATTGTGTCAAGATGAATTTGACCTTTTCTTCTCCAACTTCGAAGGTCAGTTTTCCTTTCTTAACATCTATTATGGCACCGGCAGTGGCTAAAAATGGTCTTCCCAAAATTATTGGGGTGACACTATCTTCTCTAATGTCCATAATGATGAAATCTGTAGGAATGAAGAATTAACCTATTCGTATTGGGACGTTTTCAAGGACTCCTACGGGGTATTTGACCGAACGATCTGTGAGTTGTACTGATATCTTGGTCGGTCTTAATTCTCCTATGTCGAGCTTCTTAGATATCGACAGGGGAATTAAACTAATACTGGTGCCTAAGTCACATAGAGCCTTGTCTATGACAAACTTACCTATATTACAGGGAATAGAGAAGCTTCAGGGGTCCTTCAGCTTCTGTGGAATTTTATTCTGAATAATGGCGCTACACTCAGCGGTGAGAGTAACGGTCTCATTATCCTCTATCTTTTTCTTGTTGGATAAGATTTCTTTAAGGAATTTAGCATACAAGGGCATATGAGTGATGGCTTCTATGAAAGGTATGGTGATATTTAATTGTTTCAGAAGTTCCACAAATTTCTTGAATTGCCCCGCACTTTTATATTGAGTAAGTCTTTGAGGATAAGGGATCGGTGGTTTGTAAGGTGACGGAGGAACATAAGGTTTTTCCTTTTCTATTGGTTCTCCATCACCTACTCTCTCTTTCTCTTTCGGCTTACTCTCCTTCTCAGTTGCTTTCCCAGAGCTTTGGGAATGGCCGGATTCCTAGCTCTAGGATCTTCTGGTCCATCGTAATCAATTCTGCTTCTCAATATAACAGCATGAGCCTGTCCTTTTGGATTAGGTTGAGGTTGACCAGGAAATGTTCCGGTAGGTGCAGCTGTGGGCGCTTGTTGTTGGGCCACTTGTGAAATCTGAGTTTCTAACATCTTGTTATGCATGGCTAAAGCATCCACCTTATTCACTAGCTGTTTGATTTGCTCGTTGGTGTGGATATTTTGGTTTAGGAACTCCTTATTGGTTTGAGCTTGAGTATCTATAAAGTTTTCCATCATCAGCTCGATATTGGACTTCCTAGGCACATTAGGTGCGGCTGCATGTGCCTTTTGATATCCAGGTGGTACAATTAGTGCTTGTCCAGGTGCATGCAACACATTGGGGTTCTTATACAAGATATTTAGATGATTCTTCCATCCAGGGTTGTATGTGTTTGAGTAGGGATTTCCTTGAGCATAATGCAATTGGTCGGTGGGAGCTCCTGCAAAGACATGGCATTCGGCGGAAGCATATCCAGGTACTCCGCATATCTCGCAGTTGGGAGTTATGGCAGCCACGGTGGCTGGAGGTATTGCGGTTAAGCTATCTATTTTCTTGGCAAGGGCATCTACTTTAGCATGGACGCTATCGAGACTGCTAATCTCGTGCATCCCTCCTTTTATTTGTGCCTTCTCTCCAGAAGCCTTCTCTATTTGACCTCTCTCGCTTCCCCACTGGTAGTGGTTCTGAGCCATACTCTCTATGAGTGCATAAGTTGCAGTATAGGATTTATCCATAAGAGCGCCACCCGCTGCAGCGTCTATTGTCAATCTCGTGTTATATAGGAGACCATTATAGAAGGTATGGATTATTAACCATTCTTCTAACCCATGATGTGGACAAAGCCTCAACATGTCTTTATACCTCTCCCAAGTGTCGAAAAGAGACTTATTGTCTTTTTGTCTAAAATCGTTTATTTGGGCTCTCAACATAGTTGTCTTACTTGGTGGGAAATATTGGGTAAGGAGGACCTTCTTCAACTCATCCCAAGAGGTAACTGAGTTAGCTAGTAGAGATTGGAGCGAAGCTCGGGATTTGTCTCTTAAAGAAAAAGGGAAAAGACGAAGTCTTATCACCTCTTAACTGACCCCATTAGCTTTAACTGCATCTCCATATTGCAGAAACATGGATAGATGTAAATTAGGGACGTCCGTTGATCCACAAGAAAACTGGTTGTGTTGTACAACGGACAACAGAGAGGGTTTGAGTTCGAAATTGTTAGCCTCTATGGCTTGAGAAACGATGCTACTGTATGGTTCTTCCTGCGAAGGAATAGCATACGATTTGAGCGGACGTGGTTGAGCGGACGTGGTTGATCACCCATGTCTGTTTCTTCAACTAGTTCAGCAGAAATTGTAGATTGAGAAAAGAGTTGATTAGTACGAGGTACTCATACGTGGCGTCTTCTAATGATAAAATGCTCGTGTTCGGGAATTGGTAGCACTAAGTCTTCACTTCTAGAGTGAGCACTTGGAATACAATCGGGAATGGTTCCTTAGTCTCTACAGCGTAACTTTAAGAGTTACGAGATCAACTTGTTAGTCCCCGGCAACGACGCCAAAAACTTGATAGGTAAATTCCGCAAGTGCACGGAAATATCGAAGTAATTTAAAAGATTATCGAACCACAGAGACCATTGTCAACCTACTGTAATCTACCGTTGCATTGTAAAGCTAAGGCTAATGAATATTTGATTTGGTTGAAACTACGAACTAAAACTAAAATAAATGGACTTAGGAAATAATTCTAAAATGAGACCGGGATATGATTTCCGCGTTCCTGAAGGACTAATAGAAAACGGGTACTAATTATGACTATAACTTAGTTCCATAGAATATACTAACTTAAAGACTTCGCCTCACGCTCTCGCGATATTAACTAAAGCCATACTTCCTAATCCCAAGATATTGCTCTCGCTCGCCCGGTAACTAAGAGGTATACTTTGTAAGCCAATAATATCCTAAATGCATCTAAAGCGCTCTTGTTGTATTTAGATTTGTTTCCTAATTTCCACTATCCAGTTTGATCCCCACGCTCTCGCAGTGTGGGCTCTCACCTTAATTGATTTTTCACTCTCGTGACAAAATCGTGTTTAATAACCTCTCACTCTCGTGACAGAGCTATTTAAATTAGACTTGGAAATTAAAACCAAAACATAATCCTAATCATATATTCGCACCTATTATTTTCTACCGAGTCCCATTGGTAACAACAGTCCTCATACACCGTACTCTAAATTATTTAGCCGGACATGTTACTTATTAAAAACGCATAAATAACTATAGTTACGATAAAAGAAGACATAGCAATTAAATCGACAAACAAAATAATAATAATAATAAATAATGCGATAAAAGGAATAATAACGATAATAATAATAATAATAATAATAATAACAATAATAATAATAAAGCGGTAAAATGAAGAACCTGTAAATGCGGAAAATAAAAACAAAGAGAACTTGAATTGAAATACTCATACCAGTTTGAATCTAATACATAAATAGAACGATGTAAATAAATCCTAAAACTAACTTGATAATAGTCCCCCGATGTGGAGAACTATTACTTTTACATTCTAAGAAAAAACTCTAAACGGAAAATGGTGGAAAATGGACGAAAAAGGAAGAGAGAGGGAGGGAAGAGAGGAGATCCCTTTGCCATCAAATGTAACCTATTTATATAGTTTCTCAACATTGCTTGTTGAGAAAATGTAGGAGGAATTGGCATTCCTTGCTTGACTAAGTAGGTGGAGAAAATATAGGAAGTAGTTGTAACCACTCCATGTCGTTCGCTACAAGTAAAGAGAAAAAGTCTCCTTCAAGTGTGACGTTCGTCACAAAAATAGAAGTGGGCCATGGGGAATGCATGGCGACCTTTACAACTTTGCTTCATGAGGAAGCTTCGCCTCCTAAGTTGTAGCGACCGTTAGGGTTGTTGGAGGAGGTGTATAACGACCGTCACACATGCTGGGCAAGTGAAGGTGCGTGTTCCTTTGAGTTGGGCCTTGTTGTTTTTCATTTATTTATTTATTTCCAGCCTTACTTCTCATACCCCCATTTTTCTATCACACCACATGTTTGCATATTTTTCTCTTTTGTGGATTTTAAGCTCGATTCGCTCAACTTTTCATGACTTTCTTCGTACATGCCTTGTAAATAGTAAATACCTGAAAACATAGAAAATACCGACATAATACGAATATAAAAAAACATAATTAAGATAAAATAAGATATAATCTATGTAAATCAAACTAAATATACGATACATTTCCGTGTTATCAAATGCTTTACTAGATACATTTGAGATACAAAAAAAACTTGAGATAAATGGAAAATGTCACAATTCCTGTACTTTTTCTAACACTTGCCATAATCTCAATTTTTGAGCTAACTTCCTAACTGTGTGAGTTTTTACACTTGCAATTAATGTAACTTGACTATCTTGGCAATTCCGAAGTTGTTAGTGAACTTTATTTTCAGTTTCGGACATTTTATTTTTTTGTTTTCGCTATTGTCAGAATTATGAAAATGCCATTCTAACCCATTTCCGGTTGGAATTAATTCAAACCGAGTGCGTTTTTGAATCCAGTGGCCCAATTGCAAGCTACCACGAGGGTTTTGTTCAATTCCATGCAACTTTTTTTACCGCATTTTGAACAGACCAATCGTGGAAGTCATACTTCCACTCCGATTTTGACAAAACCGATTGCAGATTTGAAATCGTTGGCACGTTTATAGCTTACAATGTCAATATCATTTCATTCCAAGTGTATTTTTCGGGACGCCTATTTTCTAAAAAACGCATTTTATACCGTTTAATGCAGAATTTTAATACACTTCTAGTGCATATTCTTTACACTTCCTAGTACAGAATTTCAATACCATAATTGTCATTTGATACATGTTTGCTTGTTGCATTTCATTTGTTGGTTATTGGATTGATTTTCATACGGTTTCTACAGCGTTTTGCCTTGTTAATTCTAACACGTTTGTTAATTATGCAAGGTACTTTGAGGTAGTTTTCGATTACATGATTATCGCTTGATTATGTGATCGGAAAAGTTGTTTGGCTCATTACTTTTGATTCAATTTTTGCGTTCGATACGCGAGATTATATTCTATGGCCCCAAATTCTTTTTGCATAATTATTTTTATGCAGGTTTTATTGTACAGATTTGTCGATACACATTCTGTTTGCCACTATACATTGGTTAATGTATTTTTGTGCAAGTTTTGTTGTACGGATGTGTCGATACACATTTTGTTTGCCATTATACATTAATTAATGTATTTTGTGCAGGTTTTGGTGTACAGATTTGTCGATACACATTCTGTTTGCCACTATACATTGGTTAATGTATTTTTGTGCAAGTTTTGTTGTACGGATGTGTCGATACACATTTTGTTTGCCATTATACATTAATTAATGTATTTTGTGCAGGTTTTGTTGTAAGGATGTGTACGATATATATTTAGTTTTCCATAATACATTGGTTAATATATTTTTGTGAAGGTTTTGTTGTACGTATGTGTACGATACACATTATGTTTGCCCCGATACATTGGTTAATGTATTTTGGCGCAGGTTTTGTTATACGGATGTGTACGATACACATTCTGTTTTGGTTTGCCTCGATACATTGGTTAATGTATTTCATGCAGGTTTTTGGGTTTGTTTGGATGTGTAAGATACACACTCCTTGTCATATGCATATGTCATTGTACATTATTGGCTCGCATTGCAATGGATGGTTATCCCGTCCAGGTGTCCCGTTGGACGGATGTGTACGATAAACGTCTTATATTTTGTGCATATGACATTGTGCTTTGTCCACTTGTATTGTCTGGATGGTTATCTCCTACAGGTTTCCTATCAATATCCGGATGTGTACGACACGCATTCCGACCATGCTTATTTGATGCTTCTACGCATTGCTTACCAGATTTCTTTATTGCTTGTCATCAGTTCACGAGTTTTTCCAGATTATTTGCTATTTGTTATAGCTTTCATGAATTGTTATCCGTTCGGTATTTTCTTACCCTTTTACAGCTTTCTTTTAACCCTTTTCTAGAGAGCATGAGATGTAGGGTTTTTACCGCTTTCCTTGCCATGAGAAGTAGGAATAGAGATGTATGGTGGAGCTTACGTTGTTGGAGCATATCAGGAACCCCTCTGATTTATTTAAAGACTCATTTAGGGAAACTCTGCATATAGTGTGCTACTTGTGCTTGGTGTGTTTAAAGTCCTACCTATGTAGTAGGTATTCTGCAGGTGTGTTTACTATTTGTGTTTGCATAGCGGTGTGTTGGTTATGAAACCTATTATGGCACCATCATTAAGTCCTAATGAGAAAGGCACGCGAAAAGGGTTAGCAGCCAACCCCCGCCCAGTTCAGTCTGTGTCATCCCAGCTCACGCGAATCGTGAAAGCTTCCTTTATCGAATCATTTATATAGTGGAAAGGGTTCCCTATTCTGACCCTCCACGCTTTGTCTGGAAGCGTCGTCACGTGCTGATACTCACACTCATATACTCTTCACACTTACTAATTCATACCAAGGGGTGATCCCCATTCCCACGGGTGAAAGCTCCTGTTTGACTCAGATGATTCGCCCTCCTTGGCTATGGTCTTTCACATTGAAAGAAAGCTCCTGGTTGACTCGGGTGACGCGCCACCCTTGGCTATGGTCTTTCTTTCCTCCCCTCCCCACGCTTCTATGTATTAGTTGTTTGTGCATTGCGTTGTTTGTGTTCTTTTTCCAAACCACTTGCTTGCCTCCTCCCTTTGTATCCCTTGGTTGGTCAACCAATGTGGATATTAGGATAGTTTCCCCTAGGACCGCTCGGCTAGGATAACTTTCGGCTTAGACATCAGGATATTCATCCATGCATGTCAACATAGGTAGATATTCCTTTTTTCATCCTTGACTTAGGGCCACCTTTGTATCCTAACATTTGGTATAGAGCTAGATAGTTCCCCTTAGATGTTTTTCTTCCCCTTTTGCATATCAAAACTAAAACATTTTCTTTATCAAATCTCAAAACATGTTAATAAACTAAAATCCTTTCGCCAAGGTAAAAACAGTCCACCAACTTCAAATCTTTTTGTCTTCTGACCTTTTTCTATGAAAACCTTTTCGATAAGGGTGTTCCTTTCAAATCTAAGTGAGTTGCTAAGTGTGCGAGTGGCAGAGCATGAGACTTTCAATAAGCTGAAACGCCAAGCACAAATTGCAATCCTAATCGCAAGGATGGGAAATGGAATTTCTCATTAAAAACATTGCAACCCACCAAAATTTTTTAGGAGAGCTACGTAGTGCTTTGATCCCTAATTGCACGAATGAGATACGTAGGCACTAAAAGTTCGCAATCCCAGCAAGCACACTAAAAAAAATCTTTCTTTTTGTACATAATGATTTACATTCATTCATTGTACCTTAGACATGGATTGTAATTAGATACTCACACCCATTAGATAGAAAGTAGAAGTGGATAACGTAGAGCACTACGAACGTGTGGGATGCTAATACCTTTCCCTCGCGTAACTAACTTCCTTACCCGATCTCTTGGTCGTGAGATTATGATTTCTCCTTCTCAGATTTACTTGATGTTTTCCTTTCCTCTCGAGGAATAAAAAACGTTCGATAGCGACTTCATTGATATTCTATCTGATGATTTCATCAGTAATTTCACTTGCACATGACAACACTTGGAGTTTTACAATATCTCTTGTTGACCTCACTTGATATTTCTTGATGTGTAAATAAGTCATGTCAATTTAGGGCCAATCCACTTGAGAATCACTAGAGTTTAGTCAATTTAGGACTCATTGAATTGGTTGTTGCAAGCAAATTGAAAATTCGATGTATACCTGCCTCAACTCAAATTGGATTCACTCTCACTAAACCTTTACCAACAACTATTTTTCAATACTCGATGACTAAATTCAAAATTGTTTACCTCACACAACGATGAGTTTGTGAGAGAGTACTGGAGTAAACAAAAACAATATAACTGTTTTCAGTCAAGTTAATTAGAATTGGATAGGAAAATTAAGCAAACAAGTTTGATTGCAAATAACTCAATGATATTCCATACATTGTATACATAAATAGATTATACATATGCTTTTCAATAGAATAATACAACATCAAAAGCAATACTCTTAGTACACATAGAATTATAAATAGAATTACACATATGCTTTTCAATAGAATTATACAACATCAAAAGCAATACTCTTAGTACATATTTTACACATCATATTTTTTTACACATCAATAATAATAATAATAATAATAATAATAATAATAATAATAATAATAATAATAATAATAATAATAATAATAATAATAATAATAATAATAATAATAATAATAATAATAAATGCATCTAATAATTTAAAAGACTATTAATTTTAATCTTTTTAAGATGATTAAGTTTTCTTAATAGATGTTTATAATTAAAGCTGAAGAGGATTATTCATAATTATATTAGGGAGTTATTGAATCAATAGAACAGAAAACCCTATAAAATTACAGATTTTACACATGGAGTGTACAACACATTATGGGTGTCTGAGGTTGAATTGGATGATTTTGAATTTAAAAGTCATCCGAGTTATAAGAAGAAAAAATGGGTGGTTTGGTGTGATTTGATTAATTTTAAAAAAAATTGAATAAAACCAAATTAATGTGGTTTGTTTTGTTTTGGTTTGTTCGATTTTTTTAAAATATATTAGTGAGTCATAAATATACATATAGATATAGATGATAACATAATTCTGTATTTAATCATTAATCTTACACTATAAAATAACAACAAAAGTCATCATATTTAGACAACAATTTCTTATTGGTAAAAATTAGATTAGACAAAAGTGAAATAATAAATATAAAATAATAGTATAAAAATATAAAAAATATTATAAGATTAGAAAAATAGAAGAAATGAGATATTAGTGAAGATGAAAAAGGAAAAACATAAAATATGATAGATTACAGAAAAAAAGATGTGTAATAAAAATGAAATTAAAAGTGAGAACATTTGTATAAAAATGAGAAGTTGAAAAAGAAAAAATACAATAAAGTAGAAATTAGATAAGAAGTGACAAGATGTATGTAGCATAAAATGTACGATAATGTTATGAGAGATTTAAGAAGTTAAAACAAAAACTATAAATGTTAAGATGAGAAAATTATTTGTAATTATAGGATTAAGATATAACAGATTTATGTTTGAATTGGATGGAATTAGTGGAGTGGATTGGTTTGACGAAGTTTTGGACCAAAGGTTTTAAAGAGAGTTTCTTGAAGTGGTTTTTTTTTTTCGAAAACCATAAAAGTAAAAGATGGGAAAGAGGGATATATTTTATTGGCAACTTTGTTGGAATCTTTGGATTTTAAAAAATGACATTATTTTCATGAACGACTTTTGGAACGTTGTTGATATTGTTTGGAATTTTAAGTGTACTGTTTTGAAAAGATTCTTTATATGATATTACTTTACCACATTGTATTTCTCAAAATTTAGCAAATATCCTCTGCATCATAGTCGCAATTGGTTAGTCATGTTGTGTTGAAGTGAGAAGTAATACAAAAGTATGTAAATCATTTTATTTATTTATTAATATCTGTACAACACAATGCCCTTTCATGTTGTGTTAAGGCTTAATTAACTCATTCTTTATTAAATGAACAAATTAATTCTATTATGTACCCTTTCAAATGCACAATGTGACTATAGTCATTAATTAAAATGTTTAATATGTGTAGCACTTTCTTTGTCACATATCTCATATCTTAAAGCAGGAAAAGGATGGCACATGATCTTTCTCCCGTATTTGAAGCAAAGCTATCCTTAAGGAGCAGCGTTTTCTGTCCCCCGTCCCCCTTCTGTCTCTCTTTTGGACATATACCTAATTTATAATAGGAAGTAGATATTCGTTATTGAGAATAGATGGAAAATTCTGAATTATAGAATGAGGTTGGTGATGATGTTCATATAAAAGCATCAACTGATTAAAAACCTAGAAAAGCTAACTAAAATATATCTTTAACTATCTCATTAGGCGGGTTGGACTTGATAATTTTATTTTTGGGGTGAATTTGTAACTTTAATTAATTAGAAAAAGATATTATTGATTAAAATAGATTTTTTATTGAGTTAAAATATTTTATGTCATCTTGTCTCCGACCAAACAAAATTTCAATTAGTATTAGAGTAGAACATACTGATTCGTTTGAGTATGTCGAAGACACGAGTTCGATTCCTGAAAGAGATGATTACTCTTTCTCGACCGCTTTCAATTAGTGTTCATTGCTGAGTGATCGCTTACAATCTGGCTGCAAAGGAGGTCGAGAAGCTTTATCTCTCCTAGCAAGCAAGACGAGCCACCACTTCTCTGATTAATGGACTTCCTTTCATTCTTCCTTAGCCTAGATTATTGAACCTCTAACAAAATCCCCATGCATGCGTTCTTTTTCTCCTCCCCTCAGCCTTACATCTCTTTTTATTCCTTTTGGTCATCGGTTAACCGTCAACCAATTGATTGAACATTATGACTACTAGAAGCCTTGCATGGATGATTTTTTAAAGTTCATGGACAACAAGAATTGGAGAGTTGTTATAAATGGATGAACACCTCCTATGATCAACCCTGATGATGGTTCTAAATCCTGTGAAATCTTAAAAGGAATAGGATCTTGTAGAAGATGTAATTGCTCTTCAAAATTCTCGTTCTATTAATGCTATTTATATCGGAGTTTGACAAGAATATTTGCATGATCATTAACACTTGCATTAAATATAAAGAAAAATGGTAGGAGTGACTATGATGACCTTTCTAACCATAGCTTTCCATCAAAGCCTTGACAAATAAGAGTGCATAATAATGTAATGGACTGTAGTGTCTTCCTCAAACTAGGCCGTAAGAATCAAAATGAGACCTAGGTAAGTGAGGTGAATTCAAAAAGAAAACTAATTGTAAGGAAGAAGAAAAAGTTACCCCATGTCATCTGCCAAAATGCATCCATTGATATCAGGTGAAACTTTTCTTCCTAAGGACCGGTAAAACTATCCCAATACTGAAGTAAATATATATAAATGAATAATGTATAACTTCCCATAAAAATTTACAATCTCTCAACTTTGTAACCTTTTAGTAGCAGTTAGCAGGAACCATAAAGTAAAAATAAGAGTTGCTGAACTTTAACTATAGTATGTTTTAGTACACCTTAATAGTCCCATCAGTTGCAACAACCTTGTTGAAAATAGGAGACCTTCCCACCTTCCATCCAGCATCCTCAAGTTCATTCCTAAATGCCAGAGGCACTGCAAGACAACCAAAACCACATTGAAAACTCTATACATTCATCGTCAAACACCGACACAACCAATACTTACAATATCAGCACCAGTAATAAATTAAGCGTGTCAAAACAGCAGAGGACAATGGCTGGTCAGGTACAACTTTATCATAAAAATCCAAGGGTGACTTGATTATACATAAACTCTGTTGTTATTAGATATTCTACAAGATTGCAATATAGAACTATGCTAGTCTTCGTACTTTAACAAAGATAGTATACTGGTGTCGGTTGTGTATGAGATGGTATAGTTACCCAAATTATTTACCATAGTACTTACTCTATTAATTATTTCATTTCATCCTTTAACAAAGAGAGTATTCTTACTCTTGATCATAAGAATAATCGTAAAGCCAGAATACTAGTTTTGATTTTTTTAATACCCAAACATTTTTGTTTCTTCTATTTAATTCTAAACTATATGATGATGTAACTATCCTCATGCTTTCTTCTAATTCATCGAAACATTTTTGTAACTATCCTATATAATAACTCATGCACCAGAATAAAACAATGCCTATAATTTTTACAATCATCAAAACTATATGAAGATGTAATTAAATAGTTCTTTGCAGTGCATGATTATCTATCTCTTCAACATCCTGTTCATCCCAGACATTATTATGTAATCCATTATACCCTTGGCACATGTTCCTGATCCACCACTAATTTCATTAATCTGATTGCAAATTAGAGGATTATGAGAGCTGCTTAACTATGAGAGATGCTGATCTCTCTGGCTATTAATAGCAGATTTGCAAGAAACAAAGGGAACAATATTGGATATGGACTTATGTTAAAGGTAAGCCTATTAAGTAAGATCAAGGTAGAACAAAAATAGGGCCCCAAAAGCATGGAACTTCATAAATTTGTCAAATCGTTTATGGTATGGATCAATGCCACAATTATAATTTTATAACATGTTCAGGATACAAAAGTTTCGGCATCATCAATGGAGTATATGAAGGTCAAAATCAAATAAGTCAAACTAACCCAGCGGATTTCCTCAGGCTTATAAGTAGATCTCCATTTGAGAGATTCCTCCAGCATTTTCTTGGCTTTATCAACATTCCAGTTCCGTGCTTCTAAATATCTCATTAAACAAGCATATGTGCAATACATTAATGACGCTCGGATAAGGGCCCAATAGCCGTTCTTAGTTCAGCCACCTGTTCATAGATCCGAGTACACTTAGTGGTTATAAAAAGTGCATGCTGTGAATGTATTTTCGCATAAACAAAGCATACAAATTTTCCCAGAAATATAGCCAATTGGAATGTTCCAGAAATACCCTGATCCTGTTTATGATAAAGGTCAGCAACTAATATAACAAAATACAAACAAATTAGTTGGTCATAATTTAAGCAATTTAGTACTAAAAAACGCATTAGTTCCCAGCAACAAAAGTATTCAGAAAATGAAATGAAACAATTAACTTACCTACTTATGCTTTCAAGTACAACACCTTCACCTTCGGCTACCGAGTCAGAACCTTCAGCAAGCAGCCCTATAATTCAATTACATTTGTTAATACACTGCAAGATACAGGATTTAAGTGACTTGTATTGAAATGTGTGCACTGGTAGCAGTCATATTCTCTCATATTAAAACAAGATGCATCCTCACAGCAATATCTTTCGAGAGGTTTTTTCTCGTGTGTTTTTCCTCATTAATCAGGTATCTTCATATCTTTATTAGTGGAAGTACCACAAAGAATGGCTATAAATTTGTAGTGTCAGAACTCAGCAGTTTCCATAAGGCTAATTATGCACTTGCTTAAAAAAAGGCAGAATTGCCACATTTAAGGTACTATCAAAAATTGGAGTCAAACACATAATATCTTGTAAGACAATATTGGAGGCACTCACAACATTCATTCTAGAGTTCTATAATAATATTACATATGCTAATGTTGACAACAATACATACTATACAGAAATTCAATGTCTCTATCTAGCAAGCGATGTCGTAGAATAGGAAGAAAGAGCAAGGCATATCAAACTAGTAGCAATGAGACTGACTTACATGAATCCACGGTTTGATTGGAATAAGATTCCAGCAACTCTTGCGTACTAAGTGGTGTGTATCTGAGAAGAGAAGAATATCATTATCAAACACTAGATATTTATGAGCCATTAGTGAAAGTTATACATCAATCATAGGCATCAACCACAAAAATGCACCCCCTTGACATTACTATAGTTTCTCCTCCTAGTTACCAGCATTTAGAATATTGATAATCAGAATCACACACAGACATAAGCGTACCCGAGACCAGTAGCAATCTCTTCAGCCACTCTCTGGTTGATTTCAGTGGAATCGCCAACAAGATAAATTGAAGTTCCCTTCAAAAGTTGTGACGACCCAGCAGCAAGTGATTCCCATGATTCCATGATGTCAGGCCATTTCAAGTCATGGTCTTGTTTCTTGAAACATACAACAACGTGATCATCATCTATATACCTGTCCAAATTAGAACCATTCAACCAAAAACGGCTAAAAGACAGCAAAAAACCATATTTAAAATGTAGTTTAATTAGCACAAACATATTGTTTCGGAGGGTTTAATCCTATCAAAAAGAGGATTAGTTTTTATCAATGTAATGGGTGATCCTGAGTGCAATACTGTGATAGCTAACAACGTACCGTCTGCATCAACTGATATGTCTTTTGTGCTTGTTATATACATACCTCCTATATGTAATCTTAACTCAATCTCAGAAGCACCATCAGAAAACTGCATTTAATTACTTCACCTTGTTAGTTATGAAATGCTAAAAATGAAACTCAAATGCTAAAGGAGAATAACTTCAACTTATAATAAGAAAAGAAAATGACAAAGATTGGCAGTCACAAGACAATAAGAAGTCGGCTGATGCGTGAGCCGTCGATGATGGTGAAGGAAACCACTGTGGATCAATTGGAAGAGAGACAATAGTTGAGAAGCAAGGTTGATCCATAGTTGTAAATCCTTTTAGATTCCTTGACCTGCAGGCTTTTCAGAGTGCACAATCCCTCTCCCAGCAAGTCATCCACTGTAAAACAGGGCCATAAAACAAAGTTAACATATGGTTTAACATTACAAAGAAACCATAGACTACCAAACATACACATCTAAGTCTGGTGTTTATCCTTAACTTAAATGTTAATCATACATTACATATTTGCATTATCTGGTAGTTGAGCAGGGCCAGGTGACAACTTGGGTGAATTGAAACTAGAGCAGCTGCCTACTTTTGAGTTGGATCGGTGAGTCTTCACCAATGGAACCAAAGACTGCACTACATCTGCCATGAGAGGTCTGTAATCTGCTTGTGATTGCACACACATTGTCGCAATCGCTGCTACTTTGATAACATCTTTAATTGAATACTGTCCCTCCAATGCTGGATCCAAAATCTTTACAACTTTTTCTCTATCAGTCAAAAGGGGCAAAGCCTAAACACATACCAGAGTTTGTTAAGCAGTCTTCAACTTGTTTCCATAAGCTCTCTAGTTTAGCCTATAATACCAGCTTATAACTCATCAAAAGATGCGTGAAAAGAATTATAAAACATACCCAAGTAACGAGTACGCCTTCTCCAGGAGGTCTCTTCATATCAAGTGGCACTCGGCCCGTAAGAAGCTCCAAAAGTACGACACTGTAACTATTCATTTGCTCATATATGAATCATGAATCTTATGATTCATCTCATAGAAGAGGTGTCAGAATATAAGGAGCACTCCTCATCCTCATCCTTGTTCAAACAAAATTTTTAACTAAGATGAACAAAATATTAAGTAATTTGGAAAAGTAAAGAACTCATTGATCAAGCCAGGAAGGGGATGTCGCTACATATATGAAACTCTAGGATTCACAAGACTAAGATAAGTATTTATTTCAAAACTCAACAAATTTTGGATTAGCTTCTAGCTTATTTGAACATGAGCAAAAATTTATCTTCATATAGCAAATCTGAACTTCATTACATCAGCTGAATAACAAAATAATTCCATAAAACCCACATCCTAAATGTAACTTCAACTTCCTCTTCAAATATTCAAACTTGGAATCAAGAATAATCACCACAGTGAATCCAACCATTGACACAGATCAGACTTCAAGTCACGAAACACATAGCAAAAAAATATATCAAAACCCTCCTCAACTCCACAAAACAATTTCACCAAATCGATAAACAATAACAAGAACCATTGGGCATGCACACCTTGGTAACAAAGATGAGATTACTATTAACTAATTATAACCGCCAGATTTCTGTTATAAGCAGTTAGAAATTAGTTAATAGTTAGTTCCTTTTTCTCTAGGTTTTTATATTGTACAGCTTGTGTATGGTGCTCTCTCACCCTTGTATATATTTGGCACAATGTTGTACATTCAACCTTTAATGAGAATTCATCTTTTACCATGTTTACCATTGCTTCATAATATGGTATCAGGCTGCAATCTTTGATTCTCATTCTCTCTTTACTCATTTTTTTCTTCAGCTTCTTCTTCATCGAAGCTTCATCTTCTTCGTTTTCTGTTTCTGTTCCTTCCTGAAGCTTCTTCTTCAGCTTTTCGTGAATCTGTTTCTTTCGCTCACTCTGATTTTCATCATCTTCCTCATCGATTCAGCATGCCTCCATGTCTTGCTCCCAATTCACATCTTGATCTCGATTCCATTTATTACATTCATCCCAGTGAAGGTCCAAATTCGATTATCGTTACTCCAAAACTCGATGGTTCCAACTACCTCTCATGGAGTCGATTGATGCAGCATGCCCTTGGTGCCAAGAGCAAATTGGCGTTTATTGATGGTTCTACTAAACTTCTTGACGAGAGTCACCTCAACTTCAATCAATGGCAGCATTGCAATCATCTCATCCTTTCTTGGATCGTTAATTCGGTTAGTGAACAAATCGCTTCTACAATTCTTTTCATGAATATTTTGTTGATGCTTGGAGAGACTTGCATGAACGTTTTTCAAAAGTTGAGCGCATTCGAATCTTAACCCTAAGATCTGCTATTAACAACTTGAAGCAAAATTCTCGAACAGTTATGGAGTATTTTCTTGAGATTAAAGGATTATGGGAAGAGCTCAATTCCCATAGACCTTTGCCTGTTTGCACATGTGTTCTTCGATGCCATTGCAATGCTTTTCACAAAGCTCGAGAAAACAGACTAGAGGAACAAGCTATCCAATTTCTCACTGGTTTAAACGATAGTTTTTCTGCTATCAGAACTCAAATCTTGGTCATGGAACCTCTACCCTCCATAAATCACATATATTCTCTTGTTGTGCAAGAAGAAAGCCATCACAAGAATATTGCACCTGTTGATGATGCTTCTACCCTTGTTAATGCTACTCAAAGATCTGATAGCAAATACAAAGGGAAGAATTCTCCCCGTGTCTGCACTTTTTGCAATAGAACTGGTCACACGGTTGATTTTTGTTACCAAAAGCATGGACATCCCAATTTCAATAAGAACAAAGCCTCTGTGAATGCGAGCCAAGTGGATAATCCTTCTAATGACATTACCACAGATAAAACCAAAACAGAATAAAACCAATTCATAATTATTCCCAAAATAACTCAAATAACAATTGAATACTAAATAATTTCTCAGCTAAACGTTCCCCAGTGTTACAACCTATCAGAGCATGACACTGACACGCGGACTCAAAATAACATAGCTCTAGAGCCATCCTCACCAACTCCTGAGCTGCTAACTTTAATCTGAAATCATTAAAGTAAGGGTGAGATTTCTCATAATTAAGATGCATTATAAGTTCCTCAGACAACATAATATCACAAGCATATTAATCCATCCATTCTAGCATAGTTCAGATTTCAACACACAATTACAACCACACATTTCATTATGCACAACAACAACAATAGAATTGTAACACTGGAAACCATCCTAACATGTTACAATCCCATGCCAATACAAATGTAGACTCAATGCATGTGGTACCAAAACGTGACCAAGTCACACACACTGATCCATCATCACTCGGATACAGTAATCATCGATTCGTCCATAATCACCCGGACACGAATCCAGCCTCACCACCTATCTTCACCTGGGAACGGTTATTAGCAATTCAAGTCAAATTCCACACAATGGGAATTAACTTCACCAGAATGCATATGCATGCACAACACCAGCATGCAATATTCAACACAGGTTATGACCACATCAGACATCATAAACCATCATCAACCACAACATGATATCATCACCTATCATGAAATAAATCATCACAAAGCATAAATATGCCAAACGCTTACCATTCAATTGGTAAGACTATCACCAGTATATACCACAACAACAACAACTAAGATCAACAACTACCAGGTATATACAACACCAACAAAAACACATGATATCAATACAATCATGAATACACCAATTATCATAAACCGAATCAAAACCAAAACATGATGTCCTCAACGATCATGCACACACCAAACAGCATAAACATGCATTCCATTCACCAAAATCCTGATACAATCAATTGCCACAGGTATACTACCGCATATACACCAAGTATGCATTGAATAACAAACCACTTAATTCAGAATTCGACACATTTTCAAAATAATTTCAAGTTACAGGAACTCCCTTCATTTCATAAAATAGAGCATTAAATTTAAGAAACAACGTCCAAAACGGCGCTCAAAACGGACTTACGGTTTGAAAGTTATAAATTTTTAAAGTTTGGAATTTTTCAAAAAGTAACAGTGGAACCCGGATCACCCCAGGGAGAACCCGGTTCCCACAAAGTTCAGAAACATGCCCCCTGGAAAAATGTATGGGGAATCCAGATCACCCAGGCAGAAACCTGGTTCCCAGCAGAAAAATCAATTTTCTTTGAAAAAAATGAACTGGGGACCTGGTTCCTCCCACATGGGAACGGGTTCCTGAGACCTGCAGAACCAAAATTATGCAGTTTTGACAACATTATGCATACCCACTCACTTCCTATCAATTCCACACGAATCCAACATTCAAACACCATATAATTGCACAATCCAACAGCAGTAACATGCAATATAACGTACTTTGATCATTCCTAATGACCCTATAACTTACAAATTACTTAATTCTACACAATCCGACACAAATTAGGATAATTCTACGAAAACCTAGAATTACTAAATTGAGAATTCTTAACATACTATGATCAATTCTATTGCAATCAAAACCGATAAGGCATGTTAATCAATCGAAATCACCCCTTACCTTTTCGGTTCTTCGAATTCCGGCAACTTTCACTCTTTTCCTCTTTCTCCTCTCTTCTCCAATGTTACGATTGATGAAAAACCTTATATTCCTCTTTTTCCTACTTTTCCCTTTTATTATTCCTTTTATTATTCCAATAAATGAAATATAATACTAATTAGGATAGGTAGAGTATTTTACTCGTCACACCCCCCATTACTCCTCACACTCCCAATTCCTCCTTTCCTTTATTTAATCAATTAATTTCAATAATTCTAAATATTAATAATTAAACTCTTAATTAAATTAATAATTAAAAATTCTAATTATTTTAAATATTGAATTATTTGGGGTGTCACAGGAACCGGTTCCCAAGTGGGAGGAATCGAGTTCCTGGTATAATTTTCAGCAGCGTGGAAATTCTCAGTCTAATGAACCGGTTCCCTGGTGGGAGGAACCGAGTTCTCAGTACATTTTCCAGAGGCGTGTTTTACTGAGTGTGTGGGAACCAGGTTCTCCCAGGAGGAACCGGTTACCACTGTAACATTTTGGAAAATTAATAAACTTTGAAAAATCATATCTTTCAAACCGTAAGTCCGTTTTAGTCGCCGTTTTAGACGTTGTTTCTTAAATTAAATACTCTATTTTATAAAATGAAGAGAATAACTGTAACTTGAGTTTATTTTGAAAATGCGTCGACTTTCTGATTATGCTGGTTGCCATTATGTGCATAATTGATGTATATGCAATGGTGTAGTCATGATAAATGGTTGTATCATGTTCTGGTGGATGATGTGCATGTTTATGTTGTTTGATGTGTGCATGATAAATGATTGTATCATGTTTTGGATTGCTGATGGTTTATGATGTAAGATCTTATCATAACCTGTGTTGAATGTTGCATGCTTTATGATGTGCATTCATATACATTCTGGTGGTAGCTAATTCCCATTGTGTGGAATTAGTGAGTATTGCCAATAACCGTTCCCTTAATTAAAATATGCATGCAAAAATATTAATTTTAATGTAAAAAATTAAATAAACATTTTTCTGATTAAAATGCAAAAAGAAAATATTTTTGGTGATTTTTAAATGCATGAGAAAAATATTTGAAGAGAAAATAAATTAGAATGAAAATATTAAAAGAAAAATAGAAAAATGTTAGTTTTGGAAAAGTTGCAAAAAAAGAATTGCTGGAAGCCAGGATCGAACCCAGGACTTCCTAGATAAACCAACAAACACGTTACCATCTGAGCTAGGCTGCCTTAGTGTTATTTAGGGTTTAGGATGCATATGCATGCACATCAAAAGCATGCAACATTCAAATAACAGAATATGATATCACAACATCATTCCTTACATAGACAACACCAAACAAACATCACATGATAACAGCATAATCATAAATATACAACGTCAATCACAACACATGATATTAATATCTATCAAGTATTTACAACATCAACGATGAACAACCACGACAACAACGAATTCCTCATATGGAAAGTCATATTAATCCAACAAGATTCGCTTACTAGGTTTTTAAAATGTTTTTATAGGATAATTCATACTTCCAGCTTTCCAACGGTTCCAACTACAACTAAATCGGAGTTACGATCGCAAAGATATGACCGAAACTATTTTCCAAAAGTTATGTTCTATTTTTATACAGTATGAGTCGACCCAAACACTCATGTGTCGACCCATACATGGCTTGTATTGACTCAAGTAACGTATGAGTCGACTCATACGAAATTCAATTTTCTGTTTTTAAAAGTTTCTTCAGTATGAGTCGATACATACTCTCTTGTATCGATGCAAAACTGTCTTGTGTCGATACATAACTCGTATGTGTCGATGCAAGACTCACAAAAATGCCTCATGAGTCGATGCAAGGGCTTATGTGTTGATGCAAGCCTTCTTCACGCTTCTGGTTTTTAACACATACCAGCTTGTATCGATACATAGCCTTATGTGTTGACTCATGCTGTGTATTTTCACCCAAAAACCAGATTTTTCCCACTATTTTCAATTCCAATCAACCAAAATCTTTTCCAACATTCAAGGTACAACATATGCAGTAAAAATTATGCATTCTTACTGTCATACCCCAAAATTTTCCCTCCATCTACTCAAGAGATTTCATACATCTATGCTCAAGGATTCCTCAAGAGTTGATCAGACAAACTCTCTCCTAGACAATCAACCCAAACTAGGGTTTGGTATCTCTCAAGTCAAGATGAACTTCCAACATCTCCAATGGCCTTCATGCCTCCTCATATGCTCCAGAGATTCACCATGTCAAGTTTCAAGCCTCACAAGTCAAGTTTCCTCAGACAATTGCTCAGATGGTTGAAAATCAGTTGTATTGGACAAAAAGTCAACTGTGGTCAACATACAGTCAAAACTTCTGATTTTTGGTCAACATCCTCATTTTGAAGTAACATTCATCATTTGATCAAGGGTTGATCATGATTCATCAAGAAAACTCAAGATTTGCTCAAAAGTCAAACTTTCTAAATTAGGGTTTCTAGGTGAAAAGTCAATGAACTTTGGTGATCATAACTTTCTCATACTTTCTCGAAATTTTTCCACCACCTCTTGTTTTAAAGGAAATTCAATTCTCTACAACTTCATGTCTCACAAGAATGTCCAAAAAATGCTTCATTTGAGAGGTATAGCTCAAAACATTACAGGTCATTTTCAAAGTCAACAAAAGTCAACTTTTGTTTTGAAGATATATTGAGCATGGTAACTCCAATTGAGATGAGACCAAAGACATTGTTTAGAGGACTCTTAGAGCTTTCCAAAAGTCCAAGACCACTCAAAATGTGGAAAATTGAGCAAGTTACACCATTCACAAGTTGGGCAATTTTGGAAGAATGCACAAAGAGAGATACTTCAAAAAATCAAATCTTTTGCAAATGGGCCTACTTTTTCTTCATCCTAACTTGTTCCTCATGCAATTAGGAATGTCCAAGCCCAATGCCACGAATTTTTGATTTATTTTTCTATTTAATTTGTAATTTATTCATTTAAATGCAAATTAAATCTTAAAATAAATTATAAAATCAAAATTAATTGGAAGATTGATTTTTATTGCTTTCTTGTGATCCAATCAACCCATAAATGCCAGCAATTTCGAAATTAGATCAAATTTGGCAAGATTGGATTGAAATTGGACAAAATTTGAAAATTTGATTTCATGAGAATATCAAATTTGATTTCCATTGAATATTGATTAATTCTTTCCAAATTCAATCCCAAATCCATCCAGCATATATACTTGATGCATACCTAACAAGAGAAAACGAAAAAATTGGCTCAGAAACCCTAATCCAAACTCAAAGAAACCGTGCACTTGAAGCAACTGGCAACCCTAGTTTTGCTTCGATTCAGCTAATTCCAAGCCTTCCATTGTGTTCCTTGAGGCTCTCAGAATCGATTCAGACCCTTACAACTCTCAAAACATCAAGAATTGAGAGAACACGATTTCGGTTTGTCATACTTTTTCAAAATTCGATTTCTATCATTCATGCACTTTTAACATGTTTCGTGGTTTGTTTTGTGTTTAGATGGAAGTTTGCAAGCTTTACATAGTTTGATTGAATTTTCATGGCGAATCGAACTTACCATAGCTAGGGTTCCATGGTTCGAATTGGGATCTCATGAAATAGGACAAATTGGACAAACGAATACCACCATCATGTTTAGAATGATGAATCGATCGAACCATGCCTTTGAATTGAATTTATATTACGTGTGTTGCATTTTTGATGTTTGCGTGGTCATAGCGTCGCTCAGGGCGCAAAATGCCAAATTCAAACAAGAACGATGAAGTTCTTGGCGCGAAGCGAGACCATACGGCGGCGTGTAAATTCCACTCACTCCATTTCCAAACGATGGCGTGTTGGCTCGGTTGGTCGTGTTGGTTTTGAGTTTGAGGCCAACGACTCGATTCGATCCAGCCATGACATTCTTTTACAAGTTTGCAAATATTTTCCTATTTCCTAATTATTTCAATATTTTCCATTCATTTTAATTCTTTTCTGCATTAAAAATTACCAAAACATTTTTCCTTTTACATTATTTTCATAAAATCTTTATTTAATTTAATAAATTAAAAATATATTTTGCATGCATATTTATTTTATTTATATTTTTGCATTTAATTCACTTTTAATTGCATTTTAATTATTAAATCTTTTCTAAAAAATCCCAAAAAAATTATTTTAACTTATTTATCTTATTTCCAGCATGTAGTAATTTTCTCATATTAAAATTTGCATTTTTTCTAACATTTTATCTTATTTCGATTTCATCATATTTTCCAATCTCTTATTCTTTCACAGGTTGCTCCGATTCGGACGTTTACTTTTTATCATTCTATTTTTTCCAATAATGTAATTGTCTATGGGTTGTAATAGTTTAATCTAGGATTTTATTTTCCGCATTTTAAATTATGTATCTGCCCCAAAGCCATGTAATAGCGTAGGTTTATCTTTCCGCACCTTTACATTTCCGCTTTTACATTCCGCATTTTACTTTCCGCACCCTTATCAATTGCTAGTAATTAGGCGTGTATGGAAAGATAATAAATGGACATAGCTCACACTAATCTTCAAGATAATATATTCTGAATTCAACACACTTCTTTCACACACGCACCCCTTAGGGTAATTCTCTCTCGTCGCCTTACGAATTCAAATGGTCATGTCCCTCGAACGTAGAGGTATTCTAGCACCGTTGCCTTTCAAACAAATCATCATAGTCCCTTCGATACAAAGATCATAAGACCCACGATGTTGCCTCCGAATACATGATCTTGACCCTCGATTGTCGCCTCGAAAATGATGATAGTCCTTGAATGTGCTAGGATACTTCCTACGAGTTGCCTTCGATGACCATCCGATGTCCCTTCGAATGTCCGCTTACATCCAACGAATGGAGCTACCTACTAACTAATGGTACGGCTAGCGCTATTCTAAAGGAATATAGAAGTACAACAAAACGACCAATTCTGAGTGGGTAAATAAGTCTCTTAGTTGCTTGCTCTATCAAATGCTTTTCACACCACACACTTCTTTTTCAAAGTTCAAAACTCTTTTCAAAACAAAACATTTCCGAACACTTTGTATACACTCCTACATGAGTCATTACAAAGTCAAAGCGAAATGCCTTTTCAAAACATTTTTGTCAAACACACAGAAAGCAATTTTAAAAAGTGATCTAGAGCAACTAAGAGCCCGTAGATAACTACGGATGGAAAGGGTGCTAATACCTTCCTTTTCATAACCATTCTCCGAACTCGAGAATCTAACGAAGGTATTTTTCATTACTTTTACCCTTAATTGGATAAAAATAAAAGTCGGTGGCGACTCTTGCTATCCGCACATTTGGATACAAAAATCCTACAAAGTCAGTTCACCGTATTACAGAACTGGCGACTCTGCTGGGGAATGCACCCTAAAAGAGAGAATTGCCTTAGGGATTTCTAGATAACCTATATTGCTTTTTGTTTGACTTGTATGCTTTATCTTCAAGGGTTGCTTGGGTATTATATTGTTGGGGGATCCTACACCCGGATCCGGGTTTCCTTTTAGGTAAGTAGCATTAGATCATCGCGACCGCTAGACGTATAACTACGCGGTCAACATGATGGCTACGTTAGCGTGACACTTTGGTTGTCCCGATACTCTTCATTCCCAAGTTGAAGATAGTATTTGGCTTCTGCGTGGTGTCATCAAGCGCTAACTAAACTTTTAGAACCTTAATTGACCCATCTTGGCCATTAGAAGGTAGTGAGATGGCCGGCTTTGGAGTAGACCGAGGTTGGTTGATACTCGATGCTACGCTCATTGAGATTAGACTTTTGGGACATTTTCGATCGACCACTTGGCCGTCGTGTTGAAATAAGCACCTACGAGAAAGATCTGTGATGTGAGATTCCTAGAACCGGTTACTATTATAGGGCAGATGAACCAACTCAAACTTTTGGTGGGGTAATCACCTATACCTCATGCAAGCCTTAACCCTAGGCTCATTGTGTGAATTTCTTGTGTGTGCTAAACATGACATCATGACATCATTCACATTGCATATCATTTCTAACTATTTCAAGGACCTAGGGATTTATCTTTGCTCTGTTTTGTAGGGAATTATGGCTTCTAGAAAGACTATCCGAATCAACTTCATGGGTATCCTTCTCAACTCAAAGAATTGGTTTGAAATTCCGACCATGCTCGGTTCATCAAAAGACATGGTTATCTGCTTGATTTGGTTATCTCCGGTTTTGAAGAAGATATGATGCATGTCCTATTCCAGTTCTTTGATCCGAAACACCATTGCTTCACATTTCCCGATTATCAGTTGGTTCCTACCTTGGAAGAGTTCTTTAAGCTACTTGGGATACCTATTCTTGACCAAGTGCCATTCACCGGTTTGGAAAAGGTTCCTAAGTTCGAAGACATTGCATCCGCCTTACATCTTAAGCGCTCAGACATTGAAGCCAATTGGGAAACAAGAAGTGGAGTTAAGGGTTTACTTGCCAAGTTCTTAATTAAGAAAGCCCGAGAATTCCTCAAAGTTATGAGTTTCCATGCATTTGAGAACATTGTGGCCTTGCTAATTTATGGTTTGATTCTATTCCCTAACTCGGATCAATTCATAGATGTCAATGCCATCAAGTTGTTTCTTACCCGTAATCCAGTGCCTACTTTACTTGGAGATATTCTACATTCTCTCCACACTCGTACTACTAAGAGACAAGGAACTCTCATGTGTTATATACCGTTACTTTCAAGGTGGTTTATTTCGCACCTTCCTCCGTCAGTCTTGAAGAATGAACAAAGGATGAGATGGTCTCAAAGATTGATGTCACTCTCTCATTCAGATATCCGTTGGAGCCTTTTCCCTCAAAAGGACTTCAAATTCATTGAGCGTTGTGGAGAATTCCCTAATGTACCACTCCTTGGTATAAGGGGAGGTATTACTTACAACCCTTCTCTAGCTCTACGTCAGTTTGGTTTCGCCCGAAGAGATGGTCCACATGATATGCTTCTCCAAGATGTTGTGTTCGACTACAATCACGATCTCGAGTGCAAGCGAAGGTTTATACATGCTTGGGGCATGGTAAAGAAGACGATACCAAGACTTTGGGGCACCGAACTCCATTCCTTGGGAACCTTACCTCAAATGGGTGCGAGCTCGAGCTCAAAACCTCATGATGCCATTCACGCTGTTTACCGTAATTATGGAACTGTTGCTATGGCGTACCCTCTTTTTCTCCATCCTGACATGCCTACTGATTTTGAAGACTTGAAGAGATCCTGGATTCAACTAAAAGAAGAAAGGGATACCTTTGAAGCTCAGTGCTATGCAAGCGAGAAGAAAGTGTTAGAGTTGACTAAGCTACTTCACGAGGAGCGAAACATCAATGCCTACATCGGCACCAAGAGGAAACGCCCATGGGAGACTTAGAGCTTTAGGATGTTTATGTTTTCTTTTATTGTTTTGAACTATCTCTTGTACTTAAAAAGAAAAAAGAATAATGAGAAGTACTAATAAATGTTTGTTCATTGCTTGTTTAACAAATTTAAATCTCTTAGGTCCTTGAAAACATTGCATTGCGTTTGCATAAACATCGCATAGCATATCATAACATTGCATCACAGGTACATTGGAGATTAGTATTCTCATTTGCTCGCTATTTATTTTAGCAGAAATGGCTCTTGAACAAACTGTCAAAGATCTCCGGCTCGAAATGCTCGGTTTCAACGATGTTCACCAACTTGGTCCAAGGCCAGAAGATCGAAGAAGCTCATCAACAAGAAGAAGAAGGTTGTTGGTCTCCTCAACATGGGTAGACGTTTCAAAGGGGTCCTAAAGTGGTCGATCGGATCGAGCTCTCGAAGGAAGTGTCCATACCGAGGGAGTACCAAGGGTGATGAAGGTGATCGGTGAGCCAAAGAAAGGAGGGAGGACCACTCGATTATAGCCAACATTCGATGAAGATGACAAGTACAAACAACTCGAAGACCGTCTGAATCTTGTGGAAAACTTGAAAATGTCCGGTGAACTTTGATGATCCGAGTCTTGTTCTGGTGTTGTGATTCCTCCCAAATTCAAAGTTCCTACTTTTGCCAAGTATGATGGCATGTCTTGCCCTAAGTTGCATTTGAAGTCCTATGTCCGAAGATCAATCCCACACCGATGATGAGAAAGTTGTGGATGCATTATTTTCAAGAGAGTTTGTCCGAACCGGTTGGAATGGTACTATCACTAGAGAATGACCGTATCCGTACTTGGAGTGATTTGGTGATGCTTTCTATAGACAATATGAGTACAATCTTGAATTGACACCCACTGCATGCAACTACAAAGCATGTCTATGGGTCGACGAGAAGTTCAAGGAGTATGCTCGGAAGTGGAGAGATCTAGCGGCGAGTTCACCACCCTTGTCCAATAGGGAGTTGGTTGATATGTTCATGGGGACAGCGACAGCCCATTCTTCAATCATCGATTGGAAATTCTTCATCCGGATTCACCGAGCGATATTGACGGCGCATTGAAGTGGTATCAAGAGTGGGAAGATTCATGTAGAGTCATCTTGAATCTGCGAAGAGATCTTTTGGTGCTAAGAAAGAAGCTAATCTTGTGTATGGTCGGAAAAGCCGAGCCAAGACCGACCGCGCTCAATCGTGGGGCGGTTGTGATCTCCATCCTACATCGGCATAACCTCGGCGAGACAGCGTAGCGAGCGTGCCACGAAGGCGTTTAAGATCAACATGCCTTTGTCGCAAGCCTTGCAACACATGTTAAGCGGTGATAACCTTGAGGATCCTCCTCGAATGTCAACACTTCCTCTCGAAATACAATCCTAATGCTAAGTGTGCTTATCATTCCAACATCAGGCACGACACGACAATTGTTGGGCTCAAAGAACAAGATTCAAGATATGATTGAAGCTAAGCATTGAGTTTGATCCTCTGTTGAGACTCCGAATGTGATTAACGCTCCTATGCCTAACCATGACAAGAGTTCCAATGCTGTTGGTGACGACACTTATATTTTCAACATAGATGACTTGACCATCCCTCTGATGATTGTTAAGAAGAATTTGTTGCAAGCCGGTGTCAATCCAGATGCCGAGAATCGTTGGTGCCCATCGCACACGATGGATGTGCTTGGTTGAGAAGACGTGTTCAGTGCATGATGGACAACCGTGAGATACTATTTCTGAAACCACCTGTGCAGAAGTTGTGTGAAGAAATGTCTAAGTTGAAGATCGACAATACGAATGAAACTGTACCATATGTGTGGGATACCTTGGGGCAGCCAAGTGGAAAGTATGATTACATGGTGAAATACACTGTCCCTGATAGTTACAAGATTCCTATTGAAGATGTTAAGGCGACCGGATGGGGTGACGATTTCCCGAAGACTATCTTGATGTTAACACAATAAGAATTTCCTCTGCGATTACGTGCCTAGAGTGGCACCTCTCATTATCACTTCTCCAAGACCAGTGCCATATTCCTCTGACAAGGCTATCCCTTGGAATTATGGAGCTGATGTTTACTATCATGGTGTCAAGCAAGATCCTCTGACTATTGAAGATCTGACCATTGGAGCTTCTATTCCTGACATCGACAACATCACCGGATCAAGTAAAGTGACCAGAACCGGAAGGGTATTCTCTCCTGAGATCTCTCTTCCAAAAGACACTGCGACTCCAGCTCGCATTCCTTCTACTCCATCCATATCCCCAGCTAGAGGGAAAGAACCAGTGGCTCATCCCTTTCCGGAAGTACCAAAGGAAGTTCTCAAGACACCTCAAACGAGAAATGGAGGAAATTCTGAAGATTATCAAGAAAAGTGACTACAATGTTGTGGAACAGTTAGGACAGACTCCGTCCAAGATTTCCATGCTCGCTTTGCTCTTGTGCTCCAAGGCTCATGCTAACGCCTTGGTGAAATTTCTGAAGAATGCTCACGTACCGCAAGACACTACCACTGATCAATTTGAAGTTTGTATTGCTAGCCTGGCTGCCAACAACGGCCTAGGCTTCTCCGATGCTGATTTGACTCCTGCTGGAAAGAAACATAACAAAGCCTTGCACATCTCTGTTGAATGCAAGGGCGTTACCCTATCTCATGTTTTGGTTGACACCGGTTCTGCTTTGAATATTCTTCCGAAGACTGCTTTTGATCGACTTGATGTCGAAGGGTTGGTTCTGAGACCCAGTGACATAATCGTGAGAGCTTTTGATGGTTCTAAGCGGACGGTGCTTGGAGAGCTCACTCTGCCTGTTAAAGTCGGTTCCCAGACTTTCGACTCTACTTTCTTTGTCATGGACATCCGTCCAGCTTACTCTTGCCTACTTGGACGCCCTTGGATACATGGGGCAGGCGCCGTTACCTCTACCCTACATCAGAAGTTGAAGCACCCGGTGAAAGGGAAAGTTGTTACAGTGTGTGGTGAAGAAGAGTATATGGTCAGTCATCTACAGTCATTCCGATACCTCGAGATGGAGGGTGAATTCTTTGAGACTCCCTGTCAAGCTTTTGAAACAATACCCAGAGTCATGCCTGTTGACACTCCCGCCACTCCTGAAGTTACACAAGCTCCGCCTAGGATGGCCTCGCTGAAGGATGCTCAAGCTGCAGTTGGAGAAAGAGGTAGTGCTATTTGGGGTCAGCTCCCTGATCTTCCTTTCAAATTGGACAAGACCGGTTTAGGCTTCACTATCAAGGGTCAGAAGATGATACGCCGCGGACGTGCCGGCCAACTTCCCTTCCACATCACCAGTGGAATCCATGCTATAGAAGACAACGACAATGACTTCGACATCGCAAGTGGATCTTCCAACTCGGATCATGGGCTCGAATTGGAAGATCAAGACGTCATACCAATCTCCTTTAGTCAAGAGTAATTGCTTTTGTTTTGTTTTGCTTTTCGTATTTCTTTATGTTTTGAACAATAAACCTTGAAAGCCTAGTGCCTTGCCCGGGGCATCATGGCTCGTTTGCGAGGGTTATTATCTGTCGATTGCGTATTATCATTCAATAAATCGTTGGACTTTTGCATTCAATTGTTTGTTTTCTTTCTTTACTTTATCACCCCTTCAAAAGCTATGTGTTCTTACACACCCACGTGATACAACTGAATCACTCGAATCTAGTTAATAACACTATGCTAGTGCTAAATATGACTTGATAATCCGATCTACCAAGCCGACGAAAGTGAGGAAGATTGTGAAGTGCCGGAGAACTTGTCGATACAGAAGAGCGAGTTATACCCACACGAAGAGCAAGTTGAGGTTGTGAATTTGGGTGATGAAGAAAAGAGATCAAGATAGGAGCGGGTCTTGAGAACATGTCAAAGAAAGATTGGTTCAGATGCTACGAGACTATATTGAGGTTTTGCTTGGTCGCGAAGACATGCCGGTTTAGACATTGATATTGTGGTACACGGTTCCGACAAAGAAGGTTTTCTCGGTGAAAAAGGTTCGTCGTATCGTCCGAGATGTCGAGAAAATCAAAGAAGTTATGAAGCGTTCAACGCGGTTTCTTAGTCGTTACTTCCTATCCCTGGGTTGCTAATGTGGTACCCGTGCCTAAGAAGGATGGTAAGGTACGAATGTGTGTGGATTACGAGATCCGAACAAAGCAAGTCCGAAAGATGATTTCCCTTCCTCATATTGATGTTACGGTTGACAACACGGCATAAGGTTTTCTCCTTCATGGATGGTTTCTCCGGTTACAATCGATCAAAATGGCTCCAAGACATGGAAAGACTACTTTTGTTACATGGGGCACTTTGCTACAAGGTTATGCTTCGGATGAAAACGCAGCGCCACTTATCGTGCTATGGTAACATTGTTTCATGACATGATTCATCACAAGATAGAGGTCTATGTTGGCGACATGATAGCTCGATCACGCAAGAAGAACATCTTGATCACTTGCTGTTTGATTGGAGAAGTGATTGAGAAATCCCAACAAGTGCACCTTTGGAGTTAGATCCGGAAAATCCTAGGGTTTGTAGTCGGTGGAAGAGGTATTGAAGTTGATCCCCAAGGTTAAAGCTATTCAAGAGATGCCAACTCCCGCACCGAGAAAGAAGTCGAGGTTTCTTGGGCGATTGAACTACATTGCGATTCATTGCACACCTAATGCTTGTGAGCCAATCTTCAAGTTACTAAAGAAAGATCAAGTAGTGGAATGGAAGCGATTGCCGGATCGCTTTTGACAAAATCAAGGAGTACCTACAGAACCCTCCTATCCCGATGCCGCCGAAGGAAGACCTCTTATCATGTACTTGTTGTTAGAGAACTCAATGGGGTGTGTGTTGGGGCAACATGACGAGTGCAGTCGAAAAGAGCATGCAATATACTACCTTAGCAAAAGTTTTGGTGAAACAAGATACTCACGGCTTGAGAAAACTTGCAACGCTTTGGCTTTGCTCACGACTAAGACAGATATGTTGACTCACACTACCTTGTTGATTTCCAAGATGGATCCGATAAAATACATCTTTGAGAAACCAGCTCTCTCGGAAGAATAGCAAGATGGCAAATGATCTTGACCGAATATGACATCCATTACTTCTCGAAAGCGATCAAAGGAAGTGTAGTAGCCGATCATTTGGCTCATCAAGCCGTAGATGATTATCGATCTATGCGGTTAATTTCCGACGAAGATGTTTTACTAGTTACTGATTGTGAAGAACCGGCCCGACGAAGGACTGAATCGGGATCCCGATGGACTATGGTCTTTGATGGAGCCTCAAACGCACTTGGCAATGGCATTGGCGCCATCATTACATCCCTACAGGCGGACATCGCCTTTCACCGATTGTGTTTTAGTTGCACTAACAACATGGCCGAGTCGGCGTGCATCATGGGTCTTAAAGCGCTATTGGCTTAAGAATCAAGTTCTTGCAAGTATATGGAGACTCACCTTAGTGATCGATCATTAAGGCGAGTGGGATACGAAGCATCCGAATCTCATTCCGTGTCGAGCATGTTTTGAGTTTGATCCCTACTTTGAAGAGATCACTTTCAATCACATTCCACGAGAAATCGGTTGGCGACGCATTGGCTACTATGTCGTCTATGTTCAAGGTCGATGGGACAACGAGGCTCCCGGATCATCATTGAGAAGTTCGACGAACCGGATATTGTTGTGAGCTTGATGCAGAAGAGAAACCTTGGTACTATGACATGAAGAGGTATCTGGAGACTCAGGAATATCCCGCAAGGGCATCTATTAATGACAAGAAGTTCATGAGAAGATTCGCATCCAAATTCTTCCTCAAAGCGGTATCTATACAAGCGCAACCACGACTTGTGCTTACTCACTGTAGACCGAAAACCGCAATCGTATCATGGAAGAGTTACAGAATTTGGTACCCACTCCGGTGGACACACCATGGCTAAGAAGATTTTGAGAACAGGTTACTCTTGGTCCACCATGGAAGTCGATTGTCACCGCTACGCTCGATCTTGTCACAAGTGCGGTTATGCCGACAAAGTACACGTACCTCTACCTCGAATGTTTTAGCTTCTCCTTGGCCTTTTGCAATGTGGGGCATTGACATGATTGGAGATTAAGCCCACAGCTTCCAATGGACATCGTTTCATCCTTGTGGCAATTGATTACTTTACCAAGTCGGTAGAGGCAGCCTCGTATGCATCTGTTACCAAGAATGTTGTGGCTCGATTCATCAAACATAATCTTATTTGTCGGTATGGCACTCCCGAAAGGATTATCACAGATAACGGTTCCAATCTCAACAACAAGATGATCACCGAACTCTGCACGCAGTTCAAGATCAAGCATCACAATTCATACCCTTACCGGCCTAAGATGAATGGCGCAGTGGAAGCCGCCAATAAGAACATTAAGAAGATTATACAGAAGATGACAGTGACTTACAAAGATTGGCATGAGATGTTACCATTTGCTCTTCATGGTTATCGCACTACACGAACATCAAGGGGCAACCCTTTCTCTCTCGTATCGGTATGGAAGCCGTCTTACCCATCGAGGTTCGGATACCCTCAACCGAGTCCTCCGGAGGCGAGTTAGGCGAAGCGATTGGGTTCGAACACGGCTTGACGGATCAACTTGATCGATGAGAAGCGACTCGCATCCATCGCCACGAACGGATGTATCGAAACGAATGATCGAGCATTTAACAAGAAGGTCAAACACCGAGTCTACCAAGTCGGTGATCTAGTAGTCAAGCGCATCATTCTTCCACAAGGTGATCGAGGGCAAATGGACTCCCACTACGAGGGACCATTTGTAGTCAAGACGATATTTTCGGCGGAGCTATGATACTTAGCACCATGGATGGTGAAGACTTCCCACACATGAGCGGACATAGTCAAAAATACTACGCATAAAGAGACCCGCTAGGTCGGCGAACCTAGGCAAAAATAAGGGCATTCAGCGAACCAAAGGTTCGGGCAAAAATTAAGGATATATACAAAACATGTACACGGCAAGTCGAAAACACGGCTTGGGCAAAAAGGTATCCTGGTGAAAACCCGAAAGGCGGTCTAGGCAAAAGTTAGGGATTTAAGCGTCGACTATGTCTCTTCGGATCACCTTCCGGACTACTATCGGCATTCAAGATTCAAATGGCGAAGATCAATTCACTCACTTTCTACTGACAGCAAGGAGATGAGATAGTCGAAATATATGAGTACTAGCATAGTTGGAACTTAACGAGATTGTTTCCGCATAGCTTTTTACCTTTCTTGTGTACAAAACTACTTGGCCATACGCCACCTTTCAAATAAACGCAAAATTCTTTCTCCTTACAATTTCCATTGTTTGTCGTTTGCAATAAGTCCAACGTTTGCTTTGAATGACTATACGCATTTGACAATAAGAATCTAATCACAAACATCGAAAAGTGAACATACAAAAGTACTTACTACAGGCTCCGTTGGGACGACGAAAGCCACCAAAGCATTCCCCAGAGCATGATCCCCACAAAGGTGTCACTCACCACAAACCTCCCAGTGAGTATATGTTAATCCACGGTGATTCCACTCAATCGAACAACGTTACATCAGTCTCAGCGGTAACACCTCATCCCGGTCAAGGTATTCATCCCAGGACGTTTCTCAATCCTCCCCTTCTCCCGGTATCCGGACACAAGACTTGGTCGATAGTGCATCGGAGAAACATACACCTTTATTCCCGGCCGGAGGATACAACGGACTCCAGACTCTTCTAGCCGGTCTCGGCAACCATCAAATGCTCTCCAGTGAGATCTACATTAAATCCCAGTGGGCGCCTTCCAAAATTCCTCGGCATACATACAAGGTCCCCAACAGATCGCCTTCCGATTCTCCTCGGCGGTCTATGAGATCTCCAACAACGAGCTTCTCAAATCTCTACCTTCCTCAACAATATCTAGGCCCAAGACTTGGTCGATAGTGCATCGGAGGAATCCAAGATATCTTTCTTCTCCTTCAAAGCGGGTTCTCACCTACACATTCCCAATCGAAATCTTCAAACAGAATATCCATCTTCTTCAAGATGGATATGTTTTGAAATATCACAACATCTATCATCCATACATTTCTCATAAAGTCATAATTCATGCATATGTCATTCATATACAATCATGCATCATACTTTGCATAAAACTAACGAATATTCTATCAAAGTTTCTCTTATTTTCTCCAAAGCAGTATGATCCTTACAAAGCGGTCGAGATTAAGCCCGAACCGCGGAAAACTATCTAAAGACCGCCTTGGTTTTCCTCCGGCGGTCCAAGATTAAGCCCCAACCGCGGAAAACTATCGAAAGACCGCCTTTGGTTGTCCTCCGACGTGGTCGAGATTAAGCCCGAACCGACGGAAAACTATCCGAAGACCACCTCGGTTATCCTCCGATGTGCAATGGATCAACACCGATGCACAACAGAAGCTATCCACTTTTTGCCAACTACATCTCCTCGAGTAATCAAGATTTATTCGATTCCTTATTATCAACAAAGACTACAGTCTAGCGTGCGACTCGGTTGCCTTGGATGGCATCTTAAGCCCATCTCCGACTACTTGTCAACATTTCTTCACTTTCGAGCATATATGGTTAAAAATCAATACGGACCAATAACTTCATTCAAAGTGAACACGAAGTCTAACGTCGACTCCCGGATGGCATCTTAAGCCCATCTCCTCTCCGTTCCAGAACATCTGATCTGCACGACTCACTCCCACATCGACCTTCCTAGATGGCATCTTAAGCCCATCTCGTCGCTCTCCTATTAACAACCTCGAGTCTAGCGTCGACTCGTTCCCAGTAAGTCTCCAACTTCTCCAAATGGCATCTGTAAGCCCATTCCCGCATCGCCAGCCAATAACGAGTGCAAATTTTCAGGTGTACTCGAGTGTTCAATCATCTTCTACCTCCAGGTCACGAAGGACAAGCGTGTCAATCTAACCCTCCGGTATAAGAAGATTGAACAGGGGCAGCTGTCGTACCCCAAAATTTGCCCTCCATCTACTCAAGAGATTTCATACATCTATGCTCAAGGATTCCTCGAGTTGATCGGACAAACTCTCTCTAGACAATCAACCCAAACTAGGGTTTGGTATCTCTCAAGTCAAGATGAACTTCCAACATCTCCAATGGCCTTCATTCCTCCTCATATGCTCCAGAGATTCTCCATGTCAAGTTTCAAGCCTCACAAGTCAAGTTTCCTCAGACAATTGCTCGGATGGTTGAAAATCGGTTATATTGGACAAAAAGTCAATGGTCAACATACATCAAAACTTCGATTTTTGGTCAACATCCTCATTTTGAAGTAACATTCATCATTTGATCAAGGGTTGATCATGATTCATCAAGAAAACTCAAGATTTGCTCAAAAGTCAAACTTTCTAAATTAGGGTTTAGGTGAAAAGTCAATGAACTTTGGTGATCTTTCTCATACTTTCTCGAAATTTTCCACCACCTCTTGTTTTAAAGGAAATTCAATTCTCTACAACTTCATGTCTCACAAGAATGTCCAAAAATGCTTCATTTGAGAGGTATAGCTCAAAACATTACAGGTCATTTTCAAAGTCAACAAAAGTCAACTTTTGTTTTGAAGATATATTGAGCATGGTAACTCCAATTGAGATGAGACCAAAGACATTGTTTAGAGGACTCCTAGAGCTTTCCAAAAGTCCAAGAACACTCAAAATGTGGAAAATTGAGCAAGTTATACCATTCACAAGTTGGGCAATTTTGGAAGAATGCACAAAGAGATACTTCAAAAATCAAATCTTTTGCAAATGGGCCTACTTTTCTTCATCCTAACTTGTTCCTCATGCAATTAGGAATGTCCAAGCCCAATGCCACGAATTTTTGATTTATTTTTCTATTTAATTTGTAATTTATTCATTTAAATGCAAATTAAATCTTAAAATAAATTATAAAATCAAAATTAATTGGAAGATTGATTTTTATTGCTTTCTTGTGATCCAATCAACCCATAAATGCCAGCAATTTCGAAATTAGATCAAATTTGGCAAGATTGGATTGAAATTGGACAAAATTTGAAAATTTGATTTCATGAGAATATCAAATTTGATTTCCATTGAATATTGATTAATTCTTTCCAAATTCAATCCCAAATCCATCCAGCATATATACTTGATGCATACCTATCAAGAGAAAACGAAAAAATTGGCTCAGAAACCCTAATCCAAACTCAAAGAAACCGTGCACTTGAAGCAACTGGCAACCCTAGTTTTGCTTCGATTCAGCCAATTCCAAGCCTTCCATTGTGTTCCTTGAGGCTCTCAGAATCGATTCAGACCCTTACAACTCTCAAAAACATCAAGAATTGAGAGAACACGATTTCGGTTTGTCATACTTTTTCAAAATTCGATTTCTATCATTCATGCACTTTTAACATGTTTCGTGGTTTGTTTTGTGTTTAGATGGAAGTTTGCAAGCTTTCTGCATAGTTTGATTGAATTTTCATGGCGAATCGAACTTACCATAGCTAGGGTTCCATGGTTGAATTGGGATCTCATGAAATAGGACAAATTGGACAAAGCGAATACCACCATCATGTTTAGAATGATGAATCCAATCGAACCATGCCTTTGAATTGAATTTATATTACGTGTGTTGCATTTTGATGTTTGCGGTCATAGCGTCGCTCGAGGGACCAAAATGCCAAATTCAAACAAGAACGATGAAGTTCTTGGCGCGAAACGAGACCATCTGAAGGCGGCGTGTAAATTCCACTCACTCCATTTCCAAGCGATGGCGCGTGTTGGCTCAGTTGGTCAGCGTGTTGGTTTTCAGAGTTTGAGGCCAACGACTCCAGTTCGATCCCTGGCCATGACATTCTTTTTACAAGTTTGCAAATATTTTCCTATTTCCTAATTATTTCAATATTTTCCATCCATTTTAATTCTTTTCATAATTTTATTCTGCATTAAAAAATTACCAAAAACATTTTTTCCTTTTACATTATTTTCATAAAAATCTTTATTTAATTTAATAAATTAAAAAATATATTTTTGCATGCATATTTATTTTTATTTATATTTTTGCATTTAATTCACTTTTAATTGCATTTTAATTATTAAATCTTTTCTAAAAAATCCCAAAAAAATTATTTTAACTTATTTATCTTATTTCCAGCATGTAGTAATTTTCTCATATTAAAATTTGCATTTTTTCTAACATTTTATCTTATTTCGATTTCATCATATTTTCCAATCTCTTATTCTTTCACAGGTTGCTCCGATTCGGACGTTTACTTTTTATCATTCTATTTTTTCCAATAATGTAATTGTCTATGGGTTGTAATAGTTTAATCTAGGATTTTATTTTCCGCATTTTAAATTATGTATCTGCCCCAAAGCCATGTAATAGCGTAGGTTTATCTTTCCGCACCTTTACATTTCCGCTTTTACATTCCGCATTTTACTTTCCGCACCCTTATCAATTGCTAGTAATTAGGCGTGTATGGAAAGATAATAAATGGACATAGCTCACACTAATCTTCAAGATAATATATTCTGAATTCAACACACTTCTTTCACACACGCACCCCTTAGGGTAATTCTCTCTCGTCGCCTTACGAATTCAAATGGTCATGTCCCTCGAACGTAGAGGTATTCTAGCACCGTTGCCTTTCAAACAAATCATCATAGTCCCTTCGATACAAAGATCATAAGACCCACGATGTCGCCTCCGAATACATGATCTTGACCCTCGATTGTCGCCTACGAAAAATGATGATAGTCCCTTCGAATGTGCTAGGATACTTCCTACGAGTTGCCTTCGATGACCATCCGATGTCCCTTCGAATGTCCCGCTTACATCCAACGAATGGAGCTACCTACTAACTAATGGTACGGCTAGCGCTATTCTAAAGGAATATAGAAGTACAACAAAATGACCAATTCTGAGTGGGTAAATAAGTCTCTTAGTTGCTTGCTCTATCAAATGCTTTTCACACCACACACTTCTTTTTCAAAGTTCAAAACTCTTTTCAAAACAAAACATTTCCGAACACTTTGTATACACTCCTACATGAGTCATTACAAAGTCAAAGCGAAATGCCTTTTCAAAACATTTTTGTCAAACGCACAGAAAGCAATTTTAAAAAGTGATCTAGAGCAACTAAGAGCCCGTAGATAACTACGGATAGAAAGGGGTGCTAATACCTTCCCTTTTCATAACCATTCTCCCGAACTCAGAATCTAACGAAGGTCTTTTTCTGTTACTTTTACCTTCCCTTAATTGGATAAAAATAAAAGTCGGTGGCGACTCTTGCTATCCGCACATTTGGATACAAAAATCCTACAAAGTCAGTTCACCGTATTACACTTACATCCAATTAACAATATAATTACACTCCCTAATCAATCCACAACATAAATCTACACGTAGTAACAATCACTATGTATTCCAATTGGGGTTTGTACGTCAGACCACATCGTTAGGGCATAACCTAGAAAATCCTAAATCGGGATTCCTAACGTATTATTCAATCTTATTGATTATCAAAACCCATAAGGCATATCAATCAGACAAAATCACCCATTACCTCGCGATGATTCTTCGAATTCCAACACTTTGTCTTTTTCCTCTTCTCTCTTCCTCTTCTCAAATGCACGTACAGTGAAAACTCCAATTATGTCTCTTTTCCTCTCTTCCTCTATTTTATTCCTTTTATTATTCCAAAATAATAATAATGAAATAATTAGCATAAGTAGAGTGTTTTACTCCACACACCCCCACATTACACCTCACACCACCAACACTTCCATTCTATTTAATTAATTAATTAAATCCAATAATTCAAAAATACTAATAATTAAACTTCTAATTAAATAAATAATTAAAACTCTAATTATTTAATAATTAAATTATTTGGGGTGTCACATAAAGCATTGATTCTAGAGAATAAACATATGTATGAGTCGATGCATAAGTCGTATGTGTCGATACAAACAACTTATGTATTGATGCAAGAGGTTTTGTATCAATGCATACTGTATTATGATGACTTCCAGAATGCTTGGAATGGCTACGAGTCGATGCAAGCATTTTTTTATCGATACATACTGTTTGTTAAAATGATTTCTAGAAAACTAACTTCAGTATGAGTCAATACATAATACATATGTGTCGATACAAGATTGATATGTATTGACACAAGTGCTTTTGTATCAATACAAAAACTGAAGTATGCAAGAAGAACTGAACTCCAATGTTTTAATGTATTTTTGTTTTGATGCAAAATGGTTTGTATCGATGCAAGACTAATATGTATTGACACAAGTACTTTTGTATCAATACAAAGACTAAGGCATGCAAGCAAAACTTAATTCCAGTGAGTTGATGTATTTATGTATCGATGCAAAATGACATATATCAACTCAAAAGACATATGTATCGATGCATGGTTGTATGTGTCGATGCAAGATAGCCTACAGAATCTTTTGTATCGACCCAAAACACGTATGAGTTGACTCATACTGCGTAGAAACTGTTTTTATGGATTCAGAGAAGTGTATGCATCGATACAAACATGTATGAGTCGATACAAAAGGTTGGTGCATGACAAACATGATATTTTGACAACTTTTTATCCATGTTATCATTTGGTCGTATAAGTACACATGCATTATTGACACAATTTGACAATCAAGCATATAGATCTTCTATCATTCAAAGCAATCTAGTATTTGCTATCATTCAAAAATAATCTAACATAAACTATCTAGTAAAGGGTTTCTCACAGTTTGTTACACCCTAATTTTTTCCCCTAAGATTCTTTCATACTTTATAACATTGCATCGCACAAAGATCACAAATTTGTTCTCTCTCTCTTATCTGTAGGGTTTGCCCTTTGGGAGATCACCAAGCACTTTGTGGAAGTGATTATTGCTTGTGTGTGATGATTGATATTTGACTAACCATGATGTGTATACTTGGCTCTCTAAATGTTGTACGTGAATTACGCATAAGTTCCTCAAAGAGCTGATAGGTCCATGAGTGTATATCCATGCCTTCTCTCATCAATTCTCAAGATTTTGAAAGTATTGTCTCTCATCGAAGATTTCTCTTATCATCAATCATGCTCTCTTATCTTTAATGTACGCTTCATGCTTGAAAGAGATCATCAAATTCAAAGAATTCTCCATCCTATGGCCATCTCTCTTGAAACTAGGGTTTTGGACCTCTAAGGACCTCCAATGTTGCATCATACAGGTCCCTGAGCAATAAGCCACACATGTTCGAAGGTGGCTCCATGTCATCTAATTTTTGTTTCAAATCAGAAAAATTATAACATGTAAACTTGGACTACAAGGAAAATTACTCAAAGTTTAGATGCTAAACATGTTTAACTAATTGTCCAGATGCGTTTTGATCCAAATTGCACTTGAAATGAGGTCGTTTTTGTAACACCCCAATATTTCCCAAGGTTTAATATGCAAAAATCAGAGTAATTTAAAATTTCATAAATTAAATACTGAGGCATCACACCTTCAAAAATAACTCACTTTAAACAGTTTGCTTTAAAGTATAAATCTCGGATACATAGCATCGCCGGAAAACATAAATTGATTCATAAAAATCAAACATCTTCTTTATTAAACTTCCTTAGCAAATCATATTTTCATAAAGTATGATTCTCTTAAAAAAGGAAAAACAACAAAAGAACAACAACAAGACAACATAATTTTCCCCCCGAGTGCTACGTATCAGAGCGACACTAACTCGACTAATAGCAGCTATAAACTCCGTCTTCATAACCTGCACGTTACCAGTATAAAGGTAACGGCGAAACAAGTAAAGGGTGAGATACTCCAAAACATATAATTAAAGGCAATGATAATATATATATATATATATATATATATATATATATATATATATATATATATATATATATATATATATATGGAATCATAAAGGATATAAGTTAAAAAGTGAATTCCAACACATATCCAAACCTCACTTACTTTGATCGTTATTCTAATGTGTATAATCTACACTATATCGCTATAACCTCATCGTCATAAATCATCGCAACAACACATAAACTTCCATCACCACGAAATCATCACAAGTTAATACATCACTAATCAACACGGCAATCATAAACAACAGCATCAAACCACAACATTAAACAATGCTAATAACATAAGCAACATAAACAAAATAATCACAAATTGGCTAAAGCCCATCGTCGCTTTTGCATAAAGCTCATCATCACAAACATCATCATATCCTATTTGCATTAAGCATTTCATCAAGTTAAATCATCACAAAACTCATCATTTATATTCATCACAAAGTTATCATGAAATTATCAATTCATATTCATTTCATGTTCATCATAAAGATCATCACCAAACAAAGCATCATATATCATCGCAATTCAACATCATTCATCAATTAAAACCCAACGCTAAACAACTCAAACATAAACATAACCGACTCCATGAGACACGACTATGTTATGCATGTGGTACCCGTCGCTTTGTCCATAATTAGGAACACTTGGCATAAAAGCCTCGTCGCTTGGCATAAAAGCCCATCGTCGCCAATGCAATGTATTTTACTCGACAATAAAACAACACTACACAAACACTTCATCATCGCTCATCAAAATTGGCATAAAACCCACATCGCCATAATTTATCCACATCAAGATAAATATATCATCGCATCATATTTTCATTATGCACAACATCACTAATAATTCATCATCATCAAAATCATACATTCACAAATCGGAAGCATTTATTAGCAACATCAATATAATGATCACATCATCATGTACAAAGACATATATCATCGCATTGCATATCAACAAGTATTCATTAATAAAAACACCGTCGTAAACATTATGTTTCTTTACACCGCTTCATTATCAATTAAATCATCAAATTCCAAAATTGGAAAAATAGTCAAAACATCAATAATCGTCGCGAAAGCCATTCCTAACAACCGACATTTTATGCTTTGGTTATGTGTTTGAGTGTTTTCAGGGTCTGAAGAATAAAATGAGATAAATCGGGGAAAAAGAAGTGCAAAAATCAAAATATGGGAGGCTACAGATACATCAACACGGGCCCCCGTGTTAATTAACACGGCCCGTGTCTAAAAGCCACTAGAAAACGCAAAAACACCAAAGTCAGTGAATCAACACAGGCACCCGTGTTAATCAACACGGCCCGTGTTGATTGACCTGGCAGCAAATCTTCCTTATTCAAGAGATCAACACGGGCACCCGTGTTAATCAACACGGCCCGTGTTGATGGACGCGTGTGAAAACTTCACTTTTACCATTCCCATTAATTCTAATCATCATCAACCTCATAATCCCTACACCTAATTCAACTTTTCTAAACATTTTCAATAATCAACCAACCAAACCCTATAAACCATCTATCAATTTTTCCCCAATCCAACCTAGAACCACCAAACCCTAACTATATGAGATAGAAATAAAACCCCTTACTTGAAGAGATTGGAAGATCCATGATGATTCTACAAGACTCCATCCTAAAGCTTGCTCATGTTCTTCCTCTTCTTCTCCTCTTGCTCTTCTCCTCTCAAAACCCTTTCTTTTCTCTCCATGCCTCTATGTTTGCTTGGTGTAGGAAAAAATGGAAAGAAAATGGTTTTATAACTTATGTTTTCTTACTAGCTAGGGGTGTACACCCAATCCTCACTAATTTCTCCCCACACCCCTAACTGAATTATTAATTAACACCCAATAATATCTAATAATATTATTTACTCAATTAATTAGAATAATTTCGGGGAATTAAATATCGGATCCGAATAATATTTTACCGAACCAAACGAAATAAAACCGGACCGAACTAAACGTCGCCAAATATATTAATTGATATATCGATTAATATAAATATTCTCATCGCAAAATAATTATCGATCGGTAATTCAAAAATATTAATATAATATAATATTAATTAAAACAGGGCGTTAAAACTCTTCCCCACTTATAAACTTTTCGTCCTCGAAATTTCGACCAAAAATGAACAAATTGGGACATGCCTACGCATTTGTCCACTCCATCCTCGCATCAATTAAACAACATACAAAATACACCAAACACAAGGGTATCTCCCTAATCACAACGTCCAAACAAGAACAACCATGCCGAGATGTAAAGCCCATACAATGCACTCGGAAACCAAATAACACTCAACAACCAAACAAATCGCAGACACACCGGTTTACTCGAGAACCAAACAAATAAGATCAATACCATCCTAACGCCTCAACCATAGAATTAACCACACACTCGGACCGACACTTCGGAAACGAGTCACCAAAGATAGGAACATAAAGTTCTACGACACAACACCGACACCATCGCTAAAACGAAAACAACAAAATGGTTACACAAACCAAAACTGAAACAATCAGAAAAGGATAAAACCACGCGTGCTACGTAAACACGAAAGAGATGCCTTCAATCACGCATACGTACGAACTCAAGAATCACAATTGCAGCTATCGCTTTCAATCCATAAAATCACAAGGTCACATCCTCCTTGTAGGTTACCAACGTACAACCCTTGAACAACAACAAGCTACCCAAACATAACCGAACTGCGACACACCACTCATTCTAAGGCGCACACTGACGACTTACGACCATAACTCATTAGTCCAAATCCAACAATCTCCGATACTCGCTAACAATTCAATGCTCGATATCTAAGCCATGCTGCGTCACTTTTATGCATATGATGCCAACCGCAAAACAACTTGGTTAATCCTCAACTTTACAATTACTCAGAATGGATACGTTCAAAGCGTACACCCATCAGGACACCTCGTAACATCCGTCTCACCAACTCGAAAAAATCACTCTTTCATTCTAAATTGATCAACGTCCATTGATCCTCTAAAATACACGACATAGTTTGACCTTTTCAAATATTGTCCAAACATTCACTTGTGAAACTTCGACGTATACACTTGACTTCAACGAAGTCTTCCCTTATACCAATTTAATTCCCAAAATTGTATCAAGTAATCACCATCCTCGTACCGTCACAATGATCAATATTCAGGTTCTTATTCGAAACACCTTTCATAACTTTCAATATTCCAAAGTGGTAATTCAAACTAAAACACTCCCTCAAGAACTCTACCCATCAATGTCGTCTCATACTATTGTAATTACAAAACAGGTTGGACTTAGAACCATAACATCAATTTCTATGGAATCCAACATGAACACCGTCGCGACCGACTTCAGTCACAAATAGAACACTCTCCTTTATAAAACATCAATCATCTTAAGGTACCTGTGGCTACCAAACCATCACCAAACTCTTTACCGTCAAGACGTATCTTAGTCGTAATCTAATAATCCACCGCGACCATTAGTATCCGACGAAATCCATATGTTAGTAGTGAACAAATCCTTAATAGCCTTCTGAGCTTAATCTCAACAAGTGTCCCCAAAACAAACATGCAACATTCTTCAAAATAATAAAATCCCAAATCAGATATTCTTGGGTTATCTACGATATCAACATACTGAACTTTGCACCAGACGAAGTCTCTTTATAGATCACACTCAAACTTGAATTGTCTTTAACAATTCCAATCTCCTCGTCGTTAACATCTGCACCTTTAAGATTTAAATGAGCATAATCGCATCAAACTCTAACTCACACGTCCGACAATGTTTCCTTATGAAAATCAAATCGTTCCAAGGTAGTAATACACTTTTCCAACTCTTCGTCGAAATACATCTCAAGTCCAAAATAAAATATCATAATACCCCACACAAGGTTCTTCTGTACTAAACAAGACCAAAACCAAAGCATTCGCTAATCTTTTCGCTGGCTCAAACAAATTTGCTTCCCATTGCGAAATCCAAATAGCGACTCAACCTTCTCAAGTCAAAGCACCCACGATCAATACCAACTTATAAAAAGATCTTCCATCAACTCACAAAGTTAACCATCAAAAACAAAGGACCTTCTAAGCTCTGAAATAATTCCTTGAAGTCTTCTACAAGATGTAAAATAAATCTTCGCGGAACCATCCAAAATATCACCATCCAAGACGCTTAATTAAGGCACTCTCGACCAACAGTTCAAAACTCTATCCTTAGAACACTCGACGTGCACTGGTCTAACTTCACTACTGATAACACAAAGATCGGATGCTTGCTACAATTTCCTTAAGTTGATTTGAACCAATTAATATCCATGAACACAAAATAAATCTTACAGCTACTCATGAGAGCATTGTCCGAACATTCCAAAATCATACCTGACACATCAGTCACACTAATGACATCAACAAACACTGGCCAGGACCATACACTATCTTGAAAAACATTGTCTAAACATCTTCAGCTCACACACTAACCCGTAGATAGCCAGACATCGCATCAATCTTACTAAACACATAAACTCTAAACGACTAATTCATCCAAATATCAATCCTCGGAAGTAGACACTTGCCCTCAATATCCACTTCGTTCATTGACTGCAAACAACACACCAACTCGGGCAACCTTTGCTCTTCTCGAACAACACAATGGTAGCACTCCACAGTGATCCGCTCGAATAAACAACTATACTCAAACCAACCCTCAAGTTGACTTTTCAACTCTAATTCAGAACAAACATCCCTTAAGGATACTTCGAATCACCACTAATTCCAGAAACTAAATTCGTCAAAACTTCACTTCGCACTACTGCGGTAATTCACTCACAACTTCACAATACTCTTCGGAGGAATCACAACAAGAAGATCGCTTGCCAAAATCTTGTTTCTCAACAAAAATCCAAATTCGCCCCCAACTCAAGTAACCATGCACCACCTTGTGCTAACACATCTGCTTCATACACTATTAAGTTGGCAAGACAAGTCTATCCCAACCAACACAATTCCCGACTACTATCAACAAGAGATTAAGGGTGATCAGTTCCTCAATTTGTCAATAGACAGTCGATAATCATGATGGTGACATAAACCATCTTTACCAAACTACAACAACGTCTTCTAACTTACACTTCAAGTTACCAAACCGTAACACTGCTTGAGGCTCCAACTCTAAGCCACAAGTGCCACCAAGAAGTAAAACTTCTCCCCCACTTGTTTCAAACTCATCTCTGCAGACAAACAAATAGAAACAAGCAAGTACCGACAGTGTTTCACACACATGTCGCATACACAGGGTTAAACACATTAATAACCTGGTCGACTGACCGACCTGCTTTGATACCACTAATGTAACACCCTAATATTTCCCAAGGTTTAATATGCAAAAATCAGAGTAATTTAAAATTTCATAAATTAAATACTGAGGCATCACACCTTCAAAAATAACTCACTTTAAACAGTTTGCTTTAAAGTATAAATCTCGGATAGCATCGCCGGAAAACATAAATTGATTCATAAAAATCAAACATCTTCTTTATTAAACTTCCTTTACAAATCATATTGTCATAAAGTATGATTCTTATTTACAAAAGGAAAAACAATAAAAGAACAACAACAAGACAACATAATTTTCCCCCCGAGTGCTACGTATCAGAGCGACACCGACTCGACTAATAGCAGCTATAAACTCCGTCTTCATAACTCGTTACGTAAGATAAAGGTAACGGCGAAACAAGTAAAGGGTGAGATACTCCAAAACATATAATTAAAGGCAATGATAATATATATATATATATATATATTTGGAATCATAAAGGATATAAGTTAATAAGTGCATTCCAACACGTATCCAAACCTTACTTACTTTGATCGTTATTCTAATGTGTATAATCTACACTATATCGCTATAACCTCATCGGCATAAATCATCAGAACAACACATAAACTTCCATCACCACGAAATCATCACAAGTTAATACATCACTAATCAACACAACAATCATAAACAACAACATCAAACCACAACATTAAACAATGCTAATAACATAAGCAACATAAACAAAATCATCACAAATTGGCTAAAGCCCATCCCCGCTTTTGGCATAAAGCCCATCATCATAAACATCATCACATCCTATTTGCATTAAGCATTTCATCAAGTTAAATCATCGCAAAACTCATCATTTATATTCATCGCAGAGTTGTCATAAAATTCTCAATTCATATTCATTTCATGTTCATCATAAAGATCATCACCAAACAAAGCATCATATATCATTGCAATTCAACATCATTCATCAATTAAAACGCAACGCTAAACAACTCAAACTTAAACATAACCGAATACATGAGACACGACTATGTTATGCATGTGGTACCCATCGCTTTGTCCATAATTAGGAACACTTGGCATAAAAGCCTCGTCGCTTGGCATAAAAGCCTTGTCGCTTGGCATAAAAGCCCATCGTCGCCAATGCAATGTATGTGACTCGACAATAAAACAATACCACACAAACACTTCATCATCGCTCATCAAAATTGGCATTAAGCCCACATCGCCATAATTTATCCACATCAAGATAAATATATCATCGCATCATATTTGTATTATGCACAACATCACTAATAATTCGACATCATCAAAATCATGCATTCACAAATCGGAAGCATTTATTAGGAACATATATATAATCATCACATCATCATGTACAAATACATATATCATCGCATTGCATATCAACAAGTATTCATTAATAAAAACATTGTCGCAATCATTATGTTTATTTACACCGCTTCATTATCAATTAATTCATCAAATTCCAAAAACGGAAAAATAGTTAAAACATCAATAATCGTCGCGAAAGCCATTCCTAACAACCGGCATTTTACGCTTTGGTTATGTGTTTGAGTGTTTTCAGGGTCCGAAGAATAAAATGAGACATATCGGGGCAAAAGAAGTGCAAAAATCAGAATATGGGAGGCTTCAGATACATCAACACGGGCCCCTGTGTTAATCAACACGGTCCGTGTCTAAAAGCCACTAGAAAATGCAAAAACACCAAAGTCAGTGAATCAACACGGGCACCCGTGTTAATCAACACGGCCCGTGTTGATTGACCTGGCAGTAAATCTTCCTTATTCAAGAGATCAACACGGGAACCCGTGTTAATCAACACGGCCTGTGTTGATGGACGGATGTGAAAACTTCACTTTTACCATTCCCATTAATTCTAATCATCATCAACCTCATAATCCCTACACCTAATTCAACTTTTCTAAACATTTTCAATAATCAACCAACCAAACCCTATAAACCATCTATCAAGTTTTCCCCAATCCAAACTACAACCACCAAACCCTAACCATATGAGATAGAAATAAAACACCTTACTTGAAGAGATTGGAGGATCCATGATGACTCTACAAGACTCCATCCTCAAGCTTGCTTATGTTCTTCCTCTTCTTCTCCTCTTGCTTTTCTCCTCTCAAAACCCTTTCTTTTCTCTGCATGCCTCTATGTTTGCTTGGTGTAGGAAACAATGGAAGGAAAAGGGAAAGAAAATGGTTTTATAACTAATGTTTTCTTACTAGTTAGGGGTGTACACCCAATCCTCACTAATTACTCCCCACACCCCTAACTTAATTATTAATAAACACCCAATAATATCTAATAATATTATTTACTCAATTAATTAGAATAATTTCGGGGAATTAAATATCGGGTCCGAATAATATTTTACCGAACCGAACGGAATAAAACCGGACCGAACTAAACGTCGTCAAATATATTAATTGATATATCGATTAATATAAATATTCTCGTCGCAAAATAATTATCGATCGTTAATTCGAAAATATTAATATAATATAATATTAGTTAAAACAGGGCGTTACAGTTTTGATGCCCTTCGAGTCACACGTTTGACATGATTTCAACCATCTGGTTTTGCAGGAATTCACCAACATTCCTTCTCATTTCCATCACTACTCACCCTCCTATAAATAGAGGATCATTCCTCACTCATTTCCTCAAGCTTTGATAGCCAAAAAACCTCTGCCAAACTTCCTCCATAACTAGATTTTTTGTAACTTCGAATTCGTGTTTGGACCACTTCCAATTTGAAATTAACCCTTGATTCTCCTTCCTTGAGCCTCACTGAAGCTAACTGAATAAGAATCTTGCCTTGAAGTCTCCTGAATCGTGCTATCCAAGTCCAGTTTCAGATCTCTGAAAGTGAACTTCGTTCAGGTAGAAATCACCACCAAATCTTGCAAAATAAAACATCATTGCACTCTCCTTATCTCCCTGATCCTTGTGATCTTCACCATTTTCATTTTCATCAAGTATTGACTGAGAATTTCTGGAAATAAGTGCTCGCTATTATTCCTGTTTTTTCCAAATGGTTCATGATAGAGGTGAAATAAATTTTTCGCGAGGATACCATTAGAATGATCTTGAAGAGACGAAGCGAACGATATCAGTCTGTGAAATTTATTTCACAGTTTGAGGATTACGTATGGATGAAGGCTGGAGATTCAAGACGACCTATGTGGCTGTCTTCAACCAATGAAGGAGTGACATGTAATTTTTTTAAATTGGATCTGGTGTTTTGATTGTACCATACATGCGTGATGTGAGCCCTTGGGTCTGATTACTTTTATTAGTCAAACTTCATCCAATGCGCAACATTAATTCTGATTTTATTTTTTTAATTTTAATTTAATTGGTGATCCTGTGTGATTTCCAAAGACGTCAATATCAAGCACAACACGTCTGATCCATTTGATTAGCTTACTAACGGGTTTTGACTATGATCAGATGGTCCATATTTTTTTGGCTTTTATTTTATTTTATTATTTTTATTTTAAATGTTTTAAACTTCAAAAAATCATATAAAATTCATTTATAGTCCAAAAATTATGAAAAAATTCACAAAAATATTTTGAAATATTATCTTTCTAAATTTTATTTTTCCATTAATTTATTCTTAGATTTGATATTTTTTATGATTTTTCTCTTATATTTGATGTTTTTAATTGTTTTAAAATACTTTTTGACCGTTAAAAATTCTGGAAAAATTATGGAAGGATCCAATGGCCATTTGACAAATATTGGTGACCTCGTTTTATTTTTATTATTAACTTTACTATTTTTTCCATTTTTATAATTTATGCCATCATTTTATTTTTATTTTAAAAATAGTTTTTGACTTTTAAAAATTCTGAAAAAATTTGTCAACACTTGCTGACCTCTGATTGACTTTAGGGAATTTTCTTGGAATTTTATTTTGATGAAAAAAAAACTATTTATGTATTTCGTCAATAAAGTTCAATTAAAATAACTTAATTTCAATATTATTTAAAACTTTTTTATTTTTACTTTTATTTTCATTTTATTTTGCTGAATTTTTAATTTATTTTAGAGTCATAAATTTCCTCAATATCTATGGAACTTGGGTGTTGATAGGCTTTTAGCCAAATCCACCAAGAAAGTTGATTGATCTTGACGAAGTTAGACCGAATAAATTCATCTGATACAAAATAAAATTTAAAATTATTTTCTTCTTCATCTTATTTTTCTTTTGTCTCGATTCGGAAAAAATGATCAATTGGCGGCATGAGCTTTAACGTTCTAACATAAGCCCCAAAAGATGACTTGAGCTTTGATCTTAGTTCAACACATGTGGCGCTTGTCGTGTGGTCGCGTTGATTTCTAATCAAGCTTCTGGCAAGTTTCCCCTAACATTGTCCATTTGAAATTCTCAATCATCTTTGATCAAGTGATATGATAATCCCAAAGTCGGTGATATACTTGACAAAAAACAATTGAAACTTGTCATGTGATCGCGTTGATTCTATCAAGCTTCTGCCAAGTCTTCATGTGTAAGTTTCAAGATGGTCACTTTGCTGATGACTAATAATTAACAATTCGATGATATACTTGTCAAGTTTCAAGATGGTCATCTTGCTATCCTTTAATTAATTGCTTTTACTTTATTGCTCTTTACTTTCCGCATTTACTTGTATGCTCTTTATTTTTATGCACTTTTAATTTTAGCATTTACATTTCATGCGATTTTCCCTTTGCTCACTTGAGCATTTTATTTTCTATGTCATTTTTCCTTTGCTCACTTGAGCATTTTACTTTCTTGTTATTTTGAATGTGCTCACTTGAGCCTTACTTTTCTTTTCTAAAATACCTAATAATTCCACTTAGACATAAAAAACTTATAATTGGACTTGGTTACTATCCTTGTGCTTGGAGCTTGATCTTTGGACTTAGGATTAGGACTTTTACCACAACTTGGAGATTTATGTGCTCTTGGTGTTATTCTGTCTTGTCTAGTTATTATCTTTGTATGTAGGTTATTCCGTTATACTCAATTAAGAGTGGATTTCCTCGAAATACATCCGTTACTTTGCCCATTTTTCTTAAGAAAAGAGAATTCATCTGAGGCATTGATTGATCTGAAGCTTGGTTTTTTGTCTGATTATTTTGTTTCTTACGTGGTAATCCAAAGGATGGGATATGGTATTGGCTCTTGATGTCAAGTACTAGTCTTCTCACCTGGTTAGATCTTTCTTTACTCTTACCTTTTTCTTTTTGTAGATAAGTTAGCATCTTCATCTCCTCCCCATTCTTTAATTTTCAAAATCTTCCCTCTTTTTCAAATGATTCTTGTTTTCAAAACTCGAACCGCTTTCATAAAATAAACTTGGACTTAGGTCCATGAATTTTCAAATTTCTTTTTCTTAATAAACTTTCAACCCATTTAATAATATTTTAACTATTTCTCATAAGACTAAAAAACACCTAACCTCATTCAAACTTTTTAAGTTCTTTGTAGCTTTTCTAAACTAACATTTTCTTAAAATCAACCAACACACAAATTTGGTCTTTTTTTAGCCGAACTACTTGGTTTTGATTTCAACATTGCAAATTGTTTGTATGTAGGCCTGGAACTCATTAGAAGTTCTATCAAACCAAAAATTATAAAAAATACTTCTTTTCTCCCCCACCATCAATTTTGTACAAACTCTTTTTTTAGCATATATATACAAATTTTCAAAAAAGGTTCCTGCGGAGTACCGTAGATGCTTTGAGTGCTTAACACCTTCCCTTTGCATAACTAACCCCCGGTCCCAAATCTCTTATCTTTTTGTTAGGATTTTATTCACTCTTTTTCCTAGTCCTTTGGATAAAATAAAAGCGCGGTGGAGACTCTTTTGTTAATTTTTTTGAGTTAAGTCAATTCAATGGCTTATACTCGCAGTTTTTGCCGCTACAAAAAAAGTGGCGACTCTGTTGGGGATATTTGACCTATTACTGGACCATCTCTAAGTGGGTTGACCCTACTTTTGTTTATTTGTATATGTACTTTATTGTTTGTATATATTGTATGCTTGTTTGTCTAGATATTTTTCTGGTTTTCAGGGGTGTTTGGTGATCTTCTTTTTGAGTTCCTTTACCCGAACTCAGGAAAACTTAAGATAGGACGATCGGTATAGTCATGTTAACTTTTAGGGAGTAATCCCGAAGAAGGAGACATTAGATCCCCCACTCAGTGGAGACCTCCTTAATTGTGGTATTTTGTTTATCGAGCGATCGGGAACACATGACTGCTTTCGACCTGAGAGTCCCTGAAGCTGAGCAGCTGTAGAACCCTTAACCCATCATGGCCTTTTTAGGGGTAATGTGAGGACTATTACGGAGTTATCCAGAAGTAGTTGCTACGTGATACTGCACTCAGACGAGTTTCACCTGAAGGTATTGTTGACTACTGAGTACATCGGGAAGTTGGTAGTATTGGATGTAGGAATAAAAACTATGGGGATTCCTTTTAGAACCTTGATCTACAGGTGAAAAAGCTTAGAATACCTTGTGGGTAGTACGTTTTGACTCCATTCTCGTGACGTCGAACCTATGGACCCCCATGTTTGTGATATTTGTGTGTGCTTGTTGCATCATGCATTCACGCACCCATACGCATCTTTTTCAGATAGTTGTTGAAGGGACTTAAAATTGACCTTTGCAAATATCTCAGGTATACTTTGACCATGGATTATGGACAGAGGAGGAATTAGAAATATAGTTTCAAGGAACCTAAGATTGAGGGACTGATGAGCTTGATTGATGAGATTGAGAGTCCATAGGATTTTCGGAAGAAGTATGAGAGTATATGACTACCAAGGGTTGTATCAAAGGATTACCGGTTGCATTTCTTTTGAAGAAAACTCGTTACTTTGCTGATATGAAAAGTATGGAGTGTAACTCCCGTTTTAATTAATATTATATTATATTAATATTTTTGAGTTACCGATCAATATTTATTTTGCGACGAGAATAAATATATTAATCGATATATATGATAATATATTTGGCGACGTTTCGTTCGGTCCGATTTTTATTTCGTTCGGTTCGGTAAAATATTATTCGGATCCGATATTTAATTCCCCGGAATTATTTTAATTAATTGAGTAAATAATATTATTAGATATTATTGAGGTATTAATTTATAAAATAAGTTAGGGGCGTGGGGAGTAATTGAAGAGATTGGGTTTACACCCTTAGCTAGTAAGAAAACATATTTATAAGCCATTTTTTCCCCTTTTCTTTCAATTTTTCCTACACCAAGCCAAACCTAGAAGCATGGAGAGAAAAAGAGGGTTTTGGGAAGAAGAAGAAGAAGAGGAGCAAGAACAAGCATGATGTTGAGATTTTGTTGGAGAATCTTGCAATCAACCAAGCTAGAGGTAAGGGGTTTGATTTCCATCTCATATACTTAGGGTTTGATAGTTATAGTTTGGATTGGAGAAAAATTGATAGTTGATTTATAGGGTTTTGGTTGGTTGATTGTTGAAATAGTTTAGAAAAGTTGGATTAGGAGTAGGAATTATGGGTTTTATTGCTAGCATTCTGGTATATGGAAGCTATAAAATGAAAATAGAAAGAAAAATTATTAACTGTGAAAATGGGAAAAGAAAGAAAAACCAAAAACAACTTTTGCAGGGACGAAGAACAAACTTGGTGGAGGGTGGCTAATAGGGGAGGCGCCCACCTCAAGATGAGGGGCGGCTGTCCGCCTCCTAAGGTGAACGTATCCTCTTCTTGGGGCAGCAAGGGACGATCGTCCCGGATGGATAGAAGGAAGGAACGAAAAACTGTGTTTTCTGGTTTTCTGTAAACTGTGTTATGAGTTTTCTGTTTTTCTGAAAAATGAAGTTTCCTGCATAATTAAGCTTCTGTTTGTTTCAATTTTCCCAATTCCACCTATTAACACTTTATATCAATAAAATATAATTAGGACATAAGTTAGCCGATTAAATTTAGAACCCGATTATGTTCCAATTTTCCGATTTCGGTAAATTCGACGACGGAGCAAGTTGCTCCGAATTCAACGAAAATTGACGTGCTAGCTAAGCTCGACGTGAAGAACGTAGTGGTGAGGTATGTTTTTTGAAATTACGATTTTTTACGAGACGACCCGAGATAGGCCAAATTACGGTTAAAGCGAATCAGATTGCATTTTAGTAAATTTACGGCACGTACGGACAATCCGATTGCGATGTTGACGATTATGATTAATGCAAGTTATTAGGAATGGCTTTCATGATGATTATAGGTGTTTGAATATTTTTTCCGTATTTGGAATTCAGTGAATGAATTGACAATGATGCGGTGTGATTAAACATAATGTTTGCGACATTGTATTAATTAATGAATACTTGTTGATATGTGATGCGATGATATATGTCTTTGTACATGATGATGTGATGATTATATTGATGTTGTTAATAAATGCTTCTGATTTGTGAATGCATGATTTTTGATGATGATGAATTATTAGTGATGTTTTGCATAATGCAACTACGATGCGATGATATATTTATCTTGATGTGGATAAATTATGGCGATGTGGGCTTTATGCCAATCTTGATGAGCGATGATGATGTTTTTGTTGTGTTGTTTTATTGTCGAGTCACATACATTGCATTGGTGATGAGGGGCTTTTATGCCAAGCGACGATGCTTTTATGCCAAGCGACGAGGCTTTTATGCCAAGTGTTCCTAATTATGGACAAAGCGACGGGTACCACATGCATAACATAGTCGTGTCTCATGGAGTCGGTTATGTTTATGTTTGAGTTGTTTTGGCGTTGGGTTTTTAATTGATTGACGATGTTAAATTGCAATGGTATATGATGCTTTGTTTGGTGATGATCTTTATTGAAATTCCTGGCAGAAGATACGTGATGTCACAGAGAATGTTATGACACACTATCTGACACTCTGTTTACAAATCACACAATAAATTTAAACAGCAGTAAAGAACACAATAAGTTGTTTACCCAGTTCAGTGTCTAACTACACCTACATCTGGGGGCTACCAAGCCAGGGAGGAAATTCACTATTAGTAGAATTAATTCAGGAATAAACCAACCAGTTTATCTCCTTCACTTAAAACCTACCCAATGCAACTTGAATCTAAGTCCTACTTAGACCTGAGTTCCTACTCACTCCCCCTCAATCACAACAGTGATATCAACCTATTGAATAATTGAACTGTGAAGACACACTTCAATAAACTATCTTGATTTTGCTTCATAGCTTTAATCAAGAGACAAACACTCGTGCTTCAAAGCTTTGAGTGATAAACTACCCTTACAAACAAATCCTAGTCCAAGGCACTTATCAATTGATAATTGCTTGGCTCACAAGAGATACTAGAATTACACAAAATACAACTGTTAACTCTCCTAACAGTACAAAAGGCGCAGCAGCAGTGTAAGGGTTGAATTCCTTTTATAGAAGTAGTCCTGAAACTTCAGTTTTGGGCTTCCATAAAGATAACTAGGATTCACTTAATTTAATCCTAAAAACATGGTTTGTTCAACAACCAATTTAGGTTTAACTAAGATTAACCTAGCAGCCACATGAGCATGCATTCTAGTAACAGAAAAACAAAATATAACAGCTCAACAAACTTCTTGAAAAGTCTCAGGAAAAACAGATTCTGCAGAACAGAATGTCACACTAAATGTCATAACATCTGTTATGACATCAGACTATTTTCTGCAGAATTTCAAAGACTTTTAGCTTCCAGCTCGAAATTTCAAACATCCTTGTCAAGTAGGATTTATCTTCAATCTCTGAATGTCATGACTTTTATCAAGACATTGCCATAGCCCAGTTTTACCAAAATTAATGCCAACTTAAAACACTAACAAACTCCCCCTTTGGCACATTTTTGGCTAAAACTACTTAAAACATCAGAGTACCTATGCAGCAGAAGAATAAACTAGTTCTAAGATATCCTAAGCTTAAAGAAACTAGAACCTAGAGAAGATAAATTCTACCCATACAAAAATCCCACAATTGCCCACATACAAATTTAAATTTCCATACAGTTTCCCAAATTTTCCAATACTTCCCACAGTATTTCTTCTTCCCCTTTTTAGCCATAAAAGGCCAAAGGAAACAATACAAGTACCCCAAGTAGTGAAACATATAATTAAAGAAAGTACCAATAATTGTTAAGTGTACAATGCTGTCAACAGAGAATTATAATCATCCAAAAAAAATGGCAAAATACAGAACAAGAAACAAGAAACAAACAGAACAAAAGCAACACAAAAAAAACCATCACAACAACATATCAGTTGCTCTCCTTTCCTGATGAAGCACTGGGAGCATTGTCATTACCACCAGCAACATTACTGATTGTCACTTCAGCCTTAGTCTTGAAATCAAAATCTTGATCAGACTCTGCAGGTTCAGGGGCCTTCCTCTTCTTGGCAATTTGTGTCCTCTTGGGTTTTGAGCTACCAACAGATTTAACTCTATACTTCTTTGAGACAGTTCCAGCTTTGGTCATCTTCTCAACTTGAGAACCAGAGATACCACCCTTTGCTTTGACAGGGGAATCAGCAGGGGTAGAAATGTCAGAATCCACAGAAGTTTTCTGGACATGATCTTCAGATGTCATAACATTCTTTGTGACATCTTGATCAGCTGCGAAACTAGGGCTAACAGACTCTTGGTTAAGGGGAACAGAAACTCTAGGTACAGAGAGATTTTCGTTTAGGATCCTGGTGACTATCCTATCAATGGTTTCTTGTGTAACGCCCTGTTTTAATTAATATTATATTAAATTAACAATTTCGAATTACCGATCGATATTTATTTTGCGACGAGAATGTTTGTGTTAATTAATATATCTATTAATATATTTGGCGACGTTTCGTTAGGATCCGATATTTAATTCCCCGAAGTTATTTGAATGAATAGAATTGATAATATTGATGGATATTATGAGTGTGTTAATTTATAAGATTAGATGGGGGTGTGAGGATTAATTGATGAGAATTGGGTTTTCACCCTTGTTGCTAGTGAGATTGCTTATAAACCATTTCCCCTCATTTTCCTTCCATCCAAAATACCAAAACCAAACATAGAGCTTGGGAGCTAGTAAGCAAACATAGTTATAAAACCACATTTCCTCATTTTCTTCCCATTTGGAAAAGAAGCCAAGAATAGAAGCATGGAGGAAAAGAAAGGGTTTTGAGAAGAAGAGCAAGAGGGGAAGAGGAGGAAGATCATGAGCTAGCTTGTAGATTAAGCTTTGTAAGAATCATCTTGGATCATCCAATATCTTGAGGTAAGGGGTTTGATTCTCCATCTCATATTGTTAGGTTTTGATGTTTATGTTTTGGATTTGGGGGAAAAATGGATAGTTGATTTATAGGGTTTTGTTGGTTGATTGTTGGAATGGTTTAGAAGATTTGGATTAGGAGTATGGTTTGTGGATGTATTAGGTGCTAGCTTGTAGAATTAAGAGTATTGAAATGGGAAAGAAAACCATGGTAGATGAATGCGAAAAACTCAAAAAGATGAAGTTTTCACGAAGGTCCATCAACACGGGCCGTGTTGATTAACACGGTTGTGTTTCCCTCTTGTTTAAGATTTTTGGCTAGTGCAGGCCAATCAACACGGGCCGTGTTGATGCACACGGGCGCCTGTGTTGATTCACTGTCATGGTGGTTTTTCTGATGGCTTTTCAACACGGGCCGGGTTGATGCACACGGGGGCCCGTGTTGATGCTCCTGTAGCCTCCAAAATTCTCATTTTTCACGTTTCCTTTGGGACCCGATTGTGTTCCGATTTTCTGATTTCGGTAAAAATCGACGACGGAGCAAGTTGCTCCGAATTCAATGAAAATTGATGTGCTAGCTAAGTTTGACGTGTGGAACGTAGTGATGAGGTTTTTTTTTAGAAGTTGCGAGTTTTTACGAGATGACCCGAAATAGGCCTTACGATGGTTTAATTGAATCGGAGTTCGTTTTAGGGGATTTAAGACACGTAGGGTCAATCCAATTGCGATGTTGACAATTATGAGTAATGGCGGTTATTAGGGATGGCTTTTGCGACGATGATAGGTGTTTAACTATTTCTCCGTATTTAGAAGTTAGTGAACGAATCGATAATGATGCGGTGTGAATAAACATAATGGTTGCGATGGCCTATTTATTAATGAATACTTGATGATATGCGATGTAATGATCTATGTCTTTGTACATGCTGCTTATATTGATGATTGTTGATAAATGCTTCCGATTTGTGAATGCATAATTTTGATGATGGTGAATTATATGTGACGTTTTGCATAATGCAATTATAATGCGATGATATATTTATCTGTATGTGGATAAATTATGGCGATGTGGGCTTTTATGCCAATTGTGATGAGCGATGATGATGTTTTTGGTGTTGTGTTGTTTATTGTCGAGTCACATACATTGCATAAGCGAAGAGGGCTTTTATGCCAAACGAAGAGGCTTTTATGCCAAGCGAGTTTGGCTTTTATGCCGAGCGAAGATCGGCTTTATGCCAAGTGTCCCTAATTACGGACAAAGCGATGGGTACCACATGCATAACATAGTCGTGTCTCATGGAGTCGGTTATGTTTATGTTTGAGTTGTTTGGCGTTGGGTTTTTAATTGATTGACGATGTTAAATTGCAATGGTATATGATGCTTTGTTTGGTGATGATCTTTATTGAAATTCCTGGCAGCAGATACGTGATGTCACAGAGAATGTTATGACACATTATCTGACACTCTGTTAACAAATCACACAATAAATTTAAACAGCAGAAAAGAACACAATAAGTTGTTTACCCGTTCGGTGTCTAACTACACCTACATCCGGGGCTACCAAGCCGGGAGGAAATTCACTATTAGTAGAATTAATTCAGAATAAACCAACCGCTTATCTCCTTCACTTAAAACCTACCCAATGCAACTTGAATCTAAGTCCTACTTAGACCGAGTTCCTACTCACTCCCCTCAATCACAGTGATATCAACCTATTGAATAATTGAACTGTGAAGACACACTTCAATAAACTATCTTGATTTTGCTTCATAGCTTTAATCAAGAGACAAACACTGTGCTTCAAAGCTTTGAGTGATAAACTACCCTTACAAACAAATCCTAGTCCAAGGCACTTATCAATTGATAATTGCTTGGCTCACAAGAGATACTAGAATTACACAAAATACAACGTTAACTCTCTAATAAGACAAAAGGCAAAGGTAAGGGTTGAATTCCTTTTATAGAAGTAGTCCGAAACTTTTTGGGCTTCCATAAAGATAACTAGGGTTCACTTAATTTAATCCTAAAAACATGGTTTGTTCAACAACCAATTTAGGTTTAACTAAGATTAACCTAGAAGCCACATGAGCATGCATTCTAGTAATGTAAAACAAAATATAACAACAACAAACTTCTTGAAAAGTCTCAGAAAAAGATTCTCGAGCGAATGTCACATCGAATGTCATAACATCCGTTATGACATCGACTATTTTCTGAATTTCAAAGATGCCTTTTAGCTTCAGTTCAAACATCCTTGTCAAGTAGGATTTATCTTCAATCTCGAATGTCATGACTTTTATCAAGACATTGCCATAGCTCGCTTTTACCAAAATTAATGCCAACTTAAAACACTAACAAACTCCCCTTTGGCACATTTTGGCTAAAACTACTTAAAACATCGAGTACCTATGCAAGAAGAATAAACTAGTTCTAAGATATCCTAAGCTTAAAGAAACTAGAACCTAGAGAAGATAAATTCTACCCATACAAAAATCCCACAATTCCCACAATTGCCCACATACAAATTTAAATTTCCATACAGTTTCCCAAATTTTCCAATACTTCCCACAGTATTTCTTCTCCCCCTTTTTAGCCATAAAGGGCCAAAGGAAACAATACAAGTACCCCAAGTAGTGAAACATATAATTAAAGAAAGTACCAATAATTGTTAAGTGTACAATGCTGTCAACAGAGAATTATAATCATCCAAAAAAAATGGGAAAATACAGAACAAGAAACAAGAAACAAACAGAACAAAAGCAACACAAAAAAAACCATCACAACAACATATCAGTTGCTCTCCTTTCCTGATGAAGCACTGGGAGCATTGTCATTACCACCAGCAACATTACTGATTGTCACTTCAGCCTTAGTCTTGAAATCAAAATCTTGATCAGACTCTGCAGGTTCAGGGGCCTTCCTCTTCTTGGCAATTTGTGTCCTCTTGGGTCTTGAGCTACCAACAGATTTAACTCTATACTTCTTTGAGACAGTTCCAGCTTTGGTCATCTTCTCAACTTGAGAACCAGAGATACCATCCTTTGCTTTGTCAGGGGAATCAGCAGGGGTAGAAATGTCAGAATCCACAGAAGTTTTCTGGACATGATCTTCAGATGTCATAACATTCTTTGTGACATCTTGATCACCGAAACTAGGGCTATGACTCTTGGTTAAGAAACTCTAGGTACGTAGAGATTTTCGTTTAGGATCCCGTGACTATCCTATCAATGGTTTCTTGTGTAGCATGCTTTAATTAATATTATATTAAATTAACAATTTGAATTACCGATCGATATTTATTTTATGACGAGAATGTTTGTGTTAATTAATATATCTATTAATATATTTGGCGACGTTCGTTAGGATCCGATATTTAATTCCGGAGTTATTTGAATGAATAAATTGATAATATTGATGGATATTATGAGTGTGTTAATTTATAAGATTAGATGGGGGTGTGAGGATTAATTGATGAGAATTGGGTTTTCACCCTTGTTGCTAGTGAGATTGCTTATAAACCATTTCCCCTCATTTTCCTTCCATCCAAAATACCAAAACCAAACATAGAGCTTGGGAGCTAGTAAGCAAACATAGTTATAAAACCACATTTCCTCATTTTCTTCCCATTTGGAAAAGAAGCCAAGAATAGAAGCATGGAGGAAAAGAAAGGGTTTTGAGAAGAAGAGCAAGAGGGGAAGAGGAGGAAGATCATGAGCTAGCTTGTAGATTGAGCTTTGTAAGAATCATCTTGGATCATCCAATATCTTGAGGTAAGGGGTTTGATTCTCCATCTCATATTGTTAGGTTTTGATGTTTATGTTTTGGATTTGGGGGAAAAATGGATAGTTGATTTATAGGGTTTTGTTGGTTGATTGTTGGAATGGTTTAGAAGATTTGGATTAGGAGTATGGTTTGTGGATGTATTAGGTGCTAGCTTGTAGAATTAAGAGTATTGAAATGGGAAAGAAAACCATGGTAGATGAATGCGAAAAACTCAAAAAGATGAAGTTTTCACGCAGGTCCATCAACACGGGCCGTGTTGATTAACACGGCCGTGTTTCCCTCTTGTTTAAGATTTTTGGCTAGTGCAGGCCAATCAACACGGGCCGTGTTGATGCACACGGGCGCCCGTGTTGATTCACTGTCATGGTGGTTTTTCTGTGTTTTTGATGGCTTTTCAACACGCGCCGTGTTGATGCACACGGGGGCCCGTGTTGATGCTCCTGTAGCCTCCAAAATTCTCATTTTTCACGTTTCCTTTGGGACCCGATTGTGTTCCGATTTTCTGATTTCGGTAAAAATCGACGACGGAGCAAGTTGCTCCGAATTCAATGAAAATTGATGTGCTAGCTAAGTTTGACGTGTGGAACGTAGTGATGAGGTTTTTTTTTAGAAGTTGCGAGTTTTTACGAGATGACCCGAAATAGGCCTTACGATGGTTTAATTGAATCGGAGTTCGTTTTAGGGGATTTAAGACACGTAGGGTCAATCCAATTGCGATGTTGACAATTAGGAGTAATGGCGGTTATTAGGGATGGCTTTTGCGACGATGATAGGTGTTTAACTATTTCTCCGTATTTAGAAGTTAGTGAACAAATCGATAATGATGCGGTGTGAATAAACTTAATGGTTGCGATGGCCTATTTATTAATGAATACTTGATGATATGCGATATAATGATATATGTCTTTGTACATGCTGCTTATATTGATGATTGTTGATAAATGCTTCCGATTTGTGAATGCATAATTTTGATGATGGTGAATTATATGTGACGTTTTGCATAATGCAATTATAATGTGATGATATATTTATCTGTATGTGGATAAATTATGGCGATGTGGGCTTTTATGCCAATTGTGATGAGCGATGATGATGTTTTTGGTGTTGTGTTGTTTATTGTCGAGTCACATACATTGCATAAGCGAAGAGGGCTTTTATGCCAAACGAAGAGGCTTTTATGCCAAGCGAGTTTGGCTTTTATGCCGAGCGAAGATCGGCTTTATGCCAAGTGTCCCTAATTACGGACAAAGCGATGGGTACCACATGCATAACATAGTCGTGTCTCATGGAGTCGGTTATGTTTATGTTTGAGTTGTTTGGCGTTGGGTTTTTAATTGATTGACGATGTTAAATTGCAATGGTATATGATGCTTTGTTTGGTGATGATCTTTATTGAAATTCCTGGCAGCAGATACGTGATGTCACAGAGAATGTTATGACACATTATCTGACACTCTGTTAACAAATCACACAATAAATTTAAACAGCAGTAAAGAACACAATAAGTTGTTTACCCAGTTCAGTGTCTAACTACACCTACATCTCGGGGCTACCAAGCCAGGGAGGAAATTCACTATTAGTAGAATTAATTCAGGAATAAACCAACCAGTTTATCTCCTTCACTTAAAACCTACCCAATGCAACTTGAATCTAAGTCCTACTTAGACCTGAGTTCCTACTCACTCCCCCTCAATCACAGCAGTGATATCAACCTATTGAATAATTGAACTGTGAAGACACACTTCAATAAACTATCTTGATTTTGCTTCATAGCTTTAATCAAGAGACAAACACTCGTGCTTCAAAGCTTTGAGTGATAAACTACCCTTACAAACAAATCCTAGTCCAAGGCACTTATCAATTGATAATTGCTTGGCTCACAAGAGATACTAGAATTACACAAAATACAACTGTTAACTCTAATAATAAAAAGCGCAGCAGTAAGGGTTGAATTCCTTTTATAGAAGTAGTCCTGAAACTTCAGTTTTGGGCTTCCATAAAGATAACTAGGGTTCACTTAATTTAATCCTAAAAACATGGTTTGTTCAACAACCAATTTAGGTTTAACTAAGATTAACCTAGAAGCCACATGAGCATGCATTCTAGTAACAGAAAAACAAAATATAACAGCTCAACAAACTTCTTGAAAAGTCTCAGGAAAAACAGATTCTGCAGAACAGAATGTCACACTGAATGTCATAACATCTTATGACATCGACTATTTTAATTTCCACCTTTTAGCTTCGATTCACTTCAAACATCCTTGTCAAGTAGGATTTATCTTCAATCTCTGAATGTCATGACTTTTATCAAGACATTGCCATAGCTCAGTTTTACCAAAATTAATGCCAACTTAAAACACTAACAAACTCCCCCTTTGGCACATTTTTGGCTAAAACTACTTAAAACATCAGAGTACCTATGCAGCAGAAGAATAAACTAGTTCTAAGATATCCTAAGCTTAAAGAAACTAGAACCTAGAGAAGATAAATTCTACCCATACAAAAATCCCACAATTCCCACAATTGCCCACATACAAATTTAAATTTCCATACAGTTTCCCAAATTTTCCAATACTTCCCACAGTATTTCTTCTCCCCCTTTTTAGCCATAAAGGGCCAAAGGAAACAATACAAGTACCCCAAGTAGTGAAACATATAATTAAAGAAAGTACCAATAATTGTTAAGTGTACAATGCTGTCAACAGAGAATTATAATCATCCAAAAAAAATGGGAAAATACAGAACAAGAAACAAGAAACAAACAGAACAAAAGCAACACAAAAAAAACCATCACAACAACATATCAGTTGCTCTCCTTTCCTGATGAAGCAGGGAGCATTGTCATTACCACCAGCAACATTACTGATTGTCACTTCAGCCTTAGTCTTGAAATCAAAATCTTGATCAGACTCTGCAGGTTCAGGGGCCTTCCTCTTCTTGGCAATTTGTGTCCTCTTGGGTCTTGAGCTACCAACAGATTTAACTCTATACTTCTTTGAGACAGTTCCAGCTTTGGTCATCTTCTCAACTTGAGAACCAGAGATACCATCCTTTGCTTTGTCAGGGGAATCAGCAGGGGTAGAAATGTCAGAATCCACAGAAGTTTTCTGGACATGATCTTCAGATGTCATAACATTCTTTGTGACATCTTGATCAGCTGCGAAACTAGGGCTAACAGACTCTTGGTTAAGGGGAACAGAAACTCTAGGTATAGAGAGATTTTCGTTTAGGATCCTGGTGACTATCCTATCAATGGTTTCTTGTGTAACGCCCTGTTTTAATTAATATTATATTAAATTAACAATTTCGAATTACCGATCGATATTTATTTTGCGACGAGAATGTTTGTGTTAATTAATATATCTATTAATATATTTGGCGACGTTTCGTTAGGATCCGATATTTAATTCCCCGGAGTTATTTGAATGAATAGAATTGATAATATTGATGGATATTATGAGTGTGTTAATTTATAAGATTAGATGGGGGTGTGAGGATTAATTGATGAGAATTGGGTTTTCACCCTTGTTGCTAGTGAGATTGCTTATAAACCATTTCCCCTCATTTTCCTTCCATCCAAAATACCAAAACCAAACATAGAGCTTGGGAGCTAGTAAGCAAACATAGTTATAAAACCACATTTCCTCATTTTCTTCCCATTTGGAAAAGAAGCCAAGAATAGAAGCATGGAGGAAAAGAAAGGGTTTTGAGAAGAAGAGCAAGAGGGGAAGAGGAGGAAGATCATGAGCTAGCTTGTAGATTGAGCTTTGTAAGAATCATCTTGGATCATCCAATATCTTGAGGTAAGGGGTTTGATTCTCCATCTCATATTGTTAGGTTTTGATGTTTATGTTTTGGATTTGGGGGAAAAATGGATAGTTGATTTATAGGGTTTTGTTGGTTGATTGTTGGAATGGTTTAGAAGATTTGGATTAGGAGTATGGTTTGTGGATGTATTAGGTGCTAGCTTGTAGAATTAAGAGTATTGAAATGGGAAAGAAAACCTTGGTAGATGAATGAGAAAAACTCAAAAAGATGAAGTTTTCACGCAGGTCCATCAACACGGGCCGTGTTGATTAACACGGCCGTGTTTCCCTCTTGTTTAAGATTTTTGGCTAGTGCAGGCCAATCAACACGGGCCGTGTTGATGCACACGGGCGCCCGTGTTGATTCACTGTCATGGTGGTTTTTCTGTGTTTCTGATGGCTTTTCAACACGGGCCGTGTTGATGCACACGGGGGCCCGTGTTGATGCTCCTGTAGCCTCCAAAATTCTCATTTTTCACGTTTCCTTTGAGACCCGATTGTGTTCCGATTTTCCGATTTCTGTAAAAATCGACGACGGAGCAAGTTGCTCCGAATTCAATGAAAATTGATGTGCTAGCTAAGTTTGACGTGTGGAACGTAGTGATGAGGTTTTTTTTTAGAAGTTGCGAGTTTTTACGAGATGACCCGAAATAGGCCTTACGATGGTTTAATTGAATCGGAGTTCGTTTTAGGGGATTTAAGACACGTAGGGTCAATCCAATTGCGATGTTGACAATTAGGAGTAATGGCGGTTATTAGGGATGGCTTTTGCGACGATGATAGGTGTTTAACTATTTCTCCGTATTTAGAATTTAGGGAACGAATCGATAATGATGCGGTGTGAATAAACATAATGGTTGCGATGGCCTATTTATTAATGAATACTTGATGATATGCGATGTAATGATATATGTCTTTGTACATGCTGCTTATATTGATGATTGTTGATAAATGCTTCCGATTTGTGAATGCATAAAATTGATGATGGTGAATTATATGTGACGTTTTGCATAATGCAATTATAATGCGATGATATATTTATCTGTATGTGGATAAATTATGGCGATGTGGGCTTTTATGCCAATTGTGATGAGCGATGATGATGTTTTTGGTGTTGTGTTGTTTATTGTCGAGTCACATACATTGCATAAGCGAAGAGGGCTTTTATGCCAAGCGAAGAGGCTTTTATGCCAAGCGATGATGGCTTTTATGCCGAGCGAAGATCGGCTTTATGCCAAGTGTCCCTAATTACGGACAAAGCGATGGGTACCGCATGCATAACATAGTCGTGTCTCATGGAGTCGGTTATGTTTATGTTTGAGTTGTTTGGCGTTGGGTTTTAATTAATGAATGATGTTGGATTGCGATGATATACGATGCTTTGTTTGGTGATGATCTTTGTGATGAACATGAAATGAATATAACTTGATAGTTTCATGATAACTAGGTGATGAGTATAAATAATGAGTTTTGCAATGATTTAACTTTGATGTTTTGCATAATGCAAATATGATGGGATGATATATTTATCTTGATGTGGATAAATTATAGCGATGTGGGCTTTATGCCAATTGTGATGAGCGATGATGATGTTTTGTGTTGTGTTGTTTATTGTCGAGTCACATACATTGCATAAGCGAAGAGGGCTTTTATGCCAAGCGAAGAGGCTTTTATGCCAAGCGATGATGGCTTTTATGCCGAGCGAAGATCGGCTTTATGCCAAGTGTCCCTAATTACGGACAAAGCGATGGGTACCACATGCATAACATAGTCGTGTCTCATGGAGTCGGTTATGTTTATGTTTGAGTTGTTTGGAGTTTGGTTTTTGTTGATTGATGGATGATATTGAATTGCGGTGATATATGTTGTGATGATGTTGTGATGATGTTGCGATGATGTTGCGATGTTGGGCTTTATGCCAAAAGCGAAGATGGGCTTTATGCCAAAAGCGAAGATGGGCTTTAGCCAATTTGTGATGATTTGTTTGTGTTGCTTATATTATTAGCATTATTTAATGTTGTTGGTTGATGTTGTTGCTTAAGACTGTCGTGTTAATTAGTAATGTATTAGCTCGTGACGATTTTGTGGTGATGGAAGTTTATGTGTTGTTGTGATGTTTATGCCGATGAGGCTACGTCGATATAGTGTAGATTATACACATTAGAATGACGATCGAAGTAAGTGAGGTTTGGATATGTGTTGGAATGCACTTATTAACTTATATCCCTTATGATTCCAAATACATGTATATATATTTTATCATGCCTTTAATTATATGTTTTGGAGTATCTCACCCTTTACTTGTTTCGCCGTTACCTATATTGGTAACGTGCAGGTTTTGAAGATGGAGTTTATAGCTGCTGTTAGTCGAGTCGGTGTCGCTCTGATACGTAGCACTCGGGGGGAATATTTATGTTGTCTTGTTGATTGTTCTTTTGTTGTTCTTCCTTTTGTAAATAGAATCATACTTTATGAAAACATGATTTGATAAGGAAGTTTATTAAAGAAGATGTGTTGATGTTTTTGAATCAATTTATGATTTCCGGCGATGCTATGTATCAGAGATTTATACTTTAAAACAAACTGTTTAAGGTGATTTGGTTTGATGATGTGACGCCTCAATATTTACTTTATTAAGTTTTAAATTACTCTGATTTTTTTTGTATATAAAAGTTGTTGGGTAGATTTGGGGTGTTACATTAGTGGTATCAGAGCAGGTCGGTCTGTCGACCAAGTTATTAGTATGTTTAACCCTTTTGTATGCGACATGTGTGTGAAACACTGTCGGTACTTGCTTGTTTCAAATTGTTTGTCTGCAGAGATGAGTTTGAAACAAAGTGGGGGAGAATTTTCACTTCTTGGTGGCCCTTGCGGCTTAGGTTGGGGCCTCAAGCAGTGTTACGCTTGGTAACTTATGGAGTAGGTTTGAGGACGTTGTTGTAGCTTGGTAGAGATGGTTTATGTCACCATCATGATTGTCGACTGCCTATTGACAAATTGAGGGACTGATCATCCTTAATCTCTTGTTGATAGTAGTCGGGGATTGTGTTGGTGGGGATGAACTTGTCTTGCCAGCTTAATAGTGTGTGGAGCTGATGTGTTTGCACAAGGAGGTGCATGGTTACTTGAGTTATGAGCGAATTTGGATTTTGGTGGGAAATAAGATTTTGGCAAGCGAGCTTCTTGTTGTGATTCTTCCGAAGCATATTGTGAAGATGTGAGTGAATTACCGCTGTGGTGCAAGGTGAAGTTTTGATGGATTTAGTTTCTGGAATTAGGTATGATTCGAAGTATCCTTAAGGGATGTTTGCTTCTGAATTAGAGTTGAAAAGTCAACTTGAGGATTGGTTTGAGTAGAGTTTGTTTATTCGAGCGGGTTACCGTGGAGTGCTACCGTTGTGTGGTTCAAGAAGGGCGAAGGTCACTTATGTTGATGCTTCGTTTGCGGACAAGGAACGAAGTGGATATTGAGGACGAGTGTCTACTTCCAAGGACTGATGTTGGATAGATCGGTCATTTGGAGTTTATGTGTTTATTGAGATCGATGTGAAGTCTGGCTGTCTACGGGTTAGTGTGATGGGTGAAGATGTTTGGACAATGCTTTACAAGATAGTGTATGGTTCTAGCGAGTATTTGTTGATGTCATTAGTGTGACTAATGTGTCAGGTACGATTTTGGAATGTTCCAACAGTACTCTCATGAGTGGCTGTAGAGTTGTTTCGTGTTCATGGATATTATTTGGTTCACATCAAGTTAAGGAATTGTGGCAAGCATCCGAGCTTTGCGTTATCAATAGTGAAGTTAGATCAGTGCGTGGCGAGTATTCTAAAGAAGGAGTTTTGGAACTGTTGGACGTGAGTGCCTTAAGTAAGCAACTTAGACGACGATATTTTGGACAGTTCCACGGAGATTTATTTTGTGTCTTGTAGAAGACTTTAAGGGGTTAATTCGGAGTTTAGAAGTTCTTTTGTTTTGGATGGTTAACTTTGTGATTTTGATGGAAGATCTTTTTATAAGTTGGTATTGATCGTGAGTATTTTGACCAGAGATGGTTGAAATGCTTGTTGAGTTTGAGCTCAGTAGGTTATTAAGGATTTGTTCACCACTAACATAAGGATTTCGTCGGATACTAATAGTCGTAGTGGATTATTAGATTGCGACTAAGATAAGTCTTGACGGTAAAGGATTTGGTGATGGTTTGGTAACCACAAGTACTTTAAGATGATTGATGATTTATAAAGGAAGGTGTTCTATTATGACTAGAGTCAGTCGCGACGGTGTTCTTGTTGGGTTCCATAGAAATTGATGTTATGGTTCTAAGTCCAACCTGTTTTGTAATTTCAGGAGTATGAGACGACGTTGATGGGTTGAGTTCATGAGAAAGTGTTTTGGTCTAAGTTACCACTTTGAAGGATTGAGAATTACGAAGGTGGTTCGAATAAGAAACCTGTGTATTGATCGTTGCAACGGTACGAGGATAGTGATTACTTATATATACTATGGGAATTGAATTGTTATAAGGGACGACTTCGTTGAAGTCAAGTGTATACGTCGAAGTTTCACCAGTGAAATATTTGGATAGTATTGGAAGAGGTCAAACTATGTCGTGTATTTAGAGGACCAATGGACGTTGATCAATCGAGGATGAAAGAATGATTCTTCGGGTTGATGAAGCTGATGTTGCGAGGTGTCTTGATGGCTGTACGCTAGGAACGTAACCATTTTGAGTGATTGTAAAGTTGAGGTTTAACCAAGTTGTTTTACGGTTGGCATCTTATGCATAGAAGTGAAGCAGCATGGTTTGGATATCGAGCATTGAATTGTCTAGCGAGTAAGCGAGGTTGTTGGATTTGGACTAGTGAGTTACAGTCGTAAGTCGTCTGTGTACGTCTTGGAATGCGTAGTGTATCGCAGTTCTGTTATGTTTGGGTAACTTGTTTTGGTCAAGGGTGGTACGTTGGTAATCTACAAGGATGATGTGACCTTGTGATTGGCTGGAATGAGAGCGATAACTGCAAGTGTAATTCTTGAGTTCATGCTTATGCGTGAGTGAAGGCATCTTTTTCGTGGTTGCGTAGCACGCGTGGTTCTATCCTATTCTGATTGTTTCCGTTTTGGTTTGTATAACCATTTTTTTGTTTTCGATTTAGCAATGGTGTCGGTGTTGTGTTGTAGGACTTTATGTTCCTATCTTTGGTGACTCGTTTCTGAGGTGTCGGTTCGAGTGTGTGGCTAATTCTATGGTTGAGACGTTAGGATAGTATCGATCTTGTTTGTTTGGTTCTTGAGTGAACCGGTGTGTTTACGGCTTGTTTAGTTGTTGGGTGTTAGTTGGTTGTCGAGTGCATTGTATGGGTTTTGCATCTCGGCATGGTTGTTCTTGTTTGGATGTTGTAGTTAAGGATATTTCCTTGTTTTGGTGTATTTTGTATGTTGTTTAATTGGCGCGAGGATTGAGTGGACGAATGTGTAGGCATGTCCCGATTTGTCCGTTTTGTTCGAAGTTTCGAGGACGAAAAGTTTATAAGTGGGGGAGAGTTGTAACACCCTGTTTTAATTAATATTATATTAAATAAACAATTTTGAATTACCGATCGATATTTATTTTGCGACGAGAATGTTTGTGTTAATTAATATATCTATTAATATATTTGGCGACGTTTCGTTAGGATCCGATATTTAATTCCCCGGAGTTATTTGAATGAATAGAATTGATAATATTGATGGATATTATGAGTGTGTTAATTTATAAGATTAGATGGGGGTGTGAGGATTAATTGATGAGAATTGGGTTTTCACCCTTGTTGCTAGTGAGATTGCTTATAAACCATTTCCCCTCATTTTCCTTCCATCCAAAATACCAAAACCAAACATAGAGCTTGGGAGCTAGTAAGCAAACATAGTTATAAAACCACATTTCCTCATTTTCTTCCCATTTGGAAAAGAAGCCAAGAATAGAAGCATGGAGGAAAAGAAAGGGTTTTGAGAAGAAGAGCAAGAGGGGAAGAGGAGGAAGATCATGAGCTAGCTTGTAGATTGAGCTTTGTAAGAATCATCTTGGATCATCCAATATCTTGAGGTAAGGGGTTTGATTCTCCATCTCATATTGTTAGGTTTTGATGTTTATGTTTTGGAGTTGGGGGAAAAATGGATAGTTGATTTATAGGGTTTTGTTGGTTGATTGTTGGAATGGTTTAGAAGATTTGGATTAGGAGTATGGTTTGTGGATGTATTAGGTGCTAGCTTGTAGAATTAAGAGTATTGAAATGGGAAAGAAAACCTTGGTAGATGAATGAGAAAAACTCAAAAAGATGAAGTTTTCACGCAGGTCCATCAACACGGCCGTGTTTCCCTCTTGTTTAAGATTTTTGGCTAGTGCAGGCCAATCAACACGGGCCGTGTTGATGCACACGGGCGCCCGTGTTGATTCACTGTCATGGTGGTTTTTCTGTGTTTCTGATGGCTTTTCAACACGGGCCGTGTTGATGCACACGGGGGCCCGTGTTGATGCTCCTGTAGCCTCCAAAATTCTCATTTTTCACGTTTCCTTTGGGACCCGATTGTGTTCCGATTTTCTGATTTCGGTAAAAATCGACGACGGAGCAAGTTGCTCCGAATTCAATGAAAATTGATGTGCTAGCTAAGTTTGACGTGTGGAACGTAGTGATGAGGTTTGTTTTTAGAAGTTGCGAGTTTTTACGAGATGACCCGAAATAGGCCTTACGATGGTTTAATTGAATCGGAGTTCGTTTTAGGGGATTTAAGACACGTAGGGTCAATCCAATTGCGATGTTGACAATTAGGAGTAATGGCAGTTATTAGGGATGGCTTTTGCGACGATGATAGGTGTTTAACTATTTCTCCGTATTTAGAAGTTAGTGAACAAATCGATAATGATGCGGTGTGAATAAACTTAATGGTTGCGATGGCCTATTTATTAATGAATACTTGATGATATGCGATATAATGATATATGTCTTTGTACATGCTGCTTATATTGATGATTGTTGATAAATGCTTCCGATTTGTGAATGCATAATTTTGATGATGGTGAATTATATGTGACGTTTTGCATAATGCAATTATAATGCGATGATATATTTATCTGTATGTGGATAAATTATGGCGATGTGGGCTTTTATGCCAATTGTGATGAGCGATGATGATGTTTTTGGTGTTGTGTTGTTTATTGTCGAGTCACATACATTGCATAAGCGAAGAGGGCTTTATGCCGCTTAAGAGGCTTTTATGCCAGCGATGATGGCTTTTATGCCGAGCGAAGATCGGCTTTATGCCAAGTGTCCCTAATTACGGACAAAGCGATGGGTACCACATGCATAACATAGTCGTGTCTCATGGAGTCGGTTATGTTTATGTTTGAGTTGTTTGGCGTTGGGTTTTAATTAATGAATGATGTTGGATTGCGATGATATACGATGCTTTGTTTGGTGATGATCTTTGTGATGAACATGAAATGAATATAACTTGATAGTTTCATGATAACTAGGTGATGAGTATAAATAATGAGTTTTGCGATGATTTAACTTTGATGTTTTGCATAATGCAAATATGATGCGATGATATATTTATCTTGATGTGGATAAATTATAGCGATGTGGGCTTTATGCCAATTGTGATGAGCGATGATGATGTTTTGTGTTGTGTTGTTTATTGTCGAGTCACACATTGCATAAGCGAAGAGGCTTTATGCCAAGCGAAGAGGCTTTATGCCAAGCGATAATGGCTTTTATGCCGAGCGAAGATCGGCTTTATGCCAAGTGTCCCTAATTACGGACAAAGCGATGGGTACCACATGCATAACATAGTCGTGTCTCATGGAGTCGGTTATGTTTATGTTTGAGTTGTTTGGCATTGGGTTTTAATTAATGAATGATGTTGGATTGTGATGATATACGATGCTTTGTTTGGTGATGATCTTTGTGATGAACATGAAATGAATATAACTTGATAGTTTCATGATAACTAGGTGATGAGTATAAATAATGAGTTTTGCGATGATTTAACTTTGATGTTTTGCATAATGCAAATATGATGCGATGATATATTTATCTTGATGTGGATAAATTATAGCGATGTGGGCTTTATGCCAATTGTGATGAGCGATGATGATGTTTTGTGTTGTGTTGTTTATTGTCGAGTCACATACATTGCATAAGCGAAGAGGGCTTTTATGCCAAGCGAAGAGGCTTTTATGCCAAGCGATGATGGCTTTTATGCCGAGTGAAGATCGGCTTTATGCCAAGTGTCCCTAATTACGGACAAAGCGATGGGTACCACATGCATAACATAGTCGTGTCTCATGGAGTCGGTTATGTTTATGTTTGAGTTGTTTGGAGTTGGGTTTTTGTTGATTGATGGATGATATTGAATTGCGATGATATATGTTGTGATGATGTTGTGATGATGTTGCGATGATGTTGCGATGATGGGCTTTATGCCAAAAGCGAAGATGGGCTTTATGCCAAAAGCGAAGATGGGCTTTAGCCAATTTGTGATGATTTGTTTGTGTTGCTTATATTATTAGCATTATTTAATGTTGTTGGTTGATGTTGTTGCTTAAGACTGTCGTGTTAATTAGTAATGTATTAGCTCGTGACGATTTTGTGGTGATGGAAGTTTATGTGTTGTTGTGATGTTTATGCCGATGAGGCTACGTCGATATAGTGTAGATTATACACATTAGAATGACGATCGAAGTAAGTGAGGTTTGGATATGTGTTGGAATGCACTTATTAACTTATATCCCTTATGATTCCAAATACATGTATATATATTTTATCATGCCTTTAATTATATGTTTTGGAGTATCTCACCCTTTACTTGTTTCGCCGTTACCTATATATTGGTAACGTGCAGGTTTTGAAGATGGAGTTTATAGCTGCTGTTAGTCGAGTCGGTGTCGCTCTGATACGTAGCACTCGGGGGGAATATTTATGTTGTGTTGTTGATTGTTCTTTTGTTGTTCTTCCTTTTGTAAATAGAATCATACTTTATGAAAACATGATTTGATAAGGAAGTTTATTAAAGAAGATGTGTTGATGTTTTTGAATCAATTTATGATTTCCGGCGATGCTATGTATCAGAGATTTATACTTTAAAACAAACTGTTTAAGGTGATTTGGTTTGATGATGTGACGCCTCAATATTTACTTTATTAAGTTTTAAATTACTCTGATTTTTTTTGTATATAAAAGTTGTTGGGTAGATTTGGGGTGTTACATTAGTGGTATCAGAGCAGGTCGGTCTGTCGACCAAGTTATTAGTATGTTTAACCCTTTTGTATGCGACATGTGTGTGAAACACTGTCGGTACTTGCTTGTTTCAAATTGTTTGTCTGCAGAGATGAGTTTGAAACAAAGTGGGGGAGAATTTTCACTTCTTGGTGGCGCTTGCGGCTTAGGTTGGGGCCTCAAGCAGTGTTACGCTTGGTAACTTATGGAGTAGGTTTGAGGACGTTGTTGTAGCTTGGTAGAGATGGTTTATGTCACCATCATGATTGTCGACTGTCTATTGACAAATTGAGGGACTGCTCAACCTTAATCTCTTGTTGATAGTAGTCGGGGATTGTGTTGGTGGGGATGAACTTGTCTTGCCAGCTTAATAGTGTGTGGAGCTGATGTGTTTGCACAAGGAGGTGCATGGTTACTTGAGTTATGAGCGAATTTGGATTTTGGTGGGAAATAAGATTTTGGCAAGCGAGCTTCTTGTTGTGATTCTTCCGAAGCATATTGTGAAGATGTGAGTGAATTACCGCTGTGGTGCAAGGTGAAGTTTTGATGGATTTAGTTTCTGGAATTAGGTATGATTCGAAGTATCCTTAAGGGATGTTTGCTTCTGAATTAGAGTTGAAAAGTCAACTTGAGGATTGGTTTGAGTAGAGTTTGTTTATTCGAGCGGGTTACCGTGGAGTGCTACCGTTGTGTGGTTCAAGAAGGGCGAAGGTCACTTATGTTGATGCTTCGTTTGCGGACAAGGAACGAAGTGGATATTGAGGACGAGTGTCTACTTCCAAGGACTGATGTTGGATAGATCGGTCATTTGGAGTTTATGTGTTTATTGAGATCGATGTGAAGTCTGGCTGTCTACGGGTTAGTGTGATGGGTGAAGATGTTTGGACAATGCTTTACAAGATAGTGTATGGTTCTAGCGAGTATTTGTTGATGTCATTAGTGTGACTAATGTGTCAGGTACGATTTTGGAATGTTCCAACAGTACTCTCATGAGTGGCTGTAGAGTTGTTTCGTGTTCATGGATATTATTTGGTTCACATCAAGTTAAGGAATTGTGGCAAGCATCCGAGCTTTGCGTTATCAATAGTGAAGTTAGATCAGTGCGTGGCGAGTATTCTAAAGAAGGAGTTTTGGAACTGTTGGACGTGAGTGCCTTAAGTAAGCAACTTAGACGACGATATTTTGGACAGTTCCACGGAGATTTATTTTGTGTCTTGTAGAAGACTTTAAGGGGTTAATTCGGAGTTTAGAAGTTCTTTTGTTTTGGATGGTTAACTTTGTGATTTTGATGGAAGATCTTTTTATAAGTTGGTATTGATCGTGAGTATTTTGACCAGAGATGGTTGAAATGCTTGTTGAGTTTGAGCTCAGTAGGTTATTAAGGATTTGTTCACCACTAACATAAGGATTTCGTCGGATACTAATAGTCGTAGTGGATTATTAGATTGCGACTAAGATAAGTCTTGACGGTAAAGGATTTGGTGATGGTTTGGTAACCACAAGTACTTTAAGATGATTGATGATTTATAAAGGAAGGTGTTCTATTATGACTAGAGTCAGTCGCGACGGTGTTCTTGTTGGGTTCCATAGAAATTGATGTTATGGTTCTAAGTCCAACCTGTTTTGTAATTTCAGGAGTATGAGACGACGTTGATGGGTTGAGTTCATGAGAAAGTGTTTTGGTCTAAGTTACCACTTTGAAGGATTGAGAATTACGAAGGTGGTTCGAATAAGAAACCTGTGTATTGATCGTTGCAACGGTACGAGGATAGTGATTACTTATATATACTATGGGAATTGAATTGTTATAAGGGACGACTTCGTTGAAGTCAAGTGTATACGTCGAAGTTTCACCAGTGAAATATTTGGATAGTATTGGAAGAGGTCAAACTATGTCGTGTATTTAGAGGACCAATGGACGTTTATCAATCGAGGATGAAAGAATGATTCTTCGGGTTGATGAAGCTGATGTTGCGAGGTGTCTTGATGGCTGTACGCTAGGAACGTAACCATTTTGAGTGATTGTAAAGTTGAGGTTTAACCAAGTTGTTTTACGGTTGGCATCTTATGCATAGAAGTGAAGCAGCATGGTTTGGATATCGAGCATTGAATTGTCTAGCGAGTAAGCGAGGTTGTTGGATTTGGACTAGTGAGTTATAGTCGTAAGTCGTCTGTGTACGTCTTGGAATGCGTAGTGTATCGCAGTTATGTTATGTTTGGGTAACTTGTTTTGGTCAAGGGTGGTACGTTGGTAATCTACAAGGATGATATGACCTTGTGATTGGCTGGAATGAGAGCGATAACTGCAAGTGTAATTCTTGAGTTCATGCTTATGCGTGAGTGAAGGCATCTTTTTCGTGGTTGCGTAGCACGCGTGGTTCTATCCTATTCTGATTATTTCCGTTTTGGTTTGTATAACCATTTTTTTGTTTTCGATTTAGCGATGGTGTCAGTGTTGTGTTGTAGGACTTTATGTTCCTATCTTTGGTGACTCGTTTCTGAGGTGTCGGTTCGAGTGTGTGGCTAATTCTATGGTTGAGACGTTAGGATAGTATCGATCTTGTTTGTTTGGTTCTTGAGTGAACCGGTGTGTTTACGGCTTGTTTAGTTGTTGGGTGTTAGTTGGTTGTCGAGTGCATTGTATGGGTTTTGCATCTCGGCATGGTTGTTCTTGTTTGGACGTTGTAGTTAAGGATATTTCCTTGTTTTGGTGTATTTTGTATGTTGTTTAATTGGCGCGAGGATTGAGTGGACGAATGTGTAGGCATGTCCCGATTTGTCCGTTTTGTTCGAAGTTTCGAGGACGAAAAGTTTATAAGTGGGGGAGAGTTGTAACGCCATATTTTAATTAATATTATATTAAATTAACAATTTCGAATTACCGATCGATATTTATTTTGCGACGAGAATGTTTGTGTGAATTAATATATCTATTAATATATTTGGCGACGTTTCGTTAGGATCCGATATTTAATTCCCCGAAGTTATTTGAATGAATAGAATTGATAATATTGATGGATATTATGAGTGTGTTAATTTATAAGATTAGATGGGGGTGTGAGGATTAATTGATGAGAATTGGGTTTTCACCCTTGTTGCTAGTGAGATTGCTTATAAACCATTTCCCCTCATTTTCCTTCCATCCAAAATACCAAAACCAAACATAGAGCTTGGGAGCTAGTAAGCAAACATAGTTATAAAACCACATTTCCTCATTTTCTTCCCATTTGGAAAAGAAGCCAAGAATAGAAGCATGGAGGAAAAGAAAGGGTTTTGAGAAGAAGAGCAAGAGGGGAAGAGGAGGAAGATCATGAGCTAGCTTGTAGATTGAGCTTTGTAAGAATCATCTTGGATCATCCAATATCTTGAGGTGGGTTTGATTCTCCATCTCATATTGTTAGGTTTTGATGTTTATGTTTTGGATTTGGGGGAAAAATGGATAGTTGATTTATAGGGTTTTGTTGGTTGATTGTTGGAATGGTTTAGAAGATTTGGATTAGGAGTATGGTTTGTGGATGTATTAGGTGCTAGCTTGTAGAATTAAGAGTATTGAAATGGGAAAGAAAACTATGGTAGATGAATGAGAAAAACTCAAAAAGATGAAGTTTTCACGCAGGTCCATCAACACGGGCCGTGTTGATCAACACGGCCGTGTTTCCCTCTTGTTTAAGATTTTTGGCTAGTGCAGGCCAATCAACACGGGCCGTGTTGATGCACACGGGCGCCCGTGTTGATTCACTGTCATGGTGGTTTTTCTGTGTTTCAGATGGCTTTTCAACACGGGCCGTGTTGATGCACACAGGGGCCCGTGTTGATGCTCCTGTAGCCTCCAAAATTCTCATTTTTCACGTTTCCTTTGGGACCCGATTGTGTTCCGATTTTCCGATTTCGGTAAAAATCGACGACGGAGCAAGTTGCTCCGAATTCAATGAAAATTGATGTGCTAGCTAAGTTTGACGTGTGGAACGTAGTGATGAGGTTTGTTTTTAGAAGTTGCGAGTTTTTACGAGATAACCCGAAATAGGCCTTACGATGGTTTAATTGAATCGGAGTTCGTTTTAGGGGATTTAAGACACGTAGGGTCAATCCAATTGCGATGTTGACAATTAGGAGTAATGGCGGTTATTAGGGATGGCGTTTGCGACGATGATAGGTGTTTAACTATTTCTCCGTATTTAGAAGTTAGTGAACGAATCGATAATGATGCGGTGTGAATAAACATAATGGTTGCGATGGCCTATTTATTAATGAATACTTGATGATATGCGATGTAATGATATATGTCTTTGTACATGCTGCTTATATTGATGATTATTGATAAATGCTTCCGATTTGTGAATGCATAATTTTGATGATGGTGAATTATATGTGACGTTTTGCATAATGCAATTATAATGCGATGATATATTTATCTGTATGTGGATAAATTATGGCGATGTGGGCTTTTATGCCAATTGTGATGAGCGATGATGATGTTTTTGGTGTTGTGTTGTTTATTGTCGAGTCACATAAATTGCATAAGCAAAGAGGGCTTTTATGCCAAGCGAAGAGGCTTTTATGCCAAGCTATGATGGCTTTTATTCCGAGCGAAGATCGGCTTTATGCCAAGTGTCCCTAATTACGGACAAAGCGATGGGTACCACATGCATAACATAGTCGTGTCTCATGGAGTCGGTTATGTTTATGTTTGAGTTGTTTGGCGTTGGGTTTTAATTAATGAATGATGTTGGATTGCGATGATATACGATGCTTTGTTTGGTGATGATCTTTGTGATGAACATGAAATGAATATAACTTGATAGTTTCATGATAACTAGGTGATGAGTATAAATAATGAGTTTTGCGATGATTTAACTTTGATGTTTTGCATAATGCAAATATGATGCGATGATATATTTATCTTGATGTGGATAAATTATAGCGATGTGGGCTTTATGCCAATTGTGATGAGCGATGATGATGTTTTGTGTTGTGTTGTTTATTGTCGAGTCACATACATTGCATAAGCGAAGAGGGCTTTTATGCCAAGCGAAGAGGCTTTTATGCCAAGCGATAATGGCTTTTATGCCGAGCGAAGATCGGCTTTATGCCAAGTGTCCCTAATTACGGACAAAGCGATGGGTACCACATGCATAACATAGTCGTGTCTCATGGAGTCGGTTATGTTTATGTTTGAGTTGTTTGGAGTTGGGTTTTTGTTGATTGATGGATGATATTGAATTGCGATGATATATGTTGTGATGATGTTGTGATGATGTTACGATGATGGGCTTTATGCCAAAAGCGAAGATGGGCTTTATGCCAAAAGCGAAGATGGGCTTTAGCCAATTTGTGATGATTTGTTTGTGTTGCTTATATTATTAGCATTATTTAACGTTGTTGGTTGATGTTGTCGCTTAAGACTGTCGTGTTAATTAGTAATGTATTAGCTCGTGACGATTTCGTGGTGATGGAAGTTTATGTGTTGTTGTGACGTTTATGCCGATGAGGCTACGTCGATATAGTGTAGATTATACACATTAGAATGACGATCGAAGTAAGTGAGGTTTGGATATGTGTTGGAATGCACTTATTAACTTATATCCCTTATGATTCCAAATACATGTATATATATTTTATCATGCCTTTAATTATATGTTTTGGAGTATCTCACCTTTACTTGTTTCGCTGCTACCTTTATATTGGTAACGCAGTGTTTTGAAGATGGAGTTTATAGCTTCTGTTAGTCGAGTCGGTGTCGCTATGATACGTAGCACTCGGGGGGAATATTTATGTTGTCTTGTTGATTGTTCTTTTGTTGTTCTTCCTTTTGTAAATAGAATCATACTTTATGAAAACATGATTTGATAAGGAAGTTTATTAAAGAAGATGTGTTGATGTTTTGAATCAATTTATGATTTCCCGATGCTATGTATCGTAGATTTATACTTTAAAACAAACTGTTTAAGGTGATTTGGTTTGATGATGTGACGCCTCAATATTTACTTTATTAAGTTTTAAATTACTCTGATTTTTTTTGTATATAAAAGTTGTTGGGTAGATTTGGGGTGTTACATTAGTGGTATCGAGCAGTCGGTCTCTTCGACCAAGTTATTAGTATGTTTAACCTTTTGTATGCGATATGTGTGTGAAACACTGTCGGTTGCTTGTTTCAAATTGTTTGTCTGCAGAGATGAGTTTGAAACAAAGTGGGGGAGAATTTTCACTTCTTGGTGGCGCTTGCGGCTTAGGTTGGGGCCTCAAGCAGTGTTACGCTTGGTAACTTATGGAGTAGGTTTGAGGACGTTGTTGTAGCTTGGTAGAGATGGTTTATGTCACCATCATGATTGTCGACTGCCTATTGACAAATTGAGGGACTGATCATCCTTAATCTCTTGTTGATAGTAGTCGGGAATTGTGTTGGTGGGGATGAACTTGTCTTGCCAGCTTAATAGTGTGTGGAGCTGATGTGTTTGCACAAGGAGGTGCATGGTTACTTGAGTTATGAGCGAATTTGGATTTTGGTGGGAAATAAGATTTTGGCAAGCGAGCTTCTTGTTGTGATTCTTCCGAAGCATATTGTGAAGATGTGAGTGAATTACCGCTGTGGTGCAAGGTGAAGTTTTGATGGATTTAGTTTCTGGAATTAGGTATGATTCGAAGTATCCTTAAGGGATGTTTGCTTCTGAATTAGAGTTGAAAAGTCAACTTGAGGATTGGTTTGAGTAGAGTTTGTTTATTCGAGCGGGTTACCGTGGAGTGCTACCGTTGTGTGGTTCAAGAAGGGCGAAGGTCACTTATGTTGATGCTTCGTTTGCGGACAAGGAACGAAGTGGATATTGAGGACGAGTGTCTACTTCCAAGGACTGATGTTGGATAGATCGGTCATTTGGAGTTTATGTGTTTATTGAGATCGATGTGAAGTCTGGCTGTCTACGGGTTAGTGTGATGGGTGAAGATGTTTGGACAATGCTTTACAAGATAGTGTATGGTTCTAGCGAGTATTTGTTGATGTCATTAGTGTGACTAATGTGTCAGGTACGATTTTGGAATGTTCCAACAGTACTCTCATGAGTGGCTGTAGAGTTGTTTCGTGTTCATGGATATTATTTGGTTCACATCAAGTTAAGGAATTGTGGCAAGCATCCGAGCTTTGCGTTATCAATAGTGAAGTTAGATCAGTGCGTGGCGAGTATTCTAAAGAAGGAGTTTTGGAACTGTTGGACGTGAGTGCCTTAAGTAAGCAACTTAGACGACGATATTTTGGACAGTTCCACGGAGATTTATTTTGTGTCTTGTAGAAGACTTTAAGGGGTTAATTCGGAGTTTAGAAGTTCTTTTGTTTTGGATGGTTAACTTTGTGAGTTTGATGGAAGATCTTTTTATAAGTTGGTATTGATCGTGAGTATTTTGACCCGAGATGGTTGAAACGCTTGTTGAGTTTGAGCTCAGTAGGTTATTAAGGATTTGTTCACCACTAACATAAGGATTTCGTCGGATACTAATAGTCGTAGTGGATTATTAGATTGCGACTAAGATAAGTCTTGACGGTAAAGGATTTGGTGATGGTTTGGTAACCACAAGTACTTTAAGATGATTGATGATTTATAAAGGAAGGTGTTCTATTATGACTAGAGTCAGTCGCGACGGTGTTCTTGTTGGGTTCCATAGAAATTGATGTTATGGTTCTAAGTCCAACCTGTTTTGTAATTTCAGGAGTATGAGACGACGTTGATGGGTTGAGTTCATGAGAAAGTGTTTTGGTCTAAGTTACCACTTTGAAGGATTGAGAATTACGAAGGTGGTTCGAATAAGAAACCTGTGTATTGATCGTTGCAACGGTACGAGGATAGTGATTACTTATATATACTATGGGAATTGAATTGTTATAAGGGACGACTTCGTTGAAGTCAAGTGTATACGTCGAAGTTTCACCAGTGAAATATTTGGATAGTATTGGAAGAGGTCAAACTATGTCGTGTATTTAGAGGACCAATGGACGTTGATCAATCGAGGATGAAAGAATGATTCTTCGGGTTGATGAAGCTGATGTTGCGAGGTGTCTTGATGGTTGTACGCTAGGAACGTAACCATTTTGAGTGATTGTAAAGTTGAGGTTTAACCAAGTTGTTTTACGGTTGGCATCTTATGCATAGAAGTGAAGCAGCATGGTTTGGATATCGAGCATTGAATTGTCTAGCGAGTAAGCGAGGTTGTTGGATTTGGACTAGTGAGTTATAGTCGTAAGTCGTCTGTGTACGTCTTGGAATGCGTAGTGTATCGCAGTTATGTTATGTTTGGGTAACTTGTTTTGGTCAAGGGTGGTACGTTGGTAATCTACAAGGATGATATGACCTTGTGATTGGCTGGAATGAGAGCGATAACTGCAAGTGTAATTCTTGAGTTCATGCTTATGCGTGAGTGAAGGCATCATTTTCGTGGTTGCGTAGCACGCGTGGTTCTATCCTATTCTGATTGTTTCCGTTTTGGTTTGTATAACCATTTTTTTGTTTTCGATTTAGCGATGGTGTCAGTGTTGTGTTGTAGGACTTTATGTTCCTATCTTTGGTGACTCGTTTCTGAGGTGTCGGTTCGAGTGTGTGGCTAATTCTATGGTTGAGACGTTAGGATAGTTTCGATCTTGTTTGTTTGGTTCTTGAGTGAACCGGTGTGTTTACGGCTTGTTTAGTTGTTGGGTGTTAGTTGGTTGTCGAGTGCATTGTATGGGTTTTGCATCTCGGCATGGTTGTTCTTGTTTGGATGTTGTAGTTAAGGATATTTCCTTGTTTTGGTGTATTTTGTATGTTGTTTAATTGGCGCGAGGATTGAGTGGACGAATGTGTAGGCATGTCCCGATTTGTCCGTTTTGTTCGAAGTTTCGAGGACGAAAAGTTTATAAGTGGGGGAGAGTTGTAACACCCTGTTTTAATTAATATTATATTAAATAAACAATTTTGAATTACCGATCGATATTTATTTTGCGACGAGAATGTTTGTGTTAATTAATATATCTATTAATATATTTGGCGACGTTTCGTTAGGATCCGATATTTAATTCCCCGGAGTTATTTGAATGAATAGAATTGATAATATTGATGGATATTATGAGTGTGTTAATTTATAAGATTAGATGGGGGTGTGAGGATTAATTGATGAGAATTGGGTTTTCACCCTTGTTGCTAGTGAGATTGCTTATAAACCATTTCCCCTCATTTTCCTTCCATCCAAAATACCAAAACCAAACATAGAGCTTGGGAGCTAGTAAGCAAACATAGTTATAAAACCACATTTCCTCATTTTCTTCCCATTTGGAAAAGAAGCCAAGAATAGAAGCATGGAGGAAAAGAAAGGGTTTTGAGAAGAAGAGCAAGAGGGGAAGAGGAGGAAGATCATGAGCTAGCTTGTAGATTGAGCTTTGTAAGAATCATCTTGGATCATCCAATATCTTGAGGTAAGGGGTTTGATTCTCCATCTCATATTGTTAGGTTTTGATGTTTATGTTTTGGATTTGGGGGAAAAATGGATAGTTGATTTATAGGGTTTTGTTGGTTGATTGTTGGAATGGTTTAGAAGATTTGGATTAGGAGTATGGTTTGTGGATGTATTAGGTGCTAGCTTGTAGAATTAAGAGTATTGAAATGGGAAAGAAAACCATGGTAGATGAATGAGAAAAACTCAAAAAGATGAAGTTTTCACGCAGGTCCGTCAACACGGGCCGTGTTGATCAACACGGCCGTGTTTCCCTCTTGTTTAAGATTTTTGGCTAGTGCAGGCCAATCAACACGGGCCGTGTTGATGCACACAGGCGCCCGTGTTGATTCACTGTCATGGTGGTTTTTCTGTGTTTCAGATGGCTTTTCAACACGGGCCGTGTTGATGCACACGGGGGCCCGTGTTGATGCTCCTGTAGCCTCCAAAATTCTCATTTTTCACGTTTCCTTTGGGACCCGATTGTGTTCCGATTTTCCGATTTCGGTAAAAATCGACGACGGAGCAAGTTGCTCCGAATTCAATGAAAATTGATGTGCTAGCTAAGTTTGACGTGTGGAACGTAGTGATGAGGTTTGTTTTTAGAAGTTGCGAGTTTTTACGAGATGACCCGAAATAGGCCTTACGATGGTTTAATTGAATCGGAGTTCGTTTTAGGGGATTTAAGACACGTAGGGTCAATCCAATTGCGATGTTGACAATTAGGAGTAATGGCGGTTATTAGGGATGGCTTTTGCGACGATGATAGGTGTTTAACTATTTCTCCGTATTTAGAAGTTAGTGAACGAATCGATAATGATGCGGTGTGAATAAACATAATGGTTGCGATGGCCTATTTATTAATGAATACTTGATGATATGCGATGTAATGATATATATCTTTGTACATGCTGCTTATGTTGATGATTGTTGATAAATGCTTCCGATTTGTGAATGCATAATTTTGATGATGGTGAATTATATGTGACGTTTTGCATAATGAAATTATAATGCGATGATATATTTATCTGTATGTGGATAAATTATGGCGATGTGGGCTTTTATGTCAATTGTGATGAGCGATGATGATGTTTTTGGTGTTGTGTTGTTTATTGTCGAGTCACATACATTGCATAAGCGAAGAGGGCTTTTATGCCAAGCGAAGAGGCTTTTATGCCAAGCGATGATGGCTTTTATGCCGAGCGAAGATCGGCTTTATGCCAAGTGTCCCTAATTACGGACAAAGCGATGGGTACCACATGCATAACATAGCCGTGTCTCATGGAGTCGGTTATGTTTATGTTTGAGTTGTTTGGCGTTGGGTTTTAATTAATGAATGATGTTGGATTGCGATGATATACGATGCTTTGTTTGGTGATGATCTTTGTGATGAACATGAAATGAATATAACTTGATAGTTTCATGATAACTAGGTGATGAGTATAAATAATGAGTTTTGCGATGATTTAACTTTGATGTTTTGCATAATGCAAATATGATGCGATGATATATTTATCTTGATGTGGATAAATTATAGCGATGTGGGCTTTATGCCAATTGTGATGAGCGATGATGATGTTTTGTGTTGTGTTGTTTATTGTCGAGTCACATACATTGCATAAGCGAAGAGGGCTTTTATGCCAAGCGAAGAGGCTTTTATGCCAAGCGATGATGGCTTTTATGCCGAGCGAAGATCGGCTTTATGCCAAGTGTCCCTAATTACGGACAAAGCGATGGGTACCACATGCATAACATAGTCGTGTCTCATAGTGTCGTTTATGTTTATGTTTGAGTTGTTTGGAGTTGGGTTTTTGTTGATTGATGGATGATATTGAATTGCGATGATATATGTTGTGTTGATGTTGTGATGATGTTGCGATGATGGGCTTTATGTCAAAAGCGAAGATGGGCTTTATGCCAAAAGCGAAGATGGGCTTTAGCCAATTTGTGATGATTTGTTTGTGTTGCTTATATTATTAGCATTATTTAATGTTGTTGGTTGATGTTGTTGCTTAAGACTGTCGTGTTAATTAGTAATGTATTAGCTCGTGACGATTTCGTGGTGATGGAAGTTTATGTGTTGTTGTGACGTTTATGCCGATGAGGCTACGTCGATATAGTGTAGATTATACACATTAGAATGACGATCGAAGTAAGTGAGGTTTGGATATGTGTTGGAATGCACTTATTAACTTATATCCCTTATGATTCCAAATACATGTATATATATTTTATCATGCCTTTAATTATATGTTTTGGAGTATCTCACCCTTTACTTGTTTCTCCGTTACCTATATATTGGTACCGTGCAGGTTTTGAAGATGGAGTTTATAGCTGCTGTTAGTCAAGTCGGTGTCGCTCTGATACGTAGCACTCGGGGGGAATATTTATGTTGTGTTGTTGATTGTTCTTTTGTTGTTCTTCCTTTTGTAAATAGAATCATACTTTATGAAAACATGATTTGATAAGGAAGTTTATTAAAGAAGATGTGTTGATGTTTTTGAATCAATTTATGATTTCCGGCGATGCTATGTATCCGAGATTTATACTTTAAAACAAACTGTTTAAGGTGATTTGGTTTGATGATGTGATGCCTCAATATTTACTTTATTAAGTTTTAAATTACTCTGATTTTTTTGTATATAAAAGTTGTTGGGTAGATTTGGGGTGTTACATCTTGCACATATAGAGTACCTTCTCTATTTTCTATCTCAGAGGGAACAGATGAGGATGATCCAGAGATCTTACCAGAGGACGAAATTGATGACCTTTGAGTATTCCGTGCATGCTGATTTTGGGACTTCTTAGAGTCAGTTGCCATGTAACACTGAGGAGAGATCTTCACAGGTTCAACATTCAAGGCTGCAGCGCTTGCCCTAATCTCAGCCATGGTGGGAGATGGACAGTTAGAGTCTTGGGATGAAGAGGATGAAGAAGACATATTTCGCTGAGATATGTTGAGAAACTGAAACCAAGAATGACAAAGAGTTTGAGGGTATCTTTTGGATGAAGAGGATATGATACTTTCAAATGAAAAGGCTATTATATAGAGGAGTCTTTTCATATTCTTGAAACTTATAAAAATAAGAGGGAAATAATTAAATGACCCACTTATAATTAATAAAAGGTCTCTTCCCCTCCTTGTAAGCAATCTTAATTTCTACAATTCCTCATATTGACAAATACCCAGTTTGCTCCTTAAATTTTCAAATTGACTAGCATCAAGAGCTTTAGTAAAAATGTCAGCCAGTTGAAGTTTAGTGACATGATCCAATTTAATCACTTTCTCCTCCACAAGGTCTCTGATGAAGTGATGTCTAATGTCAATGTGCTTAGTCCTACTGTGTTGTATAGGATTCTTTGAAATACTAATAGCACTCAGATTGTCACAGTACAATGTCATGACATCCTGTGTGACATTGTACTCAGACAACATCTGCTTCATCCAGACCATTTGAGAACAACTGCTACCAGCTGCTATGTATTCAGCTTCAGCAGTGGACAAGGACAAGTAGTTTTGCTTCTTGTTGAACCAAGAAACAAGATTGTTTCCCAAGAAGAAGCATCCTCCAGAGGTACTTTTTCTATCATCAGCACTACTAGCCCAGTCAGCATCACAATAACCAGACAAAATTGGTTCACATCCATGGGAATACAGGATACCATAATTGCAAGTTCCACTCACATACTTCATAATTCTTTTCACCTGGTTAATGTGACTTACTTTAGGTTCAGCTTGGTATCTTGCACATACCCCAACAGCAAATGCAATGTCAGGTCTGCTGGCTGTTAGGTACAACAAGCTTCCTATCATGCTTCTATATAAACTTTGATCAACCTTTTCACCACTTGTGTCCTTGGACAACTTCAAATGTGTGGGAGCAGGAGTCCTTTTATGGCTGGCATTCTCCATTCCAAACTTCTTGACAATATTCCTTGCATACTTGCTCTGTGAAAGAAATGTTGAGTCTTCCATCCTGTAACTTGCAGTCCAAGAAAGTAAGTCAAATCTCCCATGAGACTCATTTCAAACTCGCTTGCATTTGATTGGCAAAGTGTTTCACCATTGTCTCTGACATTCCTCCAAATACTATGTCATCAACATAAATTTGAGCCACCATTATCTTTCTTCCTTCATTCTTGACAAAGAGAGTTTTATCCAAGGCTCCGTTCCTGTATCCTTTGTCTGTAAGGAACTTGGTTAGCCTTTCATACCAGGCCCTAGGAGCTTGCTTTAGTCTATATAGGGCTTTCCTTAATTTGTAGACATGATCAGGAAAGCTTGGATCCACAAACCTTTAGGTCGTTTCTACATATACTTCCTCATTTAAGTAGCCATTTAGGAAGACACTTTTCACATCCATCTGAAATAATTTGAATTTCAGAATGCAAGCAACCCCTAGTAGAAGCCTGATTGATTCCAGTCTAGCCACTGGAGCAAAAGTCTCATCAAAGTCAATCCCTTCAACCTGAGTGTAACCCTGAGCAACAAGTCTTGCTTTATTTCTGGTGACAATCCCTTCTGCATCAGACTTGTTCTTGTAGATCCACTTTGTGCCAATGATGTTTGTTCCTTCTGGTCTAGGAACTAATTCCCATACTTCATGTTGCTTGAACTGGTTCAATTCATCTTGCATTGCTCCAATCCAGAATTCATCACTTAAAGGTTCTTTGACATTTTTTGGCTCTATTTTTGACACGAAGCAAGAGTTTGAGACATTTCTCTAGACCTTGTAACGACACCTTTGGTTGGATCTTCAATGATGAGTTCCTTTGGATGATCTTTCTGAATTCTGATGGAAGGATCTTTGTTGGCTTCCTCTGGTTCAGATTTTGGTGGAGTAGGAGCAGGTACATCTTCCTTATCAGGTACTTGAGGTGATGTCTCAAACCATGTCTCAACATCATATGGGACATTGTGTTCCTGATGATGATCATCAACAATGACATTAATAGACTCTATTATAACCTGGGTTCTGGAGTTGAATACCCTATATGCTCTGCTGTTAGTGGAGTATCCCAGAAAAATGCCTTCATCACTCTTAGAGTCCATTTTTCTCCTTTGATCACGATCTGTCAGAATATAGCATTTGCTACCAAACACATGGAAATATTTCACAGTTGGTTTTCTTCCCTTCCATAGTTCATACAGGGTAGAGGAGGTTCCTTTTCTTAAGGTGACCCTGTTGTGAACATAGCAGGCTGTATTCATAGCTTCAGCCCAAAAATGAATAGGAAGTTTCTTAGCATGAATCATTGCTCTGGCAGATTCCTGTATAGTCCTATTCTTTCTTTCCACAACCCCATTTTGTTGAGGTGTTATAGGAGAAGAAAACTCATGATTGATTCCCTCTGAAGAGAAGAATTCATCAAACTTGCTATTCTCAAATTCCTTTCCATGATCACTTCTTATTCTGACAATACAACTTTCCTTCTCTCTTTGAAGTCTTTTGCATAACTCTTTAAAGACATCAAACACATCAGATTTTTCTTTGATGAAGTTTATCCAGGTAAATCTGGAGAAGTCATCCAACACAACATAGGCATATCTTTTTCCACCAAGGCTTTCAACCTGCATAGGCCCCATCAAATCCATGTGTAACAACTCCAGCACTTTAGAAGTGGTCAGATGTCTAGACATTGGATGTGACATTCTGGTTTGCTTTCCAACCTGACACTCACCACAGACCCTCCCTTCATCAATATGTAGTCTTGGTATTCCTCTGACAGCCTCCATAGAGATGATCTTTTTCATTCCTCTGAGATGCAGATGTCCAAGTTTTTGATGCCACAATTTTACCTCCTTTTCATCTTTGTCTGTAGAGCATACAGAAGAGAGGTTGGTGTTCTCAGATTCCCACATGTAGCAGTTGTCCTTTGATCTGAATCCTCTCATAACTACTTCTTGTTTATCATTGATTACAAGACATTCAGACCTAGTGAAGTTGACTTTGAATCCCATATCACATAGCTGACTTATGCTTATGAGGTTAATAGTCAAGCCTTTTACCAACAACACTCCATTTAGATTTGTAACTCCAAAGCAGTCCAAGTTTCCAACACCTTTGATTTCTCCTTTAGCTCCATCTCCAAAAGTAACAAAGCTGGTAGAATGAGGTTTGACATTATTCAGTAGGTTTTTATTCTAGTCATATGCTTGGAACACCCACTGTCAAAGTACCAATCTTCCATGGCAGTGTAATACGGTGAACTGACTTTTTAGGTTTTTGTATCGCAAATGTGCGGATAGCAAGAGTCGCCACCGACTTTTCTTTTATCCAATTAAGGGAAGGTAAAAATTACAGAAAAAGACCTTCGTTAGATTCTGAGTAAGGGAGAAGGTTATGAAAAGGGAAGGTATTAGCACCCCTTTCCATCCGTAGTTATCTATGGGCTCTTAGTTGCTCTTAGATCACTTTAAAATTGTGCTTTCTGTGTGTTTGACAAAAATGTTTTGAAAAGGCATTTCGCTTTGACTTTGTAATGATTCATGTAGGAATTTATACAAAGTGTTCGGAAATGTTTCGTTTTGAAAAGAGTTTGAACTTTGACAAAAGTGTGTGGTGTGAAGAGTATTTTGTTTGAGCAAGCAACTAAAAGTCTTATTACCTACTCAGAATTGGTCGTTTTCGTGCTATTTTACGCTCCTTTAGAATAGCGCTATCCATACCATTAGTTGGTAGGTAACTCTATTTGTTGGATGTAAGCGGGACATTCGAAGGGACATCGTATGGTCATAGAAAGCAACTTGTAGGAAGTATCCTAGCACATTCGAAGGGACTATCATCATTTTTCGTAGGCAACAATCGAGGGTCAAGATCATGTATTCGTAGGCGACATCGTGGGTCTTATGATCTTTGTATCGAAGGGACTATGATGATTTGTTTTGAAGGCAACAGTGCTAGAATACCTCTACGTTCGAGGGACATGACCATTTGAATTCGTAAAGGCAACAAGAGAGAGAATTACCCTAAGGGGTGCATGTGTGAAAAGAGTGTGTTGATTTCAGATTCATGTTATCTTGAAAATTAGAGTGAGCTATGTCCAATTTTATCTTGCCATACACGCCTAATTACTAACAGTTTATAAGATGCGGAAAGTAAATCGCGGAAATATAAAGTGCGGAAAGATAAATCCTACGCTATTAAATGGCTTTGGGGCAGATACATAATTTAAAATGCGGAAAGTAGAAACCCTAATTAAACTATTACATCCCATAAGCAATTACATAATTGGAAAAAAGAAAACGATAAAAAGAAATCGTCCGAAACGAGATAACCTGTGAAAAGATGAGAAATCGGAAAATACGAGGAAATCGATCAAGAGAAAAATGTTAGCAAAAATAATAATTTTTAAATGAGAAAAATATTTCATGCTGGAAGTAACATTAATATGCTAAAATAATTTTTTTTTGGGATTTTTTGGAGTTAATTTAATAATTAAAAATCAATTAAAGGTGATTTAAATGATAAATTAACAATTAAATTAAATATGCATGCAAAAATAATATTTTTAATTTTATAAATTAAATAAACATTTTCTGGAAATAATGCAAAAACAAAAATATTTTTTGGTATTTTTAAATGCATGATAAAAATTATTGAAATTAATTAAAATGAATGAAAAATATTAAGAAAAATAGAAAATATGAGAAAATAAGAAAATAGTTGAAGTTTGCAAAAAGAAAAACAAAACCGGTCCTGATGAGGCTCGAACCCATGACCATGGAGGGTATCTTCAACAGCTAGCGCCTTAACCATTGGGACACTTGACACTTGGTGTTTTAAAAAACAAAATCAATTGTTTTTAAGCGTACGCGTGTCATAGGAGTGTTTGAAACACAGTCAGCGTGCGTGGACCCCATGGCTTATGGATGGATGAATCAGAGAAGCCAGAAACGCCACACAAACTCCTCGCCGGTCAACAAAGTCCACAAAGCCGGAGCCCTAGCTCCGGTCGTCTTCTCCGGCAGCCTCAATCTCCAAACCTGAAAAAATACGCGAAATAAAAGAACAAGAGGTACCCTACCCCCCTAAATCAAGGGCTGCGATCTCAATGGCACCATTAGTTTGCCCTAAAAATGCTCGTACAAGCCAGTTCGATTCAAACAGCTCGTGAAGCCCTAATCATGGCACTATGGTTTCTGGACGTTCAAGCTTGCATGTGAGGGTTCAAACATGACCTAACAATCACCCTGAATCGATACAAACACACAAACAACATTAATAATGCATGAAAAACGAAATTCGAATTTTGAAAGTTTACCAAATCGGAGCAATGTATTGGGCACGATTCTGGATGGTTTGGCTTCAAGTAAGGGTTGATTTTGCTTGTTGGGATGTCAAGGAACAAGATGGAATGCTCAAAACACCTTGAAACTGGCTGGAGAATGGATTTCAATTTTTGACAATTCTTGGAAAATTTTGGCAAAGTGTAGGTTGTTGTAAGGGCTAGGGTTTCGTGTGGCTTGTGATACTTCTGGCTATTTATAGAGTGAATTAGAGAGGAAAAGAAGGAAAAAGATTTGGTTTTGAATGTGCATTGAATAATTTTCAAATAAAATCAAATTTTGGAGAAAATTTGATTTTCTCTTTAATGTAAGAGCAAGCACGAAATTGGCATGTATCATGGGATTCCTTGGACCTCAAGTTTAATATAAAATCACTCCTTTTGGAAAAATATCTTATTTTCATATTTTATATAATTTAATTTTGAATTAAATGGTTTTAAATCCAAAAATAAATTAATAAAATAGAAAATTGCCATGGCCAAGCATCAATGGGTCACAAATAACATCATGAACAAGTTTGGATCATAAGATTATAGGCCCATTTGGAAAATTTTGCATTTTGACCAATATCTCCTTTTGTGCAATTGTCCAAAAATTCCTAACTTCTGTATAGTGTATCTTGCTCAATTTTCCACATTTTTGAGTGTTCTTGGACTTTTTGGAAAGCTCTAAGAGTCCCCTAACCAAAATCTTTGGTTTCATCTCAATTGGAGTACCCATGCTCAATATATCTTCAAAACAAAATGTTGACTTTTTGTTGACTTTGAAAAGGACCTGTAATGTTTTGATCCATATCTTCCAAATGAAGCATTTTTTGAACATTCTTGTGCGACATGAAGTTGTAGAGAATTGAATTTCCTTCAAAACAAGAGGTGGTGGAAAAATTTCTGAGAAAGTATGAAGAAGTTATGCTCAGTCAAAGTTTGGTTGACTTTTCATTGAGAAACCCTAATTTAGAAAGTTTGACTTTTGAGCAAACCTTGAGTTTTCTTGATGAATCATGATCAACCCTTGATCAAATGAGGATGTTGACCAAAAATCATGAAGTTTGACTGTATGTTGACCATAGTTGACTTTTTGTCCAATACAACTGATTTTCAACCACCTGAGCAATTGTCTGAGGAAACTTGACTTGTGAGGCTTGAAACTTGACATGGAGAATCTTTGAAGCATATGAGGAAGCATGAAGACCATTGAGATGTTGGGAGTCCATCTTGATCTGAGAATCACCAAACCCTAGTTTGGGTTGATTGTCTAGGAGAGGGTTTGTCTGATCCACCCTTGAGGAATCTTTGAGTATGGATGCATGAAATATCTTGAGAAGATGGAGGGCAAATTTTGGGGTATGACAGGTAGACACTCTAAGAGAAGTGTGAGCTATCAATGCTGTAGTCCTCTTCTTCCACTTTTGAGTGGAGGGTACCTTGATGTTCTTAGGCTTAACATAGGGAGTCTGATTGGGGTATCCATGTATCCTATAGCAGAAGGGTTTTATGTGTCCAAACCTTCCACAATGGTGACATCTCCATCTTTGAAACTTTTTATTCATGTTTCTCTGATCCTGATGTTGACCCCAATGTTGTGACATCTGCTTTGACATTGGCTTATTAGGTCTGTTCTTCTTCCTGTTATCAGCAAATTTCTTTGCAGCCACATGCCCTGAGCCAGGAACATTTCTTGTTTTATGTTGTGACATCTGCTTTGACCTTGGTTTCCCATGCCTCTTCTTTTTCTTGTCACTAACAGGTTCCTTTTTAGCCACATATCCTAGACCATGCTTATTTCCAGCATTTTGTCCAAGCTGAAGGATTTCTTCCAACTTATCAGTCCCAGTGGTCAACATCTTGACAGACTTAGTCATATGATCAAGCTTGGAATTCAACACTATAATCTCACTGTTGAGATGACTTATAGTGATTGTATTTTCCTTCTTCTCAGCTTCCAGCTTCACATTTTCTGCCTCCAACTTCTCAATCAGCTTTTTCTGTTTTTCATTTTGCTGACATACTTCACCACTTCTGATACACAGCTTCTTGTAAGTATCAGCAAGTTCTTCAAAAGTCACTTCCTCATCACTAGAGACATTATCAGGATTGCCACTTTCAGAAGGTGCAGTGACAAGTTTGGCTGATTCCTCTTCAGAGTCACTACTTGATTCACCATCAGACCAAGTAACAGTCATTCCTCTCTTTTGTTTCTTAAGAAAGGTAGGACATTCAGCCCTAATATGACCATATCCTTCACAACCATGACACTGGATTTCTCTTCTATGACTTCCTTTATCCTCTGACTTGGATCTTCTGCTGGAGTCATAAGATCTGCCAATGTCAGATGAAATGTCCTTGACATTGGACCTTAACTTTGGATCAACCCTCTTGATGAGTCTGTTAAACTGCCTTCCAAGCATAGCTATAGCTTCAGATATCTTCTCTTCATCACCCACCTTGCCTCCCTCTTCAGTATTAGATATAAGTGCTATGCTTTTGTTTTTCTTGTCAACAGTTTCACTGATTCCCATCTCAAAAGTCATAAGGGATCCAATAAGTTCTTCAACCTTCAAGGTGCTGATGTTCTGAGCCTCCTCTATTGCAGTCACTTTCATTGCAAATCTTTTAGGCAAGGATCTGAGAATCTTTCTCACCAGCTTCTCTTCTGACATCTTTTCACCAAGTGCTCCTGAGGTGTTGGCAATTTCCAAGATATTTATGTGAAACTCATGAATAGTCTCATCTTCTTTCATCTTCAAATTCTCAAATTTGGTAGTGAGCATCTGAAGTCTTGACATCTTCACCTTGGATGTCCCTTCATGAGTAGTTTTGAGAGTATCCCACACATCCTTGGCCAGCTCACATTGATGAACTAGTCTAAAGATATTTCTGTCAATACCATTGAATAGGGCATTCAATGCTTTAGAGTTCCCCAGAGCTAGATCCTCTTCCTCTTTGCTCCATTCTTCCTCAGGTTTCAAGACAGTAGTCCCATCTTTCTCAAGCTTGGTGGGATGTTTCCATCCTTTATCAGCAACTCTCCAAGCTTTAATATCTAGTGACCTCAAAAAAACAGTCATCCGTGGTTTCCAGTAGTCATAATTAGATCCATCCAGTATAGGTGGTTGATGTGCGATAAACCTAATGTGTCTAACGGTATCTTTAACTGCAAGCGCATAGCCTATCGCGGTAGTAATAAAAGATTGTCGAATCCACAGGGACTTTGTAATCACTCTAGTGCGGGAAAGTAATGTTTGTTTAGCTAAGGCGGAAATTATCACGTTTGGTTTTAGGAAGGTTAAGGAAGGTAAATTAATTGGTTTTAAAGTAATTATGAAATGAAATGGTCGGTATGCAATAGAGTCGACTTAAAGGATCTAATCTGGCTTAGGCATATTAGGATGGTCAACTTGGTTTGTCCGTAGAATTAATCAGTTTAAAAACCCTCAACTCACACTTTCATGGTCTTATCTCGGATTATACGTCTAAAGCCCTATACCTGCTTTCGCTAGCCTATAAGTGTTTAGATATACTTTTTGGAAACTTAATTAATTCTAATCTGTTTTAAAGCGCTTTCACTGTATTTAAATCAAATGCGTAACTTTAGCTATCCGATTAAAAACCTCACACTTTCGTGGTCTCGATCTAACCTATTTACTCTTCTTACTTTCGTAACGAAGGTTTTATTTTTAAGCATAAAAAGTTATAACCAGAATTAAGTTGATTAAAGTTTTAGCCTAAGTTTGATCAGATGCCTAATGTCTCTTACTATCCCATACCGACACTAAAGGTTTAGCTAGCCATAGAAATTAAAACGAACGTACAGGAAGTAAAAGCAAACAAATATAAATTGGACATTATAAATAATAATAATTTAAACTTGCATTAATTAATTAAAGAATACTGTAATACAATTTGCAAAATAAAAACCTGAAATAAAGCAGCCCAATACTTCAATCCTTCTTCCACAAATCGGAAACTCGGATTCGGTATCGGTAAAGTAATGAATTCTGAAGCTTAAATAAAAATCCTAAACTATAATAATAATTTTCTGATGTTGGAAATTATTATTTGGGCAATGGAAATGAAAAGGAATAACTGAATGCAGAGGAAAATTAGAAATTGAAAATAATATTGGGTTCGAAATCGGCAGAGCTTCCGCACAAGAAAATCCTCAAAAACTCTGTACGTTTGATGTTGAAAGCTCAGGTATTTATAGATGAGTGAATCTGGCAGTTGGTTCCTAAAACTTCTCACACGTAGCTTGACTTCCACTTCTCCAAGAATATAGGAATGTGGGTAGTTGAGGAGGAAGTGGTGGACGTGGGGTCTTGGCTGGAGAGAAATAAGGAGTTTCAAAACTCCTTCTGTTATGCTTTAGCCACGATCTGTATTTTGAAATAACTGGTATGCGCATTACGGTCGTGGTGAGACGTTACGAGCAGGGTTGGTGTTGGCTCCGTGTTACGGTCGTCATGGATGTGTTACGGTCGTAACACTCTTCAAGATGGCTTACGGTCGTGGCCTGGGCGTTACGACCGTCCCAGCTACAAAATTTGTAATCTTTGACAGCTTAATCTTTTTTCTTCGTTTTTGGTGTTTTCTTGCATTGTTTCATATTTTCTTGCTTTGAGCTATGTTGTGAATACCGCAAAAGTAATGACAATCTCGAAATATTCGGGAGTTAATCGGGTCAAAATAATACAAAACGGGTTAATTTCATGTAAAATAAACGATATGATTTCGTGTTATCAAATTCCCCCATACTTAAACCTTTGCTTGTCCTCAAGCAAAATAATCAATTTAAAAATATCGGACAAGTTTTATAAACGCACATAACTAGTATACCTTTCGCTTTCAAATTGTTACAAGAGATCCTAAGTTAGTTCGCCAAGAAAATCGAATGAAACAACAACGATACACTAATGACACAAGCAACAAGCTAGTCGACGACTATCCGCTTTAAACAAAAACGCCTAATTATACCATTATAATTCAACTCAAGGTTTCTCGCTCCTATTTCACCCGGTTTCGCTTCGCAATCACATTAAGCCCATTATCTTTACACGCACGTAGTGGAATAGCCGTTAGTGGTTCCGATCAAAACACAACGGTTTCGCACAATTATGTGGCAACCTCTTTTATCCGATTGTAAGATGCGGGGATCGACCGTAGTCGCCTCTACCGAGTTCAAGCATCGATGCTTCGAACCATCTAAACAATGGATTCTTATGTTACTTAGTAAAAGCTTGATCCATTGGATTAAACGATCGGGTGAGGATCGCCCAATTTACTTGGTGCCTTGGCTATTTCCTTAAATCATGTGACATTTTTCCAATAAATTACTAAGATCATCCACTTATATTCATCTTTCCACGTGGTTTGTGCTAAGACCGTGCCGATCGCTAATATAAACTACTAGGGCTAAATTAAGACTTAAAACTAAAAGTATCGGTATAACGGAAATAGAGACGATTCACGTAAGTAGGGAGTCGAAGGTGTCATAATCGTATAGTTCTCGTTGGATCGCTCTCGGCCTTCTAACTAAGATTTTGGTAAAAGTAGGTAACTAACGATTATGCGAATATAAAAGGCGAAAAATTTTGGTATGGCTAAATAAAACGGGGAGAAAATGAAATAACGAAATATAACTAAAATAGAAATAAAATTACTCGTTCTGAAATTAAAAATGCAATACTCCTCCCACACTATATCAAACATTGTCTCAATGTTATGATATAATGGCGAGGTTAAATGAAAGATACAACGGAAAACAAGGAAAACAACAAGAAAAGGAAAACTATCAAGCACGGCGGCTTCGGTTCTTGACCTTGGAAGGAGTAGCTTCGAGTCGGTGTGGTGTTCAAAAGGTGACGCGCCTGAGGATGCGAACGTGAGTTCGGATTCTCTGGTACGCAACGATTTAAATCTTTTGATTTGTTTATAAAGATGCCGCGAGCATCAAGCTTTATTATTTTCAACACAAGAAAGATGATTTGATGATTATGAAAAGGGAAAGTCAAATACCCTCAATTGATATTGATATGAACGTAACAGCTAAACTAGACGTAACGCATTGGGGAGATTCGAGTAAGGGGATTGGTATATAAAGGAATAGATGGAGCACCCTAAATATATGTAGTTATCTACGCTTTATATATGAATACCTTTGATATGTTTGTATGTTTTAATTGCTATTTCTATGATTGGGAAAGTTTCTCCTTTGGGATTTTAAGAAAGAGATTATGTGGGATTCTAGGTTTTGTTATTATTGTGCTCGCAAAGATCCGTGGATCTTCTACATACATATCCCTAGTGGGAATCGAGCAGTAGCTCGGATCTGCTGTGGTTCTATAGTTTGTTTGGTCTGAGGGAGATAGAAATTTGCTCGGCAAGGATGAGACCTTGTGCCTACGTATTCTCAAAGGGATGTTGAGAAAGTCAGAGCAATCGTAGTTCCCACTTATGCTAGTGGAAAGCAACGGGATGTTAGTAAGAGACAGACAAATGTCATCTTAATGAAAAATGTATCTAGTCTATTTCATCACATACATTTTTGAAAAGTTTGATTGATAAAAATATTTCATCGTAAGTATTAGGTGTTTTGCTTGAGTGTACAAGCGTTACCACTTACATGTTTAAGAAAGATGTTTTGAAAAAGATGATTGAATCTTTTAACTGTAAGTATTGGGTGTTTTGCTTGAGTATACAAGCGTTGCCACTTACAATTAATAGATGTTTTTGTTTAAAAAGAATTTAAAAAGTTTGAAAAGTTTTTTGATTGTATGTGATGTGATAGATGAGATACTTCTTCCATAGAGATGATAGATGTCTAAATCTCAAGGAGAAATTGATTGGATTAAAGGGATGCTTTTAAGAAGCCCGTGGGTCCTTGTATTGTAAGCCCAAGAGGAGGCATTCCGAGGGTCATCGAGGGTCATCGAGGGTCCTTGTATGAAGCTCAAGAGGAAGCTATAGGATATGGCTGGCTTTGTGTTGAAAGGGATTTCACCGAGAAATCATCCTTTTCTGAATAAGAGCAATTTCACCGGGAAATTTTACTCTCTGGGGAATTTGAAAGTGATTTCACCGGGAAACCATCCTTTCGTGGTTCTATCTTAGCTGGTGATTCTTTGTATTGAAGCCCAATAGGAGGCTGTTAAGAGATTTCCCTCTTTCATTGTATGATGCCCAAGAGAAGGCTAAACTCAATGAGGAGTTCTTTTGAACGAAGCCCAAGAGGAGGCTGACTCAATAGGGGAGTGTTGTCTTATACGAAGCCTAAGCGGAGGCTAACTCTGTGGGGAGAGTTTCTTTGTACAAAGCCCAAGAGAAGGCTGACCCATGCTGGGGATAAGTTATCTTGTATGAAGCCCAAGCGGAGGCTAAACTCAACTGGTGATGAGTTGTCTTGTATGAAGCCCAAGCGGAGGCTAAACTCTGGGAAACCTATTGATTAGTCTAATTATTATGTTATTTATTAGACAGTTTGTATAAACAGGTGCGTGTGTGATATGTATTCACAGGAGTTTATGAAGGAAATATAAACAATGCATGATGTTTATTTACAGCAGTTTATGAAATATAAACAAGTGTCTGTGAAACGAACGTTTAAAACGAGCGTAACTTGATTATTTACAAGTTGGTAATGTGTACAAGGAAATGAATATGTACACGAACGAGCTATTTATGTACAGACAAAAATGGATGTACATAGGAGGGTTGGGACTTACACCATAAGGGAGGCCCATTGATTTGAAAGTAGTTTCACAGGGAATAATGCTCCTTTCAATGTCAATGGTATTCAGTGTAAAATGTACAGATGAAACGAAAGTAATTGATCGAAGTTTATCTGTAAAAGGTATCTGTATTATGTACAGATAAAAAGTTTGATATGTACAAGGAAAAGATTGTGTATGTACATAAAGAATGTTTGGTTGGTGTATACACAAGTGAAGTGAAACAAACGATCAAGTTTGTCTCATTGAGTATGAAAAGTATCTCAGATTATGTACAGATAAAAATTTGTATGTGTTTGGAAAGTTTTTTTGATATGTACAAAGAAATATTATGTACATAAAAGAATGTTATGGGACTTACACCATAAGGAGGCCCATTGGTTAAAAAGAAATTTTGCTCAGGAGAAACCTTCCTTTAGAACCAATGGATTCAGCGTATAGACAAACGAATGAAAACAAACGAAAGAAATTTGTTTATGTTTGAATATTAACAATGATGATTTGAGTATGTACAAGTAAAACTAAATATGTACATAAAGGATTGGGACTTACACCATAAGGGAGGCCCATGATCGATCGAGAAATTCGAGAGGAAACAGATCAGTTTTATCGTTTTAAATCGGATTGATCATGGTAAAAGATGCAAGTTTGATGAAATGTTTTGAAAAATGATTCGAAAATGTTTTGAAAATGTTTTGAAATGTGAGGTTCATTTATGAGAAGTTTTGAAAAAAATCGGAAGTCGAAAACTTGAAAAATTCACCTTTTAAGGAGGTTTGAAAAGTGTTCAAAACGTTGTTTTCGGCTCGATTAAAATTTAATCAGATGAAAGTTTTTTCTGAAATATTTTGCATTATCACAAAATAGATGTATTTATTGACAAGTGTTTAAAAAATCATCTCAAAATGAGAAGTTTTGATTGGTCAAAAAAATTGTTGAAGTTTGATAAAAAAAACATGAAAATATGACAAGTTTGTAAAAAATTTGGTCTTGCTGGGTTTTGAACCCATGACCTTGAGGTGGGGCACGTGGCAGAAGGAACTAAAGGGCAAGCATACAACCACTAGGCCAAACGCGTTGAGCTGTTTAGTGGATTAAAACACGTGTAGACTGTAACACCCCATCTAAATACCCCGAATATATTAATTAAATTAATATCTAAATCATCTTTAATCAGAGTTTAACACGGTATAATAAGGGATGTCACAATTAATAATCAAAACAAACTTCATTCAAACAGTAGCCATGCTACACTGAGGATCATCATCCAATAATTTAATCATTATAAGACCATGTCTTACACAGCGGAAATACCAAAATACTTAATAAAACATCAAGGTTCTCAAAGAATTCAAATCCAGAATAATTAAACAATAATGATTCTCTTAACTAAGCGTTCCCCAGTGTTACAATCTAATCAGAGCATGACACTGACACACGGACTAAAAGATAAGCTCTAGAGCCATCCTCACCGACTCACCGCTAATTTAATCAAATGGTAAAGTAAGGGTGAGACTTCTCATAATTAAAGCATATTATAAGTCTTTCAATCAATAATATATCACAAGCATATTATTTCACCCACTTAACATAAATTCAGATTCACACACACAACCATATTCATCATGCTTAATCATAACAATCAACGAAGAGTAACACCGAAGACATCCTAACATGTTACCACTTCATACAAATATAATGCGACTCAATGCATGCGGTATCGACTCGTGACTGTCACCCAACACCGATCCATCATCAACCGGATACAAGATTATCGATTCGTCCATAACCACTGGACACCTAATTCACCTAACCACCCATCCTCACTCGGCATCGGTTATCGGCAATCCAAGCCAAATTCCTCACAATGGGAATTAACTTCACCAAAACAATGCATATGCACGCACATCAATAGCATGCAACATTAATCAGTCTATGTAATACATCAATTCAACATAACTGAAACAACCATCCAACATGATATCTCAACCAAATCATGCATACAATCAACATCAGCATAAACATGCAAACCAATCAACATGATATATCAACCCATCATGCATACATCTAACATCAGCGTAAACATGCCAATACATCTATACATTATCAGTACATCCATCAACACAGGACCTCCGCTACACACCATTAACTATGCGTCAGTCAAAAGTCACTTATCTCAGAAATTGGCTCATTTTCAAAATAACTTCAAGTTCTGGAAAATATTTTCAGTTCATAAAATAGAGCATTAAATTTAGAAAATAACGTCCAAAACGGCGCTCAAAACGGACTTACGGTTTGAAAGTTATGAATTTTTAAAGTTTGGCATTTTTAAAAAATTTGAAATGGAACCCGGTTCCTACATATACAGGAACCGATTCCTAAAAAGTTTCAAAACCTCGCTTCGGAAAAAATGTATGGGAACCCGGTTCCTACCCATACAGGAACCGGTTCCCACGTGTATTTTTCAGATTTTTACCAATTTTTCAAAGGGCAACCCGGTTCCTACCCATACAGGAACCGGTTCCCACGTGTAAAAATGTCCTTTTCTGCACTTTTGACAGCATCCTTTCATTTTCGATCAAATCCATTTTTACCCATACGAACTCCAACACGGGAAACACTAAAATACATCATTTTGCATCATCTATCACATCAAACAACATATTTCCATCATCTATTTTCATCTACTGACACTCTAATCATATTCCATACACATTCTGACTCAATCAGACTCATTCTGACACCATCTGACACTATTAGGTATTCATCCATGGAAACCTAGAATTTCCTAAACATAGATTCCTAACATGCTATGGTCTATAATATTAACAACAAAACCTATAATAAGCAATAACCAATCGAAATCACCCCTTACCTTGTGGGTTCTTCGATTTCTGACGCTCCTAGGTCTTTTTCCTTCTTTCCTTCTCTTCTCACTTCACGTATCTTGTTTTCTCCAAAATGATTCCTTTTTTCCTATTTTCTTATTTAATTCCTTTTATTCCTTTTAACATAAATTAAATAAATCAATAAATGTGAGTAGAGTCTTTTACTCCTCACACCCCACTTTACTCAACATACATCCAATAAATCCATAATTAATCTCAATAATTCAATATATTAAATAAACTATGTTCTCAATTAATTTAATAATTAAAATCATAATTATTTAATTACCGAATTATTTTCGGGGTGTCACATAGACAAGGCGTTGGATTGTTTGAATTTGAAAAAGATCAAGAACACGCGCGAAGCATGTTCTTCGTGTTTGATTTTCAGAAATCTAAATTCAAGCTCAAATCCTTGTTTCTTCACCAAATTGAGTGAAATAAAATTCAAACTTGACCGGTTTTTCATCACGAACATGAAGATGCATGTTAATTTCATTTATTTTCAGTTAATCATGTTTGAATTTCTGGGAACTCGAAGAACCCTAGAAACTGAGAAATCAAATTAAATGACTTGTAGTTGATGATTCTTTGATTTTTTTTTAGGGTTATCACTCGTTATTAGTGCAGAAAACAAATGGCCGTGAGTTTTTTCCAATTGAATCAAAGAATTATGAGATCAAAATTCATATGCATACCTGGAAAAGTGAGAATCGAAATCGATGCTAGAGTGTTTCCAGTTGCTGCTTCTTGATCATTTAAGCTTCATCGGCATGTATGGATGCTGTGAGGATAGCTTGCTTGCTTTGAACTTGCTCCAATCTCTCCACTCAAGTCAACCTGCAGTTAGCTCAAAACAAAACTTGAAATCGAGGTTAATGGATTTACAGATTGTTGTTTATGTTTTGGATCATCTCTATGATGTATAGTGATGCTGTTTGAGTGATTAGAACATCAATTGCTCCAGCCAAAGTCCAATTTCGAATGCTTAGGCAGTTTGGCGAGTTTGGAAAAATAGAAATGCAATTCTGATTTTCTCTTGCTTTTAGTTTGATTTTAAGTTATGAACAAGTTGGATAGTGATCATGAAACATATTAGACACCAAAATTTATCATGTTTTCAATTGATTTTCAAAAATGCTATGTTTGGCAAAATAACATGAATTGCTTGATTTTCAAGAAAGTAGAAAGAAAGCTTGTATTTGTGGAGCTTTGGTGTGGTTTGAGCTTGAAATGTGATCAATTTATAGGCAAATAGGCTCTGAAATGTTAGGCAAGTGTCCATGGCTTTTGGTGATTCAAAGTTACCTTAAGGGGTAAACATGACTTTTGCAAAAGAAAAGGAACCTTCCTTTTTCACCATGTGCTATTTTTTACAACTTCATATCCCTTCAATTATCACTCTAGGCTGATATTTATCAGTTCATCCATCCACTTGGCAAGGTTAGAAAGCTTATAGATGAAGAAACACAAAAATGACCTATAATTTTGATGTTTTGACTTTGAAAATCAAGTGTCATGGAGCCTTAAGTTTCAATTTCAAAAGTATAGCTAGACTCCATGGATTTGAGAGTTCTTGGACATTTTGGAAAGATCTTTCCACAAGCTACAACTTTCATGTTTTGAGTTTTTTCAAATTCCAATTGGAACTTGGTGAAAAAATGGCTTGAAGTTTGGAAAAAGTAAGAAATTTCAACACTTAGAAAAATTTCTAAGTATAAAAACTTTTGACTTTTTTGTTGACTTTTCCAAATTCTTTGATTTTTTATGATCATGATGGATCATTTGAAGTATTTTGATGATGGAAAAAAGTTTTGTTTTGAAAAATTTGTCCAAAAGTCAAAGTTTGACTTTTCTGTGCAGATGAAATTTCATCAGATGTTTCTGAAAACGACTGATGAATTCTGTGAACCTCTGTGATGTTTTGAATCCAGAAATTAGGTCAAGATGTTGTATCCAAGATATAATGACCAATCTCTATCAAAAAAGGTCAATCACTGCTCAAAAAATCAGAGAATGCCTATGCTCGACCAAAACCCTAATTGGTCGATCCTCGATTGATCAGTGAAGAAAATGGATATCTGAGGATTGAAAGCTGATGATTTGATCAAGATAGATCAAATGGAGTGAGAAAATCTCAAACCCTAATTGGTTAGCTTAGATGAAAATCTGATGCAACCCTAATTTTGACCTGTGAATGCTACACCCTATTAATGTTGTTTGAACTGTTAGTTGTGCAATGATGCAAATGTAAGGTGGTATATTAGGTCAAAATTTGGGGTATGACATGTGGTCCAAGAGATGTAACATCCATCCTCAAAGCGTTCAGCTCGCTTAGCACTTCATCAAGCCTTTCATTCGTCGAGCGCTGACCACTTAAGATTTGAGCATTTTGTGCAAGTAAGGCGTCGAAGCGCTCCTGATGTACCCTCTCGGCTCTGGCAGATACAAGATTTTGATGATGAATGGCTCGGAGGATCTCGTCAAGAGAAGGAGGTGGAGGAGAAGAGGACGACTCAGGAATGTCAGGCACGGGAACAGCTCGATCCAGTTCTTCCTGCATCTCATCACGGGCCATGAGGTTCTTCTTGAGCAGCAGCAGGGCCTTCAGGGTCTTCAAGGTTGAACAGCCAGTTGGCTCGGTTCTGAGGGTCGATACGATCCTTGCAAGGCAAAACAATATTAGTTTACACTCGGTTTTGAATCACTGGATGGAACTTTCCATTGTCCCGCTCGTGGATGAGGTGGGCTGATTTGCAATGGTCTAAAGTGAGCAGGAACGGTGGTTGGGATGACTGATGACCAAGGGTGTCACCATGGTTTAGTGCTAAAGCCAGAGAAGTGACAAGCCCTCCAAAATAGAAAGGTTTGCCACCTCTGGTGCAGATGGAGTGAATATGGGCCAGGAGGAAAGGTGCGACATTTATTTTCTGACCCGAGAAAGCACAATGCATGAAAAACAGCCTTGGAGTTGAGCTTGGTTACCGCTCTTAAGATTGTGTTGCCTAAGATGCGTGGAAATAGCATATGGTCAAGTTATGGATTTGAGTGGCGCTGAGATGATCATAGGAGTGTGCTCGGTGTTGGTGAGGCTGTGCCAAAGGTTGAAGGACTCTTCTCCAAAGTTGTCGGCACACGGAGATGGGAACCTTCCTCGTAAATCACAGCTTGTCCGAACGCTGCTCGAGTGAACTCGTACTGCACCGAATATGCGAAACTTCGCAACACCGTAAAGTTGGTTTGTTGAACCGTGGAGTGATGTAGCAAAAGGAACCGAGGAACTCGAGAGAGTGTCTCGACGTGGGGTTGGCTACAAGGTTCCACAGTTGACACTCTGAAGAAGGTGCTGAACACCCTCAAGTAAACCAAGTTCTCTGAGGCAGTCAGTGTCAACATATCTAGTGGGGTGTAGACCACGACGTTGGAATTTCAAAAACTTAATGCGTTGAGTTTCACCTTGCTCACCATTACGTAGGATAACGCCAGGAATAGGTTGGAGATTGTTTGCCATTTGCATGCAAGGATTGTTGAGTGAGAATGGGTACGGTTGAGGAATGAGTGAATGAGAGGATAATGCGGGTAATGTGAATATATAAAGTGAAAAGAGATGGTGGGAAGTTTGAAAATTGAGAGGGATTAAAAGTGGGTTGAATAGGTAATTAATGGAGGAAGTAGGATGGTTGGGAAGTTATGGAAAAAGAAGAGAGAAAGGTTGAGGGAAGAAGAAAAGGGAATGTTCTGCTAACAGGGTTACTGATGTAGCCCGTGTTACGGTCGTAACACCTAGCTGACGAGCGTAACGCGCTGAAGGGCGTGTTACGGTCGTGGGGGACAGATGACGATCGTAAGAGCTGCAATTTTTGCATATTTAAACAGAACAGAACATACTTGCACAGAGTAACATTTTTATATCAAGTAGAACATCTCAGACATTCCAACATAAACATAACACTAATCCATTCAACATATATATTCCAATATAGATAATTAATTTGCAATAGAGCAGAAAACCATAAAACATTGTAAGCATAATAATGATTGTAAGTTTAAAACTGAAAACAAACAAACAATTGCATTGAATTAAATTAAGTAACTTGTTCTTTTTGACAGAAGGTAAATTGACTTGTAAATTGAAATGCGGTAATTTAACAAAGAATTTGAAACTACCTAGAAACAAAACTGAATGGAAAAATTCTAAAACTAAAAAAAAACTGATAAACTAAAACCGCTTCATCCAATCTTTTCTTTTAATATCTCTAAAGCTTGGGTGATGTTATAGAATTGCTCCATCGTGATGTCACCAAACCAATAAGATCCAAACGATAGTCTTCAATTCATTCTTTATTCCATCAATGTCGCTTTATAAGCATCCAAAGTGGTCGAATGGTGTTTAATTGTGTAGTGTTTTCTCCTTGGTTTATGTCGGCCTACTTGTGCTTCACCATATTTGTAAAGTCATGGTAACTGGGAGGAGTTTCGGATCTGCTTCGCTTTCGACATGAAATTATCAAGAACAAAATATGATTGTGGTGTTTCCGTGTCTCCGGGTGGTCGTGGATTCAATTCATACAACCAATTATCACGGTTACGGACACTTACTCGGCATGGTTCGAAGGGTAAAAGAGTAACAACTTCGCTTCTTATCGTGTAATCATAAGGTGCGGCCTAAATTTCCTATTATCATGTTGTTGAAATAAATCAATATTCATAGGCCTAATTGATCCAAATGGTGCGCTTATTAAGTTGGTAACGAAGTCCAAGAGCATTTGCAATCATAGTAACCAATCCTCCCACATCGACAGAACATTAGGGTCCTCACTAATGCGGGTAAAGGACTTCATCGAGTGGGACAACATTAATGTCCCCGTGTTTAAACAAGAAAGGTAGATAGTTCATCCTTGGATACAAGATTTTGGTTTTGTTCTTTGAGTGTGGGCAAGAATCCTATGGAAATAACGGATGGTTATGTATTTCATTGTTATCCATGCTTTCGGGTGAGGGTGATAGTTTCCTTAAAGTACCCCGTAAATAATCCAGCTCAAAATCCAATAAACCGCGGTGGTAGTAAAAACTAAGGGTCCACTGGGAAACCTAATAAAGCGCCTAAGTCCCTATGGTTATAGGTGAACTCAATACCAAAAAAGGCGATGATTCCTTTCGGCTCCGACACCGTGTTCAGGGATGTAAACTAATGAACTCAAGAACTCAAGGGTGAGCTCTCGGTAAGTGATAAACCTATTTTTCAGGTGTGCTCTCTCCCATCCTAACTAGTTAAACATGTAGTAAACACTGTCAGTTATGCCTAAAGTGTCCATAGTGGGTTCATCATAATGTGGTTAAACTGATGGCTCTTTGAGACAAAGCCTCAAATCTTCTCCTTTTGTTTCTACCTCTAAAGGTGGTTTCCATAAAGTTCTGTGGGGGATCCATAGTAAAAGTAAAGCGGGGAAACAGAGTAGAGGAGAAAGTAAAGAGAAAAAGACTTTTCGTAAATCCTGGCAAGTAAAATTGTTTTGAAATCAGTAGCTTTATAAAAGTTTAAAAGATGAAGAGTACTTATATAGCATCCAAAAACAAATAAACAAAATAGCAAACAAAACAAATAAAATGGGTTGCCTCCCATGAAATTTTAACGCCATAAGCCCGACGAAATGCCTAATGAAAGATTAGTCGGGAGAAATAGGTGGTAATTCTACGAGTTTAAGCTTATTCGATAGTCTCTATTATCTATACGATTATACTTTTTTAACTGCCTGCTTACAATAAACGGGCACTATTTCTATCCTTAATTTCTACCGCTTGGAAATACTTTTGTAATTTCGAAAGGACCGGACCATCTAGATTTAAGTTTTCCAGGAAGAGTCTAAGTCTAGAATTAAATAAAAGTCTCCCACACTAAATTCTTTCCGAGATAAACGCCGATCGTGCCACTTTTTAGTGCGTTCTTTGTAGATTTTAGCATTTTCGTAAGCGCCTAGTCTTAATTCTTCCAATTCATGTAAATCGAGGATTCGTTTCGCCGATTGTAGTTAATATTGAGTGTCTTTATCGCCCAATAAGCTTTATGCTCTAATTCTACCGAGGAGGTGACAGATTTTCCGTAGACAAGTTTGAAAGGTGTAGTTCCGATAGAGTCTTGTAAGTCGTCCTATAAGCCCATAAAGCTTCGTTAAGCTTGGATGACCAATCTTTTCGAGATATAGCGACGCTTTTTCTAATATTTGTTTAATCTCTCTAAACTCTTGTCCGCTAGTTCATGGATGATAAGGTGTTGCTATGCGGTGTTTCACTCCATATTTAGATAGTCATTTATCAAATATCTTCAAAATAAAATGAGATCCACCGTCAGTAATAACAAGTCGAGGAACACCAAAACGCGGGAAAATTATATTCTTGAAAAGCTTTATTACCACTCGTGTGTCATTTGTAGGAGAAGCTATTGCCTCGATCCATTTTGAAACGTAATCGACAGCGACGAGTATAAACTTGTTTCCAAAAGAAGATGGGAAAGGTCCCATAAAATCGATTCCCCAAACATCAAAGACTTCAACTTCAAGTATTCCTTTCTGAGGCATTTCATCGCGTCTTGAGATATTACCGGTGCGTTGGCATCGATCACAGTTTTTAACGGCGACGTGGACATCCTTCCATAGGTTAGGCCAGAAAAAGCCGGCTTGGAGAATTTTGGCACACGTTTTAGAGGTGCTAGCATGTCCGCCATAAGGAGATGAATGACAATGGGAAATGACGTCTTCTATTTCTTCGTCGTGTATACAACGACGGAAAATTCCATCAGGTCCTCGTTTAAATAAAAGTGGTTCGTCCCAATAATAACTCTTGAGATCATAGAAGAATTTCTTTTGGTGTTAAGTCGTGGAAGCACCGCGCTAAATAATTAACGATGTCAGCATACCAAGGCAATCGTATGGTCATGTCAATGGCTTCCATGACTTCCTTAGCTTCTGGCTTATGTAAATCCAATTGAGCTAGGTCGCTTATCATATGTGCTATCAGATGTTTATACCTTCCAAACGGGATAAATGATCCGCTACGACGTTTTCGGTTCCTTTCTTGTCTTTAATTTCCAAGTCAAATTCCTGTAAAAGCAAGATCCATCGGAGGAGTCTCGGTTTTGCATCTTTCTTGGCAAGTAAATATCTGATAGCAGCGTGGTCCGTGTAGATGATGATTTTTGCTCCTACAAGGTAAGAACGAAATTTGTCAAGCGCGAAGACCACGGCTAAGAGTTCTTTTCGGTGGCGTAGTTCATCCGAAATGAGTCTAGCGTCACGGCGTAGTAAATTGCGTGAAGTTTTTATCTTTCCTTTGTCCAAGAACTGCGCCTACAGCGTAATCACTTGCATCGCACATGATTTCGAAAGGTAACCTCCAATCGGGCGGTTGCATGATTGGTGTAGAAATAAGTGCGGCTTTAAGGGTTTCAAAAGCTTTAAGACAATCGTCATCGAATATGAACTCAGTATCCTTCATTAATAGACCGGTAAGTGGTTTTGTAATTTTCGAGAAATCTTTAATAAACGTCGGTAAAACCGTGTCCTAGAAAACTTATCTCTCGAACGGTCTTAGGTGGTTGGAGTTCTTTAATCACTTCTATCTTAGCTTTATCAACTTCAATTCCTTTATTGGAAATAACATGTCCAAGTACGATTCCTTCTCTGACCATGAAATGGCATTTTTCCCAGTTAAGCACAAGGTTCACTTTCACACATCGTTCTAAAAGACTCTCTAAATTAGATAGACATCCTTCAAAACTTTGTCCGCACACAGAGAAGTCATCCATAAACACCTCCATGATGTTGTCAATGAAATCTGCGAAAATGGCCATCATACATCGTTGAAAAGTTGCAGGAGCATTACATAATCCAAATGGCATTCGTCTGTATGCGAACGTTCCATAGGGACACGTGAATGTAGTCTTCTCTTGATCATCAGGGTGAATAGGAATTTGGAAAAATCCGGAATAACCGCCTAAATAGCGTAAGTCGAGTGTTTGGCTAATCGCTCTAACATTTGATCAATAAAGGGTAAAGGAAAATGGTCTTTCCGAGTAGCTTTGTTCGCTTTTCTATAATCAATGCACACTGTGTCCACTAACTACTCTTTGTGTTATCGATTCGCCTTGTGCGTTTTCACGACAAACACCTCCTTTCTTAGGTACGACATGCACTGGCTAACCCATTTACCGGAGATCGGGTATATAATTCCAGCTTCCATTAGCTTTTTGATTTCATCTCGACTACGATCGAGGATCGGATTGATTCTTCTTTGAGGTTCTCGAGAGGTTTTGCAATCCTCTTCTAATAGATTACGATGCATACAAATTGAAGGACAAATTCCTTTAAGTCTCGATATGTTGTAACCTAACGCAGAGGATATTTCCTTAGAACGTCTAAATTTTTTTCGGTTTTAAGCGTTCAAACCTGGAATTCACTATTACAGTCGAGTTTGTTCAAGATCAAGGAATTCGATCGTAAATTTTTAGGTAAAACTTTCAATTGTAGTTTTGGTTTCTTGGGACATGGCATATGATTAGGTGTAAGTTCTAGACTTTCGCTTAGACTGTCATCTTTATATGGTTCTCGCCAATTATCATCTTCGAATATCAGAGGGGTTTCAATTTTCATTATTTCGGAATATGTGGTTTGTTTAGCTTCCATCTCTCTCACGCACTCATCTATAATATCGAGTAAATAACATGTGTCATTTATGGCGGGTGCTTGTAGAAATTGAGTGAGGATGAATTCCACTTTTCCTCTCCGACTTGAATGTTAATCGCCTTCTTAACATCAATTATAGCTCCATTGTAGCTAGGAATGGTCTTCCTAATATGATAGGGAATCAATCTTCTAATGTCCATAATTATGAAATCGGTCGGATATAGAATTGACCTATGCTAATCGGAACATTTTCCAATATACCTCAGGATACTTAACGATCGGTCACTAATTGAATGTATATTTTGTAGGTGTAAGTTCTCCCATTTCCAGCTTTTTGCAAATAGATAAGGGCATGACACTGATACTTGCTCCTAAGTCGCATAGAGCTTTGTCTATGACGAATTTTCCAATATTACAAGGTATAGAGAAACTACCTGGGTCTTTTAGCTTAGGAGGCATGTTATTCGATGATAGCACTACATTCAAAGAAGGGTAATCCGTTATCTTCTAACTTTTTCTTATTAGATAGGATTTCCTTAAGAAATTTAGCATACGATGGCATCTGAGTAATGGCTTCTGTGAATGGTATTGTGATATTTAGTTGTTTCAGAAGTTCCACGAATCTCTTAAATTGGCTCATCGATTTAGAGTTGGTTAATCTCGGGATACGGAACTTGTGGTTTATAGGGCGTGGAGGCACATAAGGTTTCTCTTTTCTACCTCTTGAGTTTCGCTTTCCTTTTCTTTGGGTCACTCTCGTTTTCACTCGGCTTGTCTTGCTTCTGATACATAGCTGGGTTTTCTAGTCTTGGATCAACAGGTCCATCAAGTTCTTTTCCACTCCTAAGTATCACGGCATTAGCGTGTCCTTTCGGGTTAGGTTGTGGTTGACCAGAAATATTCCAAAGGGGAGGTGCTGTTGAGCTACTTGTGAAATCTGAGTTTCAAGCATCTTGTTATGGGTAGCTAAAGCATCAACCTTGCTAGCTAATTGCTTAATTTGCTCGTTGGTATGTAAGTTCTGATTTAAAACATCCTTATTGGTCTGGGATTGAGAAGCAATGAAGTGTTCTATCATAATTTCGAGGTTTCATTTCCTAGGAACGTTGGAAGTATTATGTCTGTTATTAGGATGATTCGGGATAGCTTTTGGATAACCAGGTGGCGTAGCAGGAGCTTGTCCAGGAGCATCCAACACATTATTGCTTTTGTACGAGAAATTTGGATGATTCTTCCAACCTGGGTTATACGTATTACTGTAGGGATTTCCTTGAACGTAGTTAGCTTGTTCGGCTGGTACTCCGGTCAAAAGGGGACATTCTGGAGCAAGATGTGATTGAATACCACATAGATCACAAGTTGGGATCACTGCAGCTACGGTAGCTGCTGGAGTGATGGAAAGGTTCTCTAATTTTTGGGTAAGAGCTTCCACTTTAGCATTAACTTGATCCAGACTGTTCACTTCGGCCTTGATACCTTTCGGTTGAGATTTCTCTACATTAACTCTCTCGCTTCCCCATTGGTAGTGGTTCGAGCCATACTTTCAATAAGTTGGTTCGCCGCATATGGTTTATCCATCGATGCGCCACCAGCAGCGCTTATGGTTAATCTTGTGTTGTACAAGAGACCATTATAGAATGTGTGAATAATCAACCATTCTTCTAAACCATGATGAGGGCGTAGTCTTAGCATATCCTTGTATCGCTCCCATGCTTGAATAAAGATTCATTGTCTTTCTGTTTGAAACCATTGATGTTAGCTCGAGCATACTTTTGCTTGGAGGAAAATATCTAGCTAAAGACTTTCTTCAACTCACCCAAGTGGTGATTGAGTTGGAGAAGAGATTGAAGCCAAGCACGAGCTCTCTCTTAAAGAAAAAGGAAATAGGCGCAATCGTATCGCCTCGGGTTTACTCCATTCGCTTTCACGTGTCTGCATCGCACAAACACGGATAGATGTAGATTAGGGTCGCCGGGGAGCTCCAGAGGTTCTCGACAGCGGAAAGAAGCGAAGGTTTCACTAAATCGCTTCAAGCAATAACAGAGCTGCATCATTATGAGGCTCCGCTTGAGAAGGAACTGCGTAATCCTTAAGAGGACGAGGAGGAGGAGGTGGATCACCATTCTTCGTAACTCGTCGAGATCCGGAAGAACAGGCGGAAGATTGTTGAGTGCACGGTACTTTGAATTTGTCTTCTTAATCAAGATAACGCCGATATCGAAATGGGTATATGCAAAGTACCGCCTTGAGAGCGCGATTTGGCATACACAAAAAGGGAAAATAAATAGTTGCCTTAGCCTAGATAGTGCTACTTTAAGAGTGCACTAGTGACTAGATCAAAGTCCCCGGCAATGGCGCCAAAAACTTGATGTGCGATAAACCTAATGTGTCTAACGGTATCTTTAACTGCAAGCGCACAGCCTATCGCGTAGTAATAAAAGATTGTCGAATCCATGTGGACTTTGTAATCACTCTAGTGCGGAAAAGTAATGTTTGTTTAGCTAAGGCGGAAATTGTCACGTTTGGTTTTAGGAAGGTTAAGGAAGGTAAATTAATTGGTTTTAAAGTAATTATGAAATGAAATGGTCGGTATGCAATAGAGTCGACTTAAAGGATCTAATCTGGCTTAGGCATATAAGGATGGTCAACTTGGTTTGTCCGTAGAATTAATCGCTTTAAAACCCTCAACTCACACTTTCATGGTCTTATCTCGGATTATACGCCTAAAGCCCTATACCGCCGCTAGCCTATAAGTGTTTAGATATACTTTTGGAAACTTAATTAATTCTAACTGCTTTAAAGCGCTTTCACCGTATTTAAATCAAATGCCTAACTTTAGCTATCCGGTTAAAACCTCACACTTTCGTGGTCTCGATCTAACCTATTTACTCTTCTTACTTTCGAAGGTTTTATTTTTAAGCATAAAAGTTATAACCGTAATTGTTGATTAAAGTTTTAGCCTAAGTTTGATCGGATGCCTAATGTCTCTTACTATCCCATACCGACACTAAAGGTTTAGCTAGCCATGGAAATTAAAACGAACGTACAGGAAGTAAAAGCAAACAAATATAAATTGACATTATAAATAATAATAATTTAAACTTGCATTAATTAATTAAAGAATATTGAATACAATTTGCAAAATAAAACCCGAATAAAGCAAATACTTCAATCCTTCTTCCACAAATCGAAACTTCGGATTCGTATCGGTAAAGTAATGAATTCAAGCTTAAATAAAATCCTAACTATAATAATAATTTCCGATGTTGGAAATTATTATTTGGGCAATGGAAATGAAAAGGAATAATCGAATGCAGAGGAAAATTAGAAACCGAAAATAATATTGGGTTCGAATCGCAGAGCTTCCGACAAGAAAATCCTCAAAACTCAGACGCTTGATGTTGAAAGCTCGGTATTTATAGATGAGTGAATCGATTGGTTCCTAAAACTTCTCACACGTAGCTTGACTTCCACTTCTCAAGAATATAGAAATGTGGGTAGTTGAGGAGGAAGTGGTGGACGGGGTCTTGGCTGGAGAGAAATAAGGAGTTTCAAAACTCCTTCTATTATGCTTTGGCCACGATCTGTATTTTGAAATAACTAGTATGCGCATTACGGTCGTGGTGAGACGTTACGAGCAGGGTTGGTGTTGGTTCCGTGTTACGGTCGTCATGGATGTGTTACGGTCGTAACACTCTTCAAGATGGCTTACGGTCGTGGCTCAGGCACGACCGTCCACTAAAATTTGTAATCTTTGATGCTTTAATCTTTTCTTTCTTTTGGTGTTTTCTTGCATTGTTTCATATTTTCTTCTTTTGAGCTAAGTTGTGAATACCGCAAAAGTAATGACAATCTCGAAATATTCGGGAGTTAATCGGGTCAAAATAATACAAAACGGGTTAATTTCAGGTAAAATAAACGATATGATTTCGTGTTATCAGTGGTCTACCTCCGAATCCTCCTTCCTTATCCATTATGCCAGAAACTATTATCCCTAGATCTCACCTGTAAATAACAGTGGTGCCCGCCCGATGCCAATTGAAATTCTCGGCAGCAGATACGTGATGTCACAGAATGTTATGACACACTATATGACACTCTAACAAATCACACAATAAATTTAAACAAAGAAAAGAACACAATAAGTTGTTTACCCGCTTTAGTGTCTAACTACACCTACATCCGGGGCTACCAAGCCGGAGGAAATGCACTATTAGTAGAATTAATTCAGAATAAACCAACCGTTTATCTCCTTCACTTAAAACCTACCCAATGCAACTTCAATCTAAGTCCTACTTAGACCGAGTTCCTACTCACTCCCCTCAATCACAGTGATATCAACCTATTGAATAATTGAATTGTGAAGACACACTTCAATAAACTATCTTGATTTTGCTTCACGCTTTAATCAAGAGACAAACACTGTTCAAAGCTTTGAGTGATAAAATACCCTTACAAACAAATCCTAGTCCAAGGCACTTATCAATAGATAATTGCTTGGCTCACAAGAGATACTAGAATTACACAAAATACAACTGTTAACTCTCCTAACAGTACAAAAGGCGCAGCAGCAGTGTAAGGTTGAATTCCTTTATAGAAGTAGTCCCGAAACTTTTTGGGCTTCCATAAAGATAGCTAGGGTTCACTTAATTTAATCCTAAAAACATGGTTTGTTCAACAACCAATTTAGGTTAAACTAAGATTAACCTAGCAGCCACGTGAGCATGCATTCTAGTAACAGAAAAACATAATATAGCAGCTCAACAAACTTCTTGAAAAGTCTCAGGAAAAACAGATTCTGCAGAACAGAATGTCACACTGGATGTCATAACATCTGTTATGACATCAAACTATTTTCGAAATTTCCAGATGCCTTTTAGCTTCCATTCGTGTACTTCAAACATCCTTGTCAAGTAGGATTTATCTTCAATCTCTGAATGTCATGACTTTTATCAAGACATTGCCATAGCCCAGTTTTACCAAAATTAATGCCAACTTAAAACACTAACATTCATGAAGAACATGAAATGAATATGATTTGATAATTTCATGATAACTATGCGATGAATATAAATGATGAGTTTTGCGATGATTTAACTTGATGAAATGCTTAACGCAAATATAATGTGATGATGTTTGTGACGATGGGCTTTTATGCCAAAAGCGATGATGGGCTTTAGCCAATTTGTGATGATTTTTTTTAGGTTGCTTATGTTATTAGCATTGTTTGATGTTGTAGGTTGATGTTGTTGTTTATGATTGCTGTGTTGATTAATGTGATATTGACTTGTGATTATTTCGTGTTGATGAAAGTTTATGTGTTGTTGTGATGATTTATGTCGATGAGGTTATGACGATAAAGTGTTGAATTATACACATTAGAATGACGATCAAAGTAAGTGAGATTGAGATATGTGTTGGAATGCACTTACTAACCTATATCTTTTATAATTCCAAAACTATATATATATGCTATCATGCCTTTAATTATGTGTTTTGGAGTATCTCACCCTTTACTTGTTTCGCCGTTACCTTTATACTGGTAACGTGCAGGTTATGAAGATGGAGTTTATAGCTGCTATTAGTCTAGTCGGTGTCGCTCTGATACATAGCACTCGGGGGGATTATTTTACGTTGTCTTGTTATTGTTCTTTTGTTGTTTTCCTTTTGTAAATAAGAATCATTCTTTATGAAAATATGTTTTGCTAAGGAAGTTTAATCAAGAAGATGTTTTGGATTTTATGAATCACTTTATGTTTTCCGAAGATGCTATGTATCCGAGATTTATACTTTAAAGCAAACCGTTTAAAGTGATTTGGTTTTGAAGGTGTGACGCCTCAGTATTTAATTTATGAAATTTTAAATTACTTTGATTTTTACTTATAAAACCTTGGGTAATGTTGGGGTGTTACATTAGTGGTTTCAAAGCAGGTTAGTCTGTCGGTCAGGTTATTAATGTGTTTAACCCTGTTGTATGCGACATGTATGTGAAACACTGTCGGTACTGTCATACCCCAAAATTTTCCCTCCTAGTTCTCAAGACATTCCATACATCCATACTCAAGGATTCCTCAAGGGTTGATCAGACAAACCCTCTCCTAGGTAATCAACCCAAATTAGGGTTTTGGCAATTCTCAGATCATGGTGGTTTCCAACATCTCCAACGGTCATCATGCCTCCTCATATGCTTCAAATAATCTCCATGTCAAGCTTCAAGCCTTACAAGTCAAGTTTCCTCATACAATTCCTCAGATGGTTGAAAATCAGTTGTTTTGGACAAAAAGTCAACTGTGGTCAACATACAGTCAAACTTCATGATTTTTGGTCAACATCCATATTTTGAAGTGACATTCATCATTTGATCAAGGGTTGATCATGATTCATCAAGAAAACTCAAGATTTGATCAAAAGTCAAACTTTCCAAAATTAGGGTTTCTTGAGGAAAAGTCAATTGAACTTTGACTGAGCATAACTTTGTCATACTTTATCAAAAAAATTTCCACCACCTCTCATTTTGAAGAGAATTCAATTCTCTACAACTTCATGTCTCACAAGCATGGCCAGAAAATGCTTCATTTTACAGATATGGATCAAAACATTACAGGTCCTTTTTAAAGTCAACAAAAAGTCAACATTTTACAAAGAAGTTTTATTGAGCATGGAAACTCCAATTGAAATGAAACCAAAGATTTTTTTTAGAGGACATATAGAGATTTCTAAAAAGTCCAAGAACACTAAAAAATGTTAAAAATTGAGCAAAATCCACCTTGCACAAGTTGGGCATTTTTGAGGAATTGCACAAAGAAAAATATCTGACAAAATCCAATTTTTTCCAAATGGGCCTATAATTTTATGATCCAAACTTGACCATAATATTATTTGTGACCTCTTGATGCCTTGCCACGACCTCTATCTATTTTTTTGATTTATTTTTGAATTTCAAAGCATTTAATTCAAATTTAAATTAAATAAAATATGAAAACAATGTATAATTTAAGTTGGGGTGGATTTTTATCAAGCTTGAGGACCAAGGAAGCCCACAAAACATGCCAAATTCGTGCTAGCTCATGCAAGGAAGAGAAAATCAAATTTTGGAAAGATTTGATCAAAATTGAAAGAGAAAATATTTTGCATTCAAAAGCATATCTTTTTTCATTCTTTTTGCTCCAACCTCTTGCTCTATAAATACCTATTGCATTCACAAAGACCAAGGACGAAACCCTAGCCTCTTGAAGCAACCCTATTTTCTCAAAAAAATTCACAAAGTTGTCAATTTCGATTTTGATTTTCCAGCAAGTTTCAAGGAGTTCCAAGCCTTCCATCGTGTTCCTGGACATCCCAGCAATCATTCCCAACCCTTACACGAAGCAAAATCATCCCAGATCGTGCCATACAAGTCACTCCGATTTGGTATTTTTCTTGATTTCATTTTCATTGATCCATGCATTGTTAATTGTTTTCTCTTGTTTGTATGAACTCAGGACATTCATTAGATCATGATTGATGCATAACATGTGAGGTTTTACGCATAAACCGTGAATCACCATTGTTAGGGCAGTTTATGTTGTTTGCTTCGAAACTCAGTTTACAGACGTTTTCAGGCCAAGACGATGGCACCACTGAACTCGCAGGGGTCGAATTAGGGGGATAGGGTCTTTCTTTTGCTTTGATTTTACCTATTTTGCAAGATCGGCCGTTGTGCACGCCGGAGAAGACGACCGGAGCTAGGGCTCCGGCGTCGTTGACTGTTGGACTCAGGCGAGGGTATGCGTGGCACGATAACGCGTCCTGATTCGCTCATCCATTACAACTGAGACCCACACGTTTGACTGTGCTTTGAAAATTCCAAATATGACATGTTTGCCCCTTTTAATAAATTGATTGCAGATTCAAAACACCAAGGCGCCTTGGCTCGGTTGGCAACATGCGTGGTGGTATACCCTGGAGGTCAGGGGTTCGATCCCTGGCTTCCCACTTTATTTTTACAATCCTGAAAACTAACTTTTTTCTATTTTCTTATTTTTCTTAATATTTTCATTCAATTTAATTAATCTTTAAACATTTTTTTAATGCATTTAAAAATCACCAAAAATATTTTCCTTTTGCATTTTAATCAGAAAAATGTTTATTTAATTTTTGACATTAAAATTAATATTTTTGCATGCATATTTTAATTAATTGCTAATTAACCATTAAATTGACTTTTAATTGCTTTTAATTATCAAAATCGATCCAGAAAATTCCCAAAAAATTATCTCATCATCTAATCAGCATTACTAACCTAAAATCTTTTTCCTCATTCAAAAATCTTATTTTTGCTAATATTTTTCTCTTATGCGAGTTTATTTATATTTTCCGATTATGTATCTGTTCACAGGTTGTAATGTTTCAGACTATTCTTCTCGCTTTTCTATTCAATATCATGTAACTGCCTATGGAATGTAATAGTTTAATTAGGACTTTTACTTTCTGCACTCCTATTATGTAACTGCCCCAAAGCTATGTAATAGCATAGGACTTTACTTTCCGCAATTTATTTTCCGCACCGTATAAACTTCTAGTAACTAGGCGTGTATGGCAAGATAAAAACGAACATAGATCACTTATAATGCTAAGATAAAATATCTGAATTCAACACACTCTTTTCACACATGCACCCCTTAGGGTAATTCTCTCTCGTTGCTTTTCGAATAAATGGTCAAGTCCCTCGAACATAGAGGTTTCCTAGCACTGTTGCCTACAAACATATCATCATAGTCCCTTCGATACAAAGATCATAGACCCACGATGTCGCCTACGAATACATGATCTCGTCCCTCGATTGTTGCCTACGAAAAGTGATGATCGTCCCTTCGAATGTGCTAGGATACTTCCTACAAGTTGCCTTCTATGACCATCCGATGTCCCTTCGAATGTCCCTCTACATCCAACGAATAGGTTTACCTACCAACTAATGGTATGGATAGCGCTATTCTAAAGGAACGTAAAATAACACGAAAATGACCATTCTGAGTAGGTAATAAGACTTTTAGTTGCTTGCTCAAACAAAATACTTTTCACACCGCACACTTTTTTTTCAAAGTTCAAACTCTTTTCAAAACAAAACATTTTCGAACACTTTGTATACATTCCTACATGAATCATTACAAAGTCAAAGCGAAATGCCTTTTCAAAACATTTTTGTCAAACACACAGAAAACATTTTTTTTAAAGTGAGCTAAAAGCAACTAAGAGCCCGTAGATAGCTACGGATGGAAAGGGGTGCTAATACCTTCCCTTTTCATAACCTTCTCCCTTACTCAGAATTTAACGAAGGTCTTTTCCTGTTCTTTTCATCTTCCCTTAATTGGATAAAAGAAAAGTTGGTGGCGACTCTTGCTATCCGCACGTTTGTGATAAAAAGCAAAACAAATTCTCAAAGTCAGTTCACCGTATTACAGGTACTTGCTTGTTTCTATTTGTTTGTCTGCAGAGATGAGTTTGAAACAAGTGGGGGAGAAGTTTTACTTCTTGGTGGCGCTTGTGGCTTAGAGTTGGAGCCTCAAGTAGGGTTACACTTTGGTAACTTGAAGTGTAAGTTTGAAGACACTGTTGTAGTTTGGTAAAGATGGTTTATGTCACCATCATGATTGTCGACTGTCTATTGACAAATTGAGGAACTGATCACCCTTAATCTCTTGTTGATGGTAGTCGGGATTTGTGTTGGATGGGATGGACTTGTCTTGTCAGCTTAATAGTGTATGAAGCAGATGTGTTGGCACAAGGTGGTGCATGGTTACTTGAGTTGTGGGAGAATTTGGATTTTGGTGAAGAACAAGATTTTGGTGAGCGAACTTCTTATTTTGATTCTTCCGAAGCATAATGTGAGGATGTGAGTGAATTACTGCCATAATACAAGGTGAATTTTGGATGGATTTAATTTCTGGAATTAGTTGTGATTCGAAGTATTCTTAAGGGATGTTTCCTTCTGAATTAGAGTTGAAGAGTCAACTTGCGGATTGGTTTGACTAGAGTTTGTTTATTCGAGCGGGTCACTGTGGAGTGATACCGTTGTGTTGTTCGAGAAGAACGAAGGTCGCTTAAGTTGGTGTGTCGTTTTCAGACAAAGGAACGAAATGGATGTCGAGGACAAGTATCTACTTCGAAGGACTGATGTTGGGTAAATTAGTCATTTGGAGTTTATGTGTTTAGTGAGATCGATGTGAAGTTTGGCTGTCTACGGATTAGTGTGAGAGCTGAAGATGTTTAGACAATGCTTTTCAAGATATTGTATGGTCCTGGCGACTAATTATTGATGTCATTCGTGTGGCTAATGCGTCAGGTATGATTTTGGAATGTTCGGACAGTACTCTCATGAGTAGCTAGCTGTAAGAGTTATTTCATGTTCATGGATATTATTTGGTTCACATCAAGTCAAGGAAATTGTAGCAAGCATCCGAGCTTTGCATTATTAGTAGTGAAGGTAGACCAGTGCATCCCGATTATTCTAAAGAAAGAGTTTTGAACTGTTGGACGTGAGTGCCTTAAGTAAGCAACTTAGACGGTGATATTTTGGACAGTTTCGCGAAGATTTATTTTATATCTTGTAGAAGACTTCAAGGGGTTATTTCAAAGCTTAGAACTTCTTTTGTTTTCGGGATGGTTAGCTTTGTGAGTTTGTTTGAGCTGGTGAAATGTTTAGAGAATGCTTTAGTTTTGGTCTTGTTTAGTACTGAATAACCTTGTGCGGCGTATTGTGATATTCCATTTTGGACTTAAGAGGTATTTCGACATAGAGTTGGAAAAGTGTATTGCTACCTTTGAACGATTTGATTTTCATAAGGAGATATTGTCGGACGCGGGAGTTAGAGTTTATTGCGGTTGTGCTCATTTGAAATTTTAAAGGTGCATATGTTAACGACGAGGAGATTGGAATTGTTGAATACAATTCAAGTTTGAGTGCGATCTATAAAGAGACTTCATCTGGTGTTGAGTTTAGTACGTTGATATCGCGGATAACCCAAGAATATCTGATTTGGGATTTATTATGTTGAAGAATGTCGCATGTTTGTTTTGAGACACTTGTTGAGATTAAGTCCAGAAAGTTATCAAGGATTTGTTCACTACTGCCATATGGATTTCGTTGGATACTAATAGCCGTGGTGGATTATTAGATTTCGACTAAGGTAAGTCTTATCCGTAAAGAATTTTGTGACGGTTTGGTAGCCACAGGTGACTGAAGTCTTATAAAGGAGAATGTTCTATTTGTGACTGAAGTCGGTCGCGACGGTGTTCATATTGGATTCCATAAAATTTATGTCTTGGTTCTAAGTCCAACCTGTGTTGTAATTACAGGAGTATGAGATGACGTTGATGAGTAGAGTTCTTGAGAGAGTGTGTTGGTTGAGTTACCACTTGGGAAGATGGAAAGTTATGAAACGTGTTTCGAATAAGAAACCTGTGTATTGATCGTCACGACGGTGCGAGGATGGTGATTACTTAATACAAATTTTGGGAATTGAATTGTTATGAGGGAAGACTTCATTGAAGTCAAGTGTATACGTCAAAGTTTCACAAGTGAATATTTGGACAATATTTGAAAAGGTCAAACTGTGTTGTGTATTTTAGAGGATCACTGGACGTTGACCAATCAAGAATGAAAGAGTGATTTACGAGTTGATGAGACTGATGTTACGAGGTATCCTAATGGGTGTACGCTTTGAACGTATCCATTTTGGGTAATTGTGAAGTTGAGGACTAACCAAGTTGTTTTACGGTTGACATCTTATGCGTAAAAGTGACACAACATGGTTTAGATATCGAGCATTGAATTTTTAGCAAGTATGCGAGATTGTCGGATTTGGACTAGTGATTTATAGTCGCAAGTCATCAGTATACGCCATAGAATGACTTGCCACAAGGAAAGGGAAAGAAAATGGTTTTATAATTATGTTTTCTTACTAGCTAGGAGTGGACACCCAATCCTCACTAATTGCTCTCCACACCCCTAACTTAATTATAAATAACACACTAATAGTATTTTATCATATTATTAATCCAATTAATTAAAATAATTCCGGGGAATTAAATATCGGATCCGAATAATATTTTACGGAACCGAACGAAATAAAAATCGGACCGAACGAAACATCGCCAAATATATTATCATATATATCAATTAATATATTTATTCTCGTCGTAAAATAAATATCGATCGGTAACTCAAAAATATTAATATAATATAATATTAATTAAAACGGGCGTTACAACTCTCCCCCACTTATAAACTTTTCGTCCTCGAAATTTCAACCAAAACGAACAAATTGGGACATGCCTACGCATTCGTCCGCTAAATCCTCACGTCAATTAGACAACATACAAAAGACACCAAAAACAAGGGTATCTCCATAACCACAACGTCCAGTCAAAAATGACCATGCCGAGATGCAAAGTCCATACAATGCATTCGACAACCAACTAAACAAGTCGCAGACACACCGGTTCACTCGAGAACCAAACAAACAAGATCGATACTCAGAAACGAGTCGTCAAAGATAGGAACATAAAGTCCTACGACACAACACCGATTCCATCGCTAAAACGAAAACAACAAAATGGTTATACAAACCAAAAATGAAGCAATCAAAATAGGGTAAAACCATGCATGCTACACAACCACGAAAAAGATGCCTTCATTCACGCATAAACACGAACTCGAGAATTACACTTGCAGTCATCGCTTTCATTCCAGAAAATCACAAGGTCACATCATCCTTGTAGATTACCAATGTACAGCCCTTGAACAAAAACAAGCTACTCAAACATAACTGAACTACGATACACCACTCATTCTAAGGCGTATACAGACGACTTGCGACTATAACACACTAGTCCAAATCCAACAATCTCGCATACTCGCTAAAAATTCAATGCTCGATATCTAAACCATGCTGCTTCACTTGTACGCATAAGATGCCAATTGTAAGACAACTCGGTTAATCCTCAACTTCACAATTACTCAGAATGTACACGTTCAAAGCGTACACCCATCAGGACACCTCGCAACATCAGCCTCATCAACTCGAAAAATCATCCATTCATTCTTGATTGATCAAATTCCATTGATCTTTTAAAATACACGACATAGTTTAACCTTTTCAAATATTGTCCTAATATTCACTTTTGAAACTTCGACGTATACACTTGACTTCAATTCCCAAAAAAAATTGGTATTAAGTAATCACCATCCTCGCACCGTCGCAACGATCAATACACAGGTTCTTATTCGAAACACCTTTCATAACTTTCAATCTTCCAAAGTGGTAATTCAAACCAAAATACTCTCTCAAGAACTTTACCCATCCACGTCGTCTCATACTACTGACTCACAACCCAGGTTGGACTTAGAACCATAACATCCTTTTTGTGGAATCCAACATGAACACCGTCGCGATCGACTACAGTCACAAATAGAACACTTTCCTTTATAACACATCAATCATCTTAAGGTACCTGTGGCTACTAAACCATCTCAAAATTCTTTACCGCCAAGACTTATCTTAGTCACAATCTAATAATCCACCACGGCTATTAGTATCCGACAAAATCCATATGATAGTAGTGAACAAATCCTCGATAACCTTCTAAACTTTAAATTTCAACAAGTGTCTCCAAACAATCGTGGATCATTCTTCAAAATAACAAATCCTCAAATTAGATATTCTTGGGTTATCCGCGATATCAACATACTAAACTCATCACCAGACAAAGTCTCTTTATAGATCGCACTCAAACTTGAATTGTCTTCAACAATCCTAATCTCCTCGTCGTTAACATCTGCACCTTAAAATTTCAAATGAGCTCAACCGCATCAAACTTTAACTCACGCGTCCAACAATTTTTCCTTCTGAAATATCAAATCGTCCCAAGGTATTAATACACTTTTCCAACTCTTCATCGAAATAATACTCAGGTCCAAGTTGAAATATCATAATACACTGCACAAGGTTCTTCAGTACAGAACAAAACCAAAATCAAGCATTCGCTAAACTTTACACCGATTCCAACAAATTCGCTTCCCATTGCGAAGTCCAAATAGCGACTCAACCATGTCAAGTCAAAGTACCTTCGATCAATACCAACTTATAAAAAGATCTTCCATCAAACTCATAAAGTTAATCATCCACAACAAAGGAACTTCTAAGCTCTGAAATATCTCTTAAAGTCTTCTACAAGATACAAAACAAATCTTTGCGCAACTGTCCAAAATATCACCGTCTAAGTCGCTTACTTAAGGCACTCACGTCCAACATTCCAGAACTCTATCTTTAGAATACTCGACATGCACAGGTCTAACTTCACTACTGATAACGCAAAGCTCAGATGCTTGCTACAATTCCTTAATTGATGTGAATCAAATAATATCCATGAACACGAAATAACTCTTATAGCTACTCATGAGAGTATTGTCTGAACATTCCAAAATCATACCTGACGCATTAGTCACACTAATGACATCAAGAAATACTCGCTAGGACCATACGCTATCCTAAAAAGCATTGTCTAAACATCTTCAGCTCTCACACTAACCCGTAGACAGCCAGACTTCACATCGATCTCACTAAACGCAAAAATTCCAAATGACTGATTCATCCAAATATCAATCCTTGGAAGTAGATACTTGTCCTCAACATCCACTTCGTTACTTGCCTGCAAACGACACACCAACTCGGGCAACCTTTGTTCTTCTCGAACAACACAATGGTAGCACTCCACGGTGACCCACTCAAATAAGCAAACTCTTCTCAAACCAATCCTCAAGTTGACTCTTCAACTCTAATTCAGAACCAAACATCCCTTAAGGATACTTCGAATCACAACTAGTTCTAGAAACTAAGTCCATCAAAACTTCACCTCGTACTACGGCGGTAATTCACTCACATCTTCACAATATGCTTCGGAAGAATCACAACAAGAAGCTCGCTTGCCAAAATCTTGTTTCTCATCAAAATCCAAATTCTCTCACAACTCAAGTAACCATGCACCACCTTGTGCCAACACATCTGGTTCAAACACTATTAAGTTGGCAAGACAAGTCTATCCCAACCAACACAATTCCCGACTAATATCAACAAGAGATTAAGGGTGATCAGTTCCTCAATTTGTGAATAGACAGTCGACAATCATGATGGCGACATAAACCATCTTTACCATACAACAACAGCGTCTTCAACTTACACTACAAGTTACCAAAGCGTAACCCTGCTTGAGGCTCCATCTCTAAGCCACAAGCGCCACCAACAAGTAAAACTTCTCCCCCACTTGTTTCAAACTCATCTCTGCAGACGAACAATTAGAAACAAGCAAGTACCGGCAGTGTTTCACACACATGTCGCATTCAACAGGGTTAAACACATTAATAACCTGGCCGACAGACCGACCTGCTCTTGATACCACTAATGTAACACCCCAATATTACCCAAGGGTTAATATGCAAAAATCAGAGTAATTTAAAATTTCATAAATTCAATACTGAGGCATCACACCTTCAAAAACAAATCACTTTAAATAGTTTGCTTTAAAGTATAAATCTCGGATACATAGCATCGCCGGAAAACATAAATTGATTCATAAAAAAATCAAAACATTTTCTTTATTAAACTTCCTCATCAAATCATGTTTTCATAAAGTACGATTCTTATTTACAAAAGGAAGAACATCAAAAGAACAACAACCAGACAACATAAATATTCCCCCCGAGTGCTACGTATCAGAGCGACACCGACTCGACTAACAGCAACTATAAACTCCGTCTTCATAACCTGCACGTTACCAATATAGAGGTAACAGTGAAACAAGTAAAGGGTGAGATTCTCCAAAACATATAATTAAAGGCATGATATATATATATATATATATATATATATATATATATATATATAGTTATGGAATTATAAATGATATAGGTTAGTAAGTGCATTCCAACACCTATCTAAATCTCACTTACTTTGATCGCCATTCTAATGTGTATAATCTACACTTTATCACCATAACCTTATTAACATAAACCGTCACAACACATAAACGTTCCTCACTGTTGCACCCCAAATTTTACCCTGCTATTTTTCTACTCGCATTATATTTAAAATAAAAAAAACAGTCATTCACACATTGCATATGCATCATATCGTCATATTGAATTGACCAAAAGTCGGTTTAAATCGATGTTTGCATTGTTTTAATTATAAAATACCTGTTATCTTACTTCATGCATTTTTACCTCTCTGCCTGCTTATTGCATTCATTTTAAATTATTTATATGTCGATGATATCGATGTTTCGATTTTATAAACAGACTGTTAAAAGCAATTCGATACTGTGCGAAAATTAGCGGGGAAAATATTTCAAGTTTTCATCTTTTACTCACTGCTTTATGAATCTACGTGTTGTGTAGATCGTAAAAATGTGTTCTCCGTAATTTTTCGATAAAGTTTGAAGACTCGTTTTTAACTTTTAGCTTTTTAAAAGTCGGGTATTCTTTATCATCATTTTATTTCGATTTTAACAATTTCAATAATTTTTCTTTAATTTACAAGACTCGTAATTTATTTTAATTTACTCATTTTATTTTTTCGGATAATTTATTGTCCGAACTTTGACCATTTTTGACAATTTTAGGTGTCCATTTTTTATCTCAAAAAAATCAAACAAAAATACTTTTGGGCTTGTCATTTTTTACCCAATCCAATTTTATGACCCATTTAACCATGAGAGGGCATTTTTGGTATTTTTAAAATATTGTCTTAACCTAAATTTATGTGTATATATATGTTAGATTATAATGAGTGAGGGGGACCAAAAAATTGAGAATTGAAACGGAGGCAGAAAACAAAAACAAGGTTATAATAAAAAGGAAACTCATTTTCTTGATTCCTCCACTGTTCCGTTCAAAAACAAAAAAAAACAGAGAAACAAGTTTTGTCTTACACACTCCCTGCTACCTCACCGCTTCCCATCGTCACCTTCAAACCCTCAACACCATATCATCATCACCTCCACCTCACTGGCGATACACACACCCCTCATCCACGCCGTATAACCCCATCGTTACCACCATATCCCACTGCTCCCACCATCTTCTCCGGCCAAACCTTCGTATAGAGCCACCATCCAAAAACCCCCCTTCTCTTTCTCACTCAATCCGCTGCCTGTTTCTCCATCACCGTAACCCTTACCTTTCACCGTCCCTGTTTCTATTCCCTCCGCCGACGCTGCTCCTTCAACCACCAAACAAACTCCTTCTGTCTTCTTCATCTCACACCTTCGTTTTCCTTAACCCACACCACCTACATCCTTCGTTATCACCAGCGAACTTTCCTTAACCCTCCATAAAACACTCGCCAGAAACCCCGCAAACCCCTGTCTCACGGTCACACCTCGGAAACTGATTCCCAGCCGCCGTTCCCTTCACATCCTTCTCTGAGTCTCGTCCTCCGGCAACCCCCTCCGACATATCTCTCTTTCTGCAACTCTCCGTTTCCGCCGAAACTCTCTTCCTGCTACAGCTGCCGTACCCATCCATTTCCGACATCCTTTGTTCCGAACAACACCACTGTGTCACCGTAACCCGCAGCTCCATTTCCTTCTCTCGCCGTCACAACAGAATTCGTCCTCCATTCTCATCGCGACACACTCTCTTCCATCGTATCCGCCACTCACACTCATCTCCGTTGCCGACTCTAATAGAGATTCAACAACAATGTGCTCGGGTTGATCGCTCAAGTTCTGCTCCAGCTTCCATTAACGCAACAACACTGATACTGAGTCCAACAGGAACATCCCACGGCAGTTTCAGTTTCGACATTCGGTAGCTTTCCATTCCTTAGCTTATTTGAACTTTGATACAATCTCTGTCAAATTGTTTTGCTGCTGAATCTGTCTTGAAACTCAGGAAATAAAAAGGCAGGATTTGATTTGGATCTGCTTTAATGTGTGAATGTTATGTTCTTTGAATCATTATGTTTTTGTTACAGTTTAATGTGCAAGGTTTTGATTGAATTTTTGTTTAGGATATTCTTGTTCATTATGTAAAATTTAAAATCCGATTGGTACTGTTGCATTGAGGCTCTTACGTTGAATAAATCGAATTTGAATTTCGAGGCATTGATGTCATATGTATTTACACTATAATTTCAATGAATTGGTCGAGGTATCAACGTGGTTGTTTCGTTGTTCTGTTTTAATTTCATTTAGTTGTGATAATGGTGTTTGGTTTCGATGAAGGTAAGTTTGTTTCCGCGATTATTCGCGTAGAAACTCGCCGAGAAATTGTTGAGACATCGCGTTTTATGTCACTCTCATCTTTTAGTTCAATTGAATTTGAGATAAGGTTTCCATGACTAGTTTCGATGATTGGTTTGACATCTAAATCGCGTTATTCGTGAAAGATATAACCGAGAAACTGTCATGGGCAGCCATGTTATTTTCTTTTCTTTTGAATTGGTGATAAGAATCACATTGTAGTTTCGATGAAGGCTAAATGATGATGCCGTGTTAATTCGCGAGTAAATCTAGCCGAGAAACATGTTGAAACACCGTGTATTTAGTTTTTCTCTTTTTAATTTCAAGTAGAATTTAGGGTTGAATGATGTTTAGGGTTGGTTTCGATGATGGTTTATTGATTAACCGTGTTTATTCGCGTGTACATCTAACCGAGAAACTATGGGGCAACCGTTTGTTTCTATCGTCATTTTTAATTTGTTTTGAACACTTTGTGGGATGAATTTTTGAGCATTTATCAAGTCCATATAGTTGCTTCCCGGTTTTGGTTCGTCGGATTTAAATGTGTTTAGAACACGATTTTTCATGTTTCGAATTTAAATGGAGCCATAACATGAATGTTGAGTCTTTGTTTTCCATTTGCGGATTGAAATACTTGAATAAACAAACATTTCCTTTTTGATTCGTTTATGTAGGTAATTCAAGTTTCATTCGATTTTTACTCCTTTGTTACTAACGCATATTCTAAATTATTGCATTTTCTTTTCATCTTATTTCTTTTATCCCACTTATGCTCCTAACATTTTGCTACTTGTGAAGATATCATGGGTTGTTCAAGCATCCACCTTCGATTAGCATATCATATACTGTTATTCATATTACTGTTTTTATTCAATATATAATATTTAGTAATGTACATATAATATACTTGCATTTTTATTTTATTTTATACTGTAAATATAATTATGCATATATTTTTTTTATTTTTTATATTTATTATTGTAAATATACATATTATATTTATTTCTTATATTTAGTATCATATATACTATATACATATTTTTTTTATGCTTTATCTATTCATCGGTAAACAAATTCGAATTATACTGTAATATAGTAGTTGCATTCCTTAGAATTTATTTCATAAACTTATTCTAAAGTTAACTAATCTAACAAACTACAATAATTAATATTTAAGTTTCACTGCATTTAATTTCTTTGTATGATTCTAACATGATCAATTTACAGTTTCTCTTTAATTTATCTTTATCCCCATTCGTACAATTGTACCCCAATTCCCTTGATGCGTTGTAAATAATTTTACCGCTTTCTATTTTATTTTACCGTTTAATCCCCATTTATATTTGATGTATCCCCCTCCCAAGAACAAATTGTGTAATAATTATCTAGTGCACATTTATTTTATTTTAATTTAACTGCCACTTACACAAAACCAAAAAAACATTTTTGTTTTAAACTAATAATTGTAAATCATTTTAAACCCGTAAGTCGACAAAGCTAAGAAGCGTCGCGGTGACCACACATGCACACATGTACGCTTGATCCTGGGCCTTCTTACAGTGAGCCTATTTCGACTAATTGTCCCAATTGGTCGTTATAGTAGACTAGCCCACTTTGCTAGTACACATGTAATTTAATTATTTTATACTTAGGTTGGCCACCTTGTATGGGCTTTGTCGATTTAATTTGTTATTTACAATTATCTCGATCTTATTCTTTCTCCATTCACCAAATAAATTAAAACACTTTCAATAAAACTCGATCCAACGTCGAGTCTTCTTCTCAAACCTCGATCCAACGTCGAGTTATTTTCAAAAATGAATTTCTACAAAAAAAATAGTGCTATGGTATTTAATTAAATTGTTAGAGGATAGCCCGACGATTTAATTAAAATGTAAAGTATTTGGGCCATTAGAGGGTAACCCAATGACATAAATACTTTATTCCATACACTTAATAAAAGTGAACTTTGTTTCACCTAACTCTTTTCATAATAAAGATTTTGGATGAGAGATGATCGGTTGACCTCAATCACCAATCTCGAGTATTAAATCGTTAGAGGATATCCCAATGTTTTGGTACTTGTCATCCATAATTTAAAATCAATTCCAACACATTCAATATCTTTTGTGCGTCCAAGCACCCTTTACCTTTAAACCCTTTTTCAAGATTAGACATGATTCATTTATAATTGAGATGCTTCTTCCTCTATTCCCAAGGTTTTCGACTTCTCCACTTGAGTACTAGAGGTGTTCTCAAACCCTCCCTCATGTTGGTGCGTAGTTCTTTATTCTTTATCACACCTTGTGGACGTTAGACGAGTCTTCTCCTTTAAAAATGACGACTTGTCTTTTCATTTAAAATCAATCAACAAACAATTATTTTCTAGAAGAACTATGGAGTTTTGACTTTCCCATTGCACGAGGGAATACGTAGGCACGTGGTTTCGAAATCGTGTCAAACTCAAAAATAATAAAAACATTTCTTCTCCCTTTCTTTCTCTTTTCAAAACTTAGAAGATCGTAAAATTTTTACACTAACACACAACCACACTTTGAACTAAATGGGTACCATCGAGTACGGTGGATGTAAGGGGTGCTAATACCTTCCCCTTGCATAACCAACTCCCGAACCTATATCTCTTAATTTTGTAGACCGTCTTATCCTTTTATCTCGTGGGTTTTATCTATATTTCCCCGTTCTTTCTAGAAAAAATAAAATTAGGTGGCGATTTCACTGTTTTTGAAAATTCATTTAAATGATTTTTGAAAAAATCGAGTTGCTTCAGCTGGCGACTTCACTGGGGACAATTTCTCAAGCGAGTTAACCCTAGTTTAGTTCTTTGTGTGGTTGTGTGTTTATTGTTTTATTTTACTTTCTTCTTTGTACTTTATCTTATGTTTATGTTTCGGTTATTTATTTTTCTATGCTTCATTTATTATCTTGTTTATATATCCATTGTGTGGGAATTCTTGATGGGATTATTGATACATAGATAAGCCCACTACCTAGGCTTCTAGGTCACCTTTTTAGGAATAGAGGGGTTGCGTAGCCTAGGTCCACCTGACTCCATTGTCTTGTTGGCCCGAAGCGAAGACTCCGGCTTAGAGTTGGTTGTTTTAAGGAGGTTGTTGGCCCACGATAGCGCAGGACATCAATCTTTGGACAAATGACCTATAACTCTAAGTTTGTTCATGTTGTCCTAACCGAGACCAAACGCTCAAATTTCGGATTTTGAGTATCCCGTTAAGAGCCGTTTCTTGGGGTATACTTTTCTAAATACTATTACCGCGTAGGCCTTTCGCGCGATGATAGTGTTTGTTAAAAGGGGATCTGAGACTCCAAGAAACACTTAGCAGAAAACCTTAAAACCATCCTCTGGGTAATTATTGGGTAGAAAGCTTAGAGCCATCCTATAATAGGAGCCCACCTAAATAAGTTGTTATGATTACCTGTATCATTCATGTCTTACATCTCTATGAACCTGGTGCTATCATCATGTTGCATTCCATTTTATATATGTAACATTGCATTTCATCACATCTTTTTCATTGATGACATTACATTTCATTGCATCCATCTGCATATTTCATGCATACATTCAAGTTGTCAAAAGCACTCATTTCGTCTGTCTCCATTCTCAGTTGGTTGTCTGTTGTCAAACTGATTCCTCAACATTTTTGGATTTGAAGCATGGTTCAGAAAACTATGGAAGAATTTCAACGAGACCAAGAGATATCAAGAGATGGGATCAACCAGCTGATGGGTCAGAATATCTCAAGTTACCTCGTAAAGCCAGTGTTTCAGAGAGGACAGCTCATCCTTGTAGCTGATTAGTCACTAGGCCATGTTTCTTTCTGTTTGCATTTTCCCTTGTTTATGTTAAATTGTCGCTTGAAAATTTTGTTTGTAATTTCATGTTAATTTTAATGAAATGAGCATTGCACTCTTTTGATTCAAATAATTTTTGTTTGCTGCTTTCTTTTCAAATATATAGTTTCCCTGTTTAATTTCTTTACCGAACTTTTGTTTTTGCAAAGATTGGAGGAGGATGATAAAACAAGATACCCATAATTGTTGTTGGTATGCTTTGAATAAAACTTTGCTGATGATGTATGTGCATTGTTTCAATTCCCAAACTCTGGAGATATAAGGAAGTTAAACCTTTGTCAACCCCTTCGAGCCTAGAAGTTGGAGTTTCTTTTCATATGAAAAACCCGCAATTTTAACCTGGGGCAGGGTAATTCTCAGTTTAATTTGGATGTGCATTCAAGACACCTTTCAATAAAGGTTGTATTCAATCAACTTTCCTTCATACACATCAATAAGTGTCGAAGATGTCCTCCAAGTCTAAAAGTGATGATGATGGTTCCCCGTAATCATAAACGTCAAGCAGTCACTGTCTTCCCAAAAAAAAATAATATAAAAAATTGGGGCATCCCGCTGATCGTAATCTAAAACGAAACGGTTCAGGTAAAAGTTAGGGGTGACAGAATTCAAAAAAAGAGTTGACCAAAGTCCTCAAACAGCAAAAAATGTTGCAAAAAAAAGTGACTGTTATCTCAAGAATTCCTCAATTTCTGAGTCATCATCACTATCAGTGTACAAGTTCAAAATCTATTAGAACTTAAATGCACGATCTGATTTAACTGAGCGTAGGACTGAAGAACATCACGAAGATTGGGTTGGGTACATATAAATTTTGAGCCTTTATCCTTTATTTCTTAAACCGTGAACCAGACCACGTTACAACCCTCAAAAGACCTAATTGAAGCCAGGTTTCTTTTGAAAGCATACTGCAACAAGGTTGCGTAATATGACTCCTAAGATCTTTTGCAAATCAATTGTCTTGGTATATCCATGCTTTTGTCTTTTCTTTCACTTTTAAATTTTCAAACCACTGTGTTTTAACCAGTGATCCATTTTCTATACAACAATTACATCATTCCAAAAATGATTTTTATTTCAAAACTTTTGCATAAACTTTGCATTAAATTTACCATGTTTGAATAAACAATTTTTGCTTGCAAATAAGCTTTCCTCATCAAGGAAGTCCAAACTGTTGAGAAACTTGGTCAGTGATCCTAATCAGGGGCAAGTATCCTCCGGATCCTGTTGTGAATCTGTTCAAGATTTGTTGCTCAGTGCAAGTCATTACCAGAATTATTTTAATCAAAAGATCTTTTTCAAGACTTATACCGGGGCACTCTTTTCCCTCAGTTTATTTCCATCAGTGTCCAACTGAAGCCATGATCAGATTATCTTCAACAATCAGCTAATCTGGGGCAATCCCCAGGCAGCACTTTAGTCCTTCCTCCAAGGATCATCATTTTCGATACAGTTCACAAGTGTGTTAGAAGTGTTTCTCAAGACATTTTCTCTCCAAGCAGAGTTGGTAGTGTTCTCCGCGTTGAGGAATCAGAGTTCCCATCTTACCTCCACAAAAGAGTCAATCTCCGTTGTCATAAACGTTTGCATTACATACTACATGCATAGATCATTCATATATCATGCATCACAAAATTCATATATCATGCATCACAAAATTCATATACCATGCATAACAAGAGTGTTTTATCATCATTTGCATTTCCCGAGGTCTTGTTGCAGTTAATGTCTTACCTTACAGTCAAAATCCAACTTACTTGGTACCTACCAAAATAGATGTTTTGTTTATCGTATATTCAATTCATTTCTGAATATACCCGAATCTTTTTTCCGAAGTCCATTCAATGATTTTTCTGAATGTCTTTGACGACGTGTTCCAGAGTCCGTTCAATGATTTTTCTGAATGTCTCTGATGTTTTGTTTCCTGTATATTCAATGCATTTCTGAATATACTCGAACCTTGTTTCCGAAGTTCATTCAATGATTTTTTTTGAATGTCTTTGATGATGTGTTCCAGAGTCCGTTCAATGTCCTTCTGAATGTCTCTGACGATTTGTTTCCTATATATTCAATGCATTTCTGAATATGCTCGAACCTTTTTTTCCGAAGTTCATTCAATGATTTTTCTGAATGTCTTTGATGATGTTTTCCAGAGTCCGTTCAATGATTTTTCTGAATGTCTCTGATGTTTTGTTTCTCGTATATTCAATGTATTTCTGAATATACTCGAATCGTTTTTCCAAAGTTCATTCAATGATTTTTTCTGAATGTCTTTGATGATGTGTTCCAGAGTCCGTTCAATGATTTTTCTGAATGTCTCTGATGTCTTGTTTCCCGTATATTCAATGCGTTTCTAAATATACCCGAACCTTTTTTCCGAAGTTCATTCAATGATTTTTCTGAATGTCTTTGATGATGTCTTCCAGAGTCCGCTCAATGTCCTTCTGAATGTCTCTGATGTTTTGTCTCCCGTATATTCAATGCATTTCTAAATATACTCGAACCTTGTTTCCGAAGTTCATTCAATGATTTTTCTGAATTTCTTTGATGATGTTTTCCAGAGTCCGTTCAATGATTTTTATGAATGTCTCTGATGTTTTGTTTCTCGTATATTTCAATGCATTTCTGAATATACCCGAATTTTTTTTCCGAAGTTCATTCAATGATTTTTCTGAATGTCTTTGATGATGTGTTCCAGAGTCCGTTCAATGATTTTTCTGAATGTCTCTGATGTTTTGTTTCCTGTATATTCAATGCATTTCTGAATATACTCGAATCTTTTTTTCTGAAGTTCATTCAATGATTTTTCTGAATGTCTTCGACGATGTGTTCCAGAGTACGTTCAATGATTCTTCTGAATGTCTCTGATGTCATGTTTCCCGTATATTCAATGCATATCTGAATATGCTCGAATCTTTTTCCGAAGTTCATTCAATGATTTTTCTGAATGTCTTCGATGTTTCCCCCCGCAGTGTCTGTCTCGTATCATACATCATTAAAAAAAATGTATAAAAACAAAACATTGCATTCAGTGCTTTCTCATTATATTTTATCCACAGCATACCCATCGCATCTCAGGGCAAAATTTTTGGTTTTTGATATTTAACTATCTCCCATTGTGATAATATGAAGCTTAATCATCTTCATATCATCTGGCTTAAGATATTTAAATAGGGGCAACTGTTGCACCCCAAATTTTACCCTGCTATTTTTCTACTCGCATTATATTTAAAATAAAAAAAACAGTCATTCACACATTGCATATGCATCATATCGTCGTATTTGAATTGACCAAAAGTCAGTTTAAATCGATGTTTGCATTGTTTTAATTATAAAATACCTGTTATCTTACTTCATGCATTTTTACCTCTCTGCCTGCTTATTGCATTCATGTTAAATTATTTATATGTCGATGATATCGATGTTTCGATTTTATAAACAGACTGTTAAAAGCAATTCGATACTGTGCGAAAATTAGCGAGGAAAATATTTCAAGTTTTCATCTTTTACTCACTGCTTTATGAATCTACGTGTTGTGTAGATCGTAAAAATGTGCTCTCCGTAATTTTTCGATAAAGTTTGAAGATTCGTTTTTAACTTTTAGCTTTTTAAAAGTCGGGTATTCTTTATCATCATTTTATTTCGATTTTAACAATTTCAATAATTTTTCTTTAATTTACAAGACTCGTAATTTGTTTTAATTTACTCATTTTATTTTTTCGGATAATTTGTTGTCCGAACTTTGACCATTTTTGACAATTTTAGGTGTCCATTTTTTATCTCAAAAAAATCAAACAAAAATACTTTTGGGCTTGTCATTTTTTACCCAATCCAATTTTATGACCCATTTAACCATGAGAGGGCATTTTTGGTATTTTTAAAATATTGTCTTAACCTAAATTTATGTGTATATATATGTTAGATTATAATGAGTGAGGGGGACCAAAAAATTGAGAATTGAAACGGAGGCAGAAAACAAAAACAAGGTTATAATAAAAAGGAAACTCATTTTCTTGATTCCTCCACTGTTCCGTTCAAAAACAAAAAAAAACAGAGAAACAAGTTTTGTCTTACACACTCCCTGCTACCTCACCGCTTCCCATCGTCACCTTCAAACCCTCAACACCATATCATCATCACCTCCACCTCACTGGCGATACACGCACCCTTCATCCATGCCGTATAACCCCATCGTTACCACCATATCCCACTGCTCCCACCATCTTCTCCGGCCAAACCTTCGTATAGAGCCACCATCCAAAAACCCCCCTTCTGTTTCTCACTCAATCCGCTGCCTGTTTCTCCATCACCGTAACCCTTACCTTTCACCGTCCCTGTTTCTATTCCCTCCGCCGACGCTGCTCCTTCAACCACCAAACAAACTCCTTCTGTCTTTTTCGTCTCACACCTTCGTTTTCCTTAACCCACACCACCTACATCCTTCGTTATCACCGGCGAACTCTCCTTAACCCTCCATAAAACACTCGCCGGAAACCCCGCAAACCCATGTCTCACGGTCACACCTCGCCGGAAACAGATTCCCAGCCGCTGTTCCCGCCGTTCCCTTCACATTCTTCTCTGCGCCGTGAATCCCGTCCTCCAGCAACCCCCTCCGACATATCTCTCTTTCTACAACACTCCGTTTCCGCCGAAACTCTCTTCCTGCTACAGCTGCCGTACCCATCCATTTCCGACATCCTCTGTTCTGAACAACACCACTGTGTCACTGTAACCCGCAGCTCCATTTCCTTCTCTCGCCGTCACAACAGAATTCGTCCTCTATTCTCATCGCGACACACTCTCTTCCACCGTATCCGCCACTCACACTCTTCTCCGTTGCCGACTCTAATAGAGATTCAATAGACAATGTGCTCGGGTTGATCGCTCAAGTTCTGCTCCAGCTTCCGTTAACGCAACAACATTGATACTGAGTCCAACAGCAATATCCCACGGCAGTTTCAGTTTCGACATTCGGTAGCTTTCCATTCCTTAGCTTATTTGAACTTTGATACAATCTCTGTCAAATTGTTTTGCTGCTGAATCTGTCTTGAAACTCAGGAAATAAAAAGGCAGGATTTGATTTGGATACGGTTTAATGTGCTGAATGTTATGCTGCTGAATCTGTTATGTTTTTGTTACAGTTTAATGGGCAAGGTTTTGATTGAATTTTTGTTTAGGATATTCTTGTTCATTATGTAAAATTTAAAATCCGATTGGTACTGTTGCATTGAGGCTCTTACGTTGAATAAATCGAATTTGAATTTCGAGGCATTGATGTCATATGTATTTACACTTTAATTTCAATGAATTGGTCGAGGTATCAACGTGGTTGTTTCATTGTTCTGTTTTAATTTCATTTAGTTGTGATAATGGTGTTTGGTTTCGATGAAGGTAAGTTTGTTTTCGTGATTATTCGCGTAGAAACTCGCCGAGAAATTGTTGAGACATCGCGTTTTATGTCACTCTCATCTTTTATTTTATTTTATACTGTAAATATAATTATACATATATTTTTTTTATTTTTTATATTTATTATTGTAAATATACATATTATATTTATTTCTTATATTTAGTATCATATATACTATATACATATTTTTTTTATGCTTTATCTCTTCATTGGTAAACAAATTCGAATTATACTGTAATATAGTAGTTGCATTCCTTAGAATTTATTTCATAAACTTATTCTAAAGTTAACTAATCTAACAAACTACAATAATTAATATTTAAGTTTCACTGCATTTAATTTCTGTTTGTATGATTCTAACATGATCAATTTACAGTTTCTCTTTAATTTATGTTTATCCCCATTCGTACAATTGTACCCCAATTCCCTTGATGCGTTGTAAATAATTTTACCGCTTTCTTTTTTTTTTTACCGTTTAATCCCCATTTATATTTGATGTATCCCCCTCCCAAGAACAAATTGTGTAATAATTATCTAGTGCACATTTATTTTATTTTAATTTAACTGCCACTTACACAAAACCAAAAAAACATTTTTGTTTTAAACTAATAATTGTAAATCATTTTAAACCCGTAAGTCGACAAAGCTAAGAAGCGTCGCGGTGACCACACATGCACACATGTACGCTTGATCCTGGGCCTTCTTACAGTGAGCCTATTTCGACTAATTGTCCCAATTGGTCGTTATAGTAGACTAGCCCACTTTGCTAGTACACATGTAATTTAATTATTTTATACTTAGGTTGGCCACCTTGTATGGGCTTTGTCGATTTAATTTGTTATTTACAATTATCTCGATCTTATTCTTTCTCCATTCACCAAATAAATTAAAACACTTTCAATAAAACTCGATCCAACGTCGAGTCTTCTTCTCAAACCTCGATCCAACGTCGAGTTATTTTCAAAAATGAATTTCTACAAAAAAAATAGTGCTATGGTATTTAATTAAATTGTTAGAGGATAGCCCGACGATTTAATTAAAATGTAAAGTATTTGGGCCATTAGAGGGTAACCCAATGACATAAATACTTTATTCCATACACTTAATAAAAGTGAACTTTGTTTCACCTAACTCTTTTCATAATAAAGATTTTGGATGAGAGATGATCGGTTGACCTCAATCACCAATCTCGAGTATTAAATCGTTAGAGGATATCCCAACGTTTTGGTACTTGTCATCCACAATTTAAAATCAATTCCATCACATTCAATATCTTTTGTGCGTCCAAGCACCCTTTACCTTTAAACCCTTTTTCAAGATTAGACATGATTCATTTATAATTGAGATGCTTCTTCCTCTATTCCCAAGGTTTTCGACTTCTCCACTTGAGTACTAGAGGTGTTCTCAAACCCTCCCTCATGTTGGTGCGTAGTCCTTTATTCTTTATCACACCTTGTGGACGTTAGACGAGTCTTCTCCTTTAAAAATGACGACTTGTCTTTTCATTTAAAATCAATCAACAAACAATTATTTTCTAGAAGAACTATGGAGTTTTGACTTTCCCATTGCACGAGGGAATACGTAGGCACGTGGTTTCGAAATCGTGTCAAACTCAAAAATAATAAAAACATTTCTTCTCCCTTTCTTTCTCTTTTCAAAACTTAGAAGATCGTAAAATTTTTACACTAACACACAACCACACTTTGAACTAAATGGGTACCATCGAGTACGGTGGATGTAAGGGGTGCTAATACCTTCCCCTTGCATAACCAACTCCCGAACCTATATCTCTTAATTTTGTAGACCGTCTTATCCTTTTCTCTTGTGGGTTTTATCTATATTTCCCCGTTCTTTCTAGAACAAATAAAATTAGGTGGCGATTTCACTGTTTTTGAAAATTCATTTAAATGATTTTTGAAAAAATCGAGTTGCTTCACGCACCACGAAATCGTCACAAGTTAATACTTCACTAATCAATACGGCAATCATAAACAACACATCAAACAATGCTAATACATAAGCAACATAAATAAAATCATCAAAAATTGGCTAAAGCCCATCGTCGCTTTTTGGCATAAAAACCCGTCTCGCAAACATCATCACATCATATTTGCATTAAGCATTTCATCTAAATTAAATCGGCACAAAACTCATCATTTATATTCATCGCCTAGTTATCATGAAATTATCAAGTTATATTCATTTGATGTTTATCATAAAGATCATCATCACACAAAACATCATATATCATCGCAATTCAACATCGTCAATTCAATTAAAACCCAACGCCAAACAACTCAAACATAAACATAACCGACTCCATGAGACACGACTATGTTATGCATGTGGTACCCGTCGCTTTGTCCATAATTAGGAACACTTGGCATAAAAGCCTATTCGCTTGGCATAAAAGCCTCATCGCTTGGCATAAAAGCCTCGTCGCTTGGCAAAAAAGCCCATCGTCGCCAATGCAATGTATGTGACTCGACAATAACACAACATAACACAAAAACATCATCATCGCTCATCAAAACTGGCATAAAGCCCACATCGCTATAATTTATTCAAATCAAGATAAATATATCATCGCATCGCATATTAACAAGTATTTATTAATAAATACACCGTCGCAAACATTATGTTTAATCACACCGCATCATTATCAATTAATTCACCAAATTCCAAAAACGGAAAAATAGTCAAACACCTATAATCTTCGCGAAAGCCATTCCTAATAATTATCATTAATCATAATCGTCAACATCGAAATCAGATTGTCCATACGTATCTTAAATCTACTAAAACGCAATCCGGTTCAATTTAACCGTAAATTGGCCTATTTTGGGTCATCTCTTAAAAACTCGTAATTTCGAAAAACTAACCCCACCACTACGTTCTACACATCGAACTTAGCTAGCACGCCAATTTTCATTGAATTCGGAGCAACTTGCTCCATCGTCGAATTTACCGAAATCGGAAAATTGGAACATAATCGGGTTCAAAATTTAATCGGCTAACTTATGCCCTAGTTATATTTTATTACCACTAACTAGTAGTGTATGGAATTGGGAAAATGAAAGGAAACAGAAACTGATTTGCAAATTATGCAGGAAAAAATCTGCAGAAAAACAGAAAAACAAAAACACAGCAAACAGAAAAATGGGAATTTTCCGTTGCACCCCCTCACCAATAGAAGGTGGACGCCCTAGGGCCTCCAAGGGTAGGAGACACACGCCCTAGCATGTGGGACGGTCGCCCCTCACTTGAGGTAGGCGCCTCCCTTCATTTATAATCTCCATCTTCTTCTTCTTCGATGCTTGCAAACAGACAGTGTAATATACAGTTTTCCAGTTTTTCTTCATACTTGCAACCTATCCTTGCTAGCTTACAATTTAAAAAACCCACAATTTATACTCCTAATCCAACTCTCCTAATCTATTTCAATCAAACAATCAAACACACAACTCAAAAACCACAACATCAATTTTCATCACTAATCCACAATATATGTATCAAAACCCTAACTATAGGAAGTGGAAAATCAAACCCCTTACCTCTAGCTTGGTTGATTCATGAAGATTCAACAATTCCAACCTCAAGCTTGCTCATGCTCTTCCTCTTCTTCTTCTCTTGCTCATCTTTTCCCAAAACCCTTTCTTTCCTCCAAGTTTCTAAGTTTGGTTGGTGTAGGGAAAAAAATGGGAAGGAATGGGAAAGAAAATGGTTTTATAATTATGTTTTCTTACTAGCTAAGGGTGTACACCCAATCCTCACTAATTGCTCTCCACACCCCTAACTTAATTATAAATAACACACTAATAATATTTAATCATATTATTAATCCAATTAATTAAAATAATTATGGGGAATTAAATATCGGATCCGAATAATATTTTACCGAACCGAACGGAATAAAAATCGGACCGAACGAAACGTCGCCAAATATATTATCATATATATCAATTAATATATTTATTCTCGTCGCAAAATAAATATCGATCGGTAACTCGAATATATTAATATAATATAATATTAATTAAAACGGGCGTTACAGCCGTCCCCCTCCTAAGGCGCACGTCTCCTCTTCCTGGGGAAGCAAGGGACGATCGTCCCGGATGGCTAGAAGGAAGGAACGAAAAACTGTGTTTTTCTGGTTTTCTGTAAACTGTGTTATGAGTTTTCTGTTTTTCTGAAAAATGAAGTTTCCTGCATAATTAAGCTTCTGTTTGTTTCAAGTTTCCCAATTCCAACTAGTAACACTTTATATCAATACAATATAATTAGGACATAAGTTAGCCGATTAAATTTAGAACCCGATTATATTCCGATTTTCCGATTTCGGTAAATTCGACGACCGAGCAAGTTGCTCTGAATTCAACGAAAATTGACGTGCTAGCTAAGTTCGACGTGTAGAACGTAGTGGTGAGGTTAGTTTTTCGAAATTACGAGTTTTTATGAGACGACCTGAGATAGGCCAAATTACGGTTAAATCGAGTCGGATTGCGTTTTAGTAAATTTAAGGCACGTATGGACAATCCGATTGCGATGTTGACGATTATGATTAATGCCGATTATTAGGAATGGCTTTCGCGACGATTTTAGGTGTTTGACTATTTTTTCTATTAATGAATACTTGTTGATATGCGATGCGATGATATATGTCTTTGTACATGATGATGTGATGATTATATTGATGTTGTTAATAAATGCTTCCGATTTGTGAATGCATGATTTTTTATGATGATGAATTATTAGTGATGTTTTGCATAATGCAACTATGATGCGATGATATATTTATCTTGATGTGGATAAATTATGGTGATGTGGGCTTTATGCCAATCTTGATAATCAATGATGATGTTTTTGTTGTGTTGTTTCATTGTCGAGTCACATGCATTGCATTGGCGACGATGGGCTTTTATGTCAAGCGACGAGGCTTTTATGCCAAGTGTTCCTAATTATGGACAAAGCGACGGGTACCACATGCATAACATAGTCGTGTCTCATGGAGTCGGTTATGTTTATGTTTGAGTTGTTTGGCGTTGGGTTTTTAATTGATTGACGATGTTAAATTGCAATGGTATATGATGCTTTGTTTGGTGATGATCTTTATGATGAACATGAAATGAATATGATTTGATAATTTCATGATAACTATGCGATGAATATAAATGATGAGTTTTGCGATGATTTAACTTGATGAAATGCTTAATGCAAATATGATGTGATGATGTTTGTGACAATGGGCTTTTATTCCAAAAGCGATGATGGGCTTTAGCCAATTTGTGATGATTTTGTTTAGGTTGCTTATGTTATTAGCATTGTTTGATGTTGTTGGTTGATGTTGTTGTTGTTGTTGTTTATGATTGCTGTGTTGATTAATATCATATTGACTTGTGATTATTTCGTGTTGATTAAAGTTTATGTGTTGTTGTGATGATTTATGTCGATGAGGTTATGATGATAAAGTATTGAATTATACACATTAGAATGACGATGAAAGGAAGTGAGATTGAGATATGTGTTGGAATGCACTTACTAACCTATATCTTTTATAATTCCAAAACTATATATATATATGCTATCATGCCTTTAATTATGTGTTTTGGAGTATCTCACCCTTTACTTGTTTCGCCATTACCTTTATACTGGTAACGTGCAGGTTATGAAGACGGAGTTTATAGCTGCTATTAGTCGAGTCGGTGCAGCTCTGATACCTAGCACTCGGGGGGATTATTTTACGTTGTCTTTTTGTTGTTCTTTTGTTGTTTTCCTTTTGTAAATAAGAATCATACTTTATGAAAATATGATTTGTTAAGGAAGTTTAATAAAAAAGATGTTTTAGTTTTTATGAATCACTTTATGTTTTCCGAAGATGCTATGTATCCGAGATTTATACTTTAAAGCAAACTGTTTAAAGTGATTTGGTTTTGAAGGTGTGACGCCTCAATATTTAATTTATGAAATTTTAAATTACTCTGATTTTTACTTATAAAACCTTGGGTAATATTGGGGTGTTACATGGAGGCTTTTGAAGCCATCTTTGCCTTTCTTGCCTATGGTTTGTTCTTGTTTCCCAACGTTGATAACTTTGTTGACATTAACGCTATCAAGATTTTCATGATTGGGAAGGGGAGATTATTTGTTGTACACCATTGCTATACCGTTGGTTTGCTTTTCATTTACCTACAGCTAGTGCTTTTTGGGATCCTAGGAAGGGATCTCGTAGGGCACCGAAGATCATGGCGCTCACTTATTCTGATATTGTGTGGTATCGTCAGGTTTATTATAATGTAGAGATTATCGATAGTTGTGGTAGCTTCCCCAATGTGCCTATTCTTGGTACAAAGGGATGCATTAGCTACAATCCTGTTCTTGCGCATCTCCAGCTTGGTTATACGATGAAGGATAAACCAAAGAGTATTCATGTGAGTTGCTTCTTTCTTAAAGAGGGTGAAGACCACAGTGCATCTAGGAAGGATATAGAGAAAGCTTGGAGTCATATTCATAGGAAAGGAAAATACAATCTAGGGCAGAGAGGGGCTGTTTCTTTGGAGCCTTATCTTCTTTGGGTTCAAGCAAGAGCTATTAAGTTGAAGATTCCATATTCTCGAGAGGAGCCTCTTCCTGATTTGTTCTTGGCTACTACTCAGGGTTCAGATGACATAGAGGATCTTCAGTTTTCTTTGGTTAGGATGTAACAAGAGAAGGAAGCTTGGAAGAACAAATATCATCCCTTGAAGATGTCTCATGCAATAGAGTTAAAGGAAAATGATGATTTGATTAAGATTATTAAGATTTGTGTTATAGAGATGATGAAGAGGCAAGAGGATTTACTTTCTTCTAGTGTTCACCCAGTTTCTAGTACTCTTGTTCATTCTCATACTTCTCCCGAGTCAGGTGCTTGGTAAGGTTATGTTGACAGGTACGTGTTGGAGAATGAGCATCTTAAGGAAGAGATTTGGAAGCCTAAGAGGAAGAGGTCATCTGATGAAGGGTCTTCTGTAGATTTGGTTCCTTAGTATTTCTAGTATCTATTTTATGCTCTATTCTACTTGGGTTCATTGAAACTTGTATTGAAGAATTGTAATCCTCAAAATATTTTATTAACGATATGAGTTTTATTCATTATTTCAAATGTGCTATATTTTGATATTTACAAATTAAATTGTCTTTATTAAGTCCCTAGAATAATGAATAAAAATAAAAAGAAATAATAAACAAATCATATGCATTGCATGTCATGCATCATGACACACACATTCTTTCATTTTCATACTCTCTCAGGTGTCTTATTCGTTTCTTTACTTCGTTCAGTCTTCAAGTTGTTGCATCAATATAACACTCGAGCCAACTCCAAGAAGAAGATGGAAAATCTAGAGAAAGAGAATCACGAGTTGTGCGAAGAGGTTACTTCCTTGAGAGTCGGTATGGCCAACTTGACTGCTATGGTGGAATACTTGGTGACTGCTCAAAATCAGCCACTACCTCCTCCTCCATCTCTGCGTATCATTCCAACTCAACAGACAATTGTTATCTATAAGATTCAAGATGCTCATGTTTCTGCTATACCAGTAGTTTCTACCATCCAACACCGTATGCCATTTGGTTATCCTTGGGGAATGCCAGAGAATTTCATGCCTGAAGGTTACAATCCTGTTGCTCAAGTGACCTCATTGGCCCAACCTGTTGTTGTTTCCGCACCTCCTGTGGTGCATGCTGTAACACCCCAAAATTACCCAAGGTTTTATATGCGAAAATCAGAGTAAATTAAAATTTCATAAATTCAATACTGAGGCATCACACCTTCAAAACCAAATCACTTTAAATAGTTTTCTTTAAAGTGTAAATCTCTGATACATAACATCGTCAGAAAACATAAATTGATTCATAAAGATCAAAACATTTTCTTTATTAAACTTCCTTAACTAATCATATTTTCATAAAGTATGATTCTTATTTACAAAGGAAAAACAACAAAAGAACAACGAAAAGACAACATAATTATTCCCCCTGAGTGCTACGTATCAGAGCGACACCGACTCGACTAATAGCAGCTATAAACTCCGTCTTCATAACCTGCACGTAACCAATATAAAGGTAACGGCGAAACAAGTAAAGGGTGAGATACTCCAAAACATATAATTCAATGCATGATAAAGTGTGTATATATATATATATATATATATATATATATATATATAGTTTTCGGAATTATAAAGGGTATAGATTAATAAGTGTAATTCCTAGACATATTCAAAACTCACTTACTTTAATCATCATACTAATGTGTATAATCAACACTTTATCGCCATAACCTCATCGACATAAATCATCACAACAACACATAAACTATAAACAACAACATCTAACAACAACACCAAACAATGCTAATAACATAAGCAACATAAAATCATCACAAATTGGCTAAAGCCCATCGTCGCTTTTGGCATAAAAGCCCATCACCACGTCATATTTGCGTTAAGCATTTCATCAAGTTAAATCATCGCAAAACTCATCATTTATATTCATCGCATAGTTATCATGAAATTATCAAATCATATTCTTTTCATGTTCATCATAAAGATCATCACCAAACAAAGCATCATATATCATCACAATTCAACATCGTCAATCAATTAAAAACCTAACGCCAAACAACTCAAACATAAAACATAACCGACTCCATGAGACACGACTATGTTATGCATGTGGTACCCGTCGCTTTGTCCATAATTAGGAACACTTGGCATAAAAGCCTCGTCGCTTGGCATAAAAGCCTCGTCGCTTGGCGTAAAAGCCCATCGTCGCCAATGCAATGTATGTGACTCGACAATAAAACAACATAACAAAAACATCATCATCGCTTATCAAAATTTGCATAAAACCCACATTGCCATAATTTATCCACATCAAGATAAATATATCATTGCATCATATTTGCATTATGAAAAACATCACCAATAATTCATCATCATCAAAAATCATGCATTCACAAATCTGAAGCATTTATTAACAACATCAATATAATCATCACATCATCATGTACAGAGACATATATCATCACATCGCATATCATCAAGTATTCATTAATAAATACATCGTCGCAAAATGTAATGTTTAATCACACCACATCATTATCAATTTTTTCACTAAATTCCAAATACGGAAAAATAGTCAAACACCTATAATCGTCGCGAAATCTATCCCTAATAACCAGTATTAATCATAATCGTCAACATCGAAATCGGATTGTCCATACGTATCTTAAATCTACCAAAATGCAATCTGATTCGATTTAACCGTAAATTGGCTTATTTCGGGTCGTCTCGTAAAAACTCGTAATTTCAAAAAATTAACCTCACCACTACATTCTACACGTCGAACTTAGCTAGCATGTCAATTTTCGTTGAATTCGGAGCAACTTGCTCCGTCGTCGAATTTACCGAAATCGGAAGATTGAAACATAATCGAGTTCTAAATTTAATAGGCTAACTTATACCCTAGTTATATTTCATTAATACTAACTAGTAGTATATGGAATTGGGTAAATGAAAAGAAACAGAAGCAAAATTATGCAGAAGGAAAATTTCTGCAGAAAACAGAAAAGAGAAAAACTACATTTTCCGTTTCTTCCCCCCAGCCTCACAGGGACGCACGTCCCATGCTCTCCTTATGAAATGGAGGTGGGTTCCTCAAGGTGGGGGACGGTCTCCCCACACATGGAGGTGGGCGCCTCCCCCATGCCACCACCTTCCATCTAATTCCTTACTTCTTCCCTGCGTTTTCTTCTTTTACAGTTTTCTTCTTTTTCTGGTTTTTCTTGTTTTACTGTTATAGTTTATTTTCCATTTTCATTGTATAACTTCATATACTACAATACTAGCAACATCACACCCATAATCCCTGCTTCTAATCCAACTTTTCTAAACTATTTCAACAATCAACCAACCAAACCCTATAAACCAACTATCAATTTTTTTTCCCAAATCCTAAATATAACTATCAAACCCTAACCATACGTGTTAGAGAAATCAAACCCCTTACCTCTGGTGCTTGGATGATTGCAAGATGCTCCAACAAAATCCCAACCTCAAGCTTCCTCTTGCTCCTCTTCTTCTTCTTCCGAAAACCCTCTCTTTCTCTTCATGCTTCTATGTTTGGCTTTTGTTGAAAAATGGAAGAAAATGAGGAAATGAGGTTTTATAAAGTGTGTTCTTACTAGCCAAGGGTGAAAAACCCAATCCTACAAAATTTGTCCTCACACCCCCTAACTTAATTAATAATTAACACACTAATAATATCTAATCATATTATTAATCCAATTAATTTAAATAATTCCGGGGAATTAAATATCGGATCCGAATAATATTTTACCGAACTGAACAGAATAAAAATCGGACCGAACTAAACATCGCCAAGTATATTAATTGATATATTGATTAATATAAATATTCTCGTCGCAAAATAATTATCGATCGGTAATTCGAAAATATTAATATAATATAATATAATATTAATTTTCAACAAAGAGTTTGACAACAATCCACTTCCACCTTTGAGTGAAAGCTTATACTTATATGATCGAATGAATGGTTTCTAGGAATAGTTTGACAAAATGCAAAAAGAGATGAAAGCCCTCAAAGGGAAAGGACTGCTTGGTGATAATGTCAACGATCTGTGCTTAGTTCCTAATGTGAAAGTGCTTGCTAAATTCAAGGTTCCAGAGTTTGAGAAGTACAAAGGAAATTCTTGTCCCCGTGACCATTTGATGATGTATTTGAGAAGGATGTCCACTCATACTGAAGAAGGATGTCCCCGTGCAATTCTTGTCTGCTCATTCACTTCTTTCAAGATAGTTTGACCGATGCAGCTTTGGGATGGTACATGAATCTAGATAGCAGTGACATCCATACATTCAATGATTTGGGTGAAGCTTTTATGAAGCATTACAATTATAATATGTACATGGTGCTCGATCATGATCAGCTAAGGGCAATGGTTCAAAAGGATAAGGAATCCTTCAAAGAGTATGCTCAGCGATGGCATGATCTTGCTTCACATGTTATACCTCCTCTAAGTGAGCAAGAGATTACAAAAGTTTTCCTGAAGACCTTGGATCCTTTCTATTACAGTAAGATGGTGGATAGTGCACCTAATAATTTTTCTTAATTGGTGAGCATGGGAGTTTGTTTAGAAGAAGCTGTTAGAGAGGGACGATTGTCAAAAGAAGAAGGACCGAGTGGAGTTAATAAGCCATCCTTTGGATTCTCCAATAAGAAATAAGATGTGAATGTTGTTGTTCAAGAAAGGAGAACTAGTCCCCCTAATAGGCGTTCTCAGAACCAACAAGTAGCTGTTGTTACTCCTGTTGTTGCTCCAACAACCATCCCTTATGGAAAAGAACCTCATCAAGGGCACGGGCCAAAAACAGAACCATTTTATCTAATTCCAATAACATATGCGGAGCTGTATCCAGCATTGATTTAGAGGCCCTTGGTGCAACCAAGGGCACCTCCATCTATTCCAAATCATTTTCCATGGTATTACAAAGTCGATCAGACTTGTGCGTATCACCAAGGAGCTCTAGGGCACAATATTGAAAACTATTATTCATTGAAGTCAAAGGTGCAAATGATGGTCAGGTCAGGTCTTTTGTCTTTTAAAGACATGGGTCCTAATGTGCAAGGGAATCCTTTGCCCAATCATGGAAGTGCGATGAATATGATTGATGGAGAAATCAGGGTTTATGATGTGAATTCGATCATTAGAGATCTCGTGAAGATGCATGTTGCTCTCTATGAAGTTGGTTATTGTGCCCATGATCATTTTGCTTGCAATGTGTGTTGTATTGATACTCGTGGTTGTGATAAGATAAAGAATGACCTTCAAGATATGATGGACATGAACCTTATTCAAGTTATCAGGTTGAAGGATAAGCCTGAAGTTGAAGAAAATGATGTTTTTGGTCCTCCTGTAGAAGTTTAAATTCACGATGTGAACGAGACTAATGCTAATTTGGTGAATTTTCACGCCGAGTTCAATTTCATTGAAAGGCAAAAGGTGCACCAATATATTGAATGCTCAGTATGTAGCATAAATTATCGTGGTTGCGATGTTGTGAAAAGAGATATTCAGCGTGTTTTAGACGAAGACATTATTCAAATTAAAGTGCGCAATGTTGGTTTCAACAAAGGTGTCAATATGATTGAAGGATCGTTTGTTGAATCTGAGGATGAATATGTTTCTGCATATGAATATTTTTCCGCTGATGAGTCCGATGAAGAAGTAGATGTAAATGTCATTGTGCCACACTTTGATATCCCTACTCCTGTGGAGATGACCTATTACAATAAGCCTCCAAAAAGCTTATGCCATACAAGTATAATGCCACCATTCTAGAAGGAAATGTTGAGGTTTTGATTCAACCGTTATCTCAAGTATGAAATATTACTTATGCTAGTCGAATGACCAGAAGTGGTCGTGTATTTTCTCCTGTGTTTCCAAAGTTGGCTAATGATGGTAAGAATATTGTGGAAACTAGTGTTGAACCCAAGAAGGCTGAAGGGCAGACGAGTGGGGTAATCCAATAGAAAGACATGGATGATTTACTAAAGATTATCAAGATAAGTGATTATAAGATTGTTAAGTAACTACTATAGACACCATCAAAGATTTCAATCCTGGCTTTGTTGATGAATTCTTCAGCTCATAGAGAGTCTCTAATGAATGTTTTGGATCAGGCGTTTGTTGATTAAGATGTGCCTTTGGAAACTTTTAATAGTGTGGTTGGAAATATCACGACTTCTAATAATATGAGTTTCAGTGATGAAGAGTTGCCCACTGAGGGAAGGAATGACAACATGGCTTTGCATATTTCCGTGAATTGTAAGAATGATGCATTATCCAACGTGCTTATTGATAATGGCTCTGTGTTGAATGTTATTCCCAAGAGTACCCTTAAAAAACTTAAATATCAAGGCTCACCGATGCGTCCTAGTGGTATCATTGTGAAGGAGTTTGATGGTTATCGTAAACTTGTTATTGGGGAAGTGGGTAAACAACTTATTGTGTTCTTTACTGCTGTTTAAATTTATTGTGTAAATTGTTAACAGAGTGTCAGATAGTGTGTCATAACATTCTCTGTGGCATCACGTATCTGCTACCAGGAATTTCAATTGGCATCGAGGCACCACCTATTTCGTGAGATCTAGGGATAATAGTTTATGGCATAATGGATAAGGAAGGAGGATTTGGAGGTAGACCACCTATTCTGGATGGGTCTAATTATGAGTACTGGAAACCTCGTATGATTGCCTTTTTAAGATCAGTGGATGTTAAAGCTTGGAGCACGACAAAGGATGGAAACATCCTACCAAGCTTGAGAAAGATGGGACTACTGTCTTGAAACCCGAGGAAGAATGGAGCAAAGAGGAAGAGGAGCTAGCAAAACTCTAAAGCATTGAATGCTCTATTCAATGGTATTGATGTAAATATCTTCGCACTAGTTCATCAATGTGAGCCAAGGATGTTTGGGACACTCTCAAAACTACTCATGAGGGACATCCAAGGTGAAGATGTCAAGACTTCGGATGCTCACTACAAAATTTGAGAATTTGAAGACGAAAGAAGATGAGACTATTCATGAGTTTCACATGAAGATCTTGGAAATTGCCAACACCTCAGGAGCACTTGGTGAAAAGATGTCAGAAGAAAAGATGGTGAGAAAGATTCTCAGATCCTTGCCTAATAGATTTGCAATGAAGGTGACAATAATAGGCTCGAACATCAACACCTTGAAGGTTGAAGAACTTATTGGATCTCTTATGACTTTTGAGATGGGGATCAGTGAAACTGTTGACAAAAAGAACAAGAGCATAGCACTTGTATCAAATACTGAAGAAGGATGCAAGGTGGAAGATGAAGAAAAGATATCTGCAGCTATAGCAATGCTTGGAAGACAGTTCAACAAGCTCATCAAGAGGATTGATCCAAAGTCAAGGTCAAATGTCAAGGACATTTCATCGACATCGCAGATCTTATGACTCCAAGAAGATCCAGTCGAGGAAAAATCAAGGCAAAATCCAATGTCATGGTTGTGAAGGATATGGGCATATTAGAGTGAATGTCCCACCTTTCTAAAGAAACAAAAGAAAGGAATGGTTGTCACTTGTCCGATGGTGATTCGAAGTGAATCGAGGAAGAAGAAGCCAAACTTGTCACGCCCTCTCTGTACAATTCGATATGGATTCGTGTGAGGAAGTGACATTTGAAGAGCTTAAACCTACAGGATAAAAATGGTGAAGTATGTCAAAAAGAGAAAAAAAGAGAAGTTGAAGAAATGTGAAGTCGAGGTCGAAAAAGGAAAACACAACCACTATAAATCCCTAAATAGTGATATTATAACTCCAACTTGATCAATGTCTAAATCATCAAAATGTTGACATCCAATCGATAAGTTGGAAGAAATTCTTCACTTGGACAAAATGCGTGAAATAAGCATGGTCTAGGATATGTGGAAAAGAAACCTGGTGACATTAAGAAGAAGAGACATGGGAAACCAATGTCAAGTTTCACAAAACAAAACAGAAATGTGTCCGCTGTGGTATGTGGTCAAAGAGGTTTGCTAATAACCGGAGAGGAACAAACACAGCAAGCAAATGGCAAAGAAGATGTCACACCACAAAACAGGAAATAGGTCTGCCTCAGGATATGTGGAGGCTAAGAAATGTGTTAATAACAAAAGGAAGAACAGACCTAATAAACCAATGTCAAAACAGATGTCACAACATTGGGTTCAACATCAAAATCATTGAAACATGAACAAAAAGTTTCAAAGTAGGAGATGTCATTATTGTGGAAGGTTTGGTCACATAAAATCTTTTTGCTACAGGCTACATGGATATCCTAATCAAGGCTCTTATGTGAAGCCTAAAACCAACAGGGTATCATACACTCGGAAGAAGAAGATCGTAGCTCGTAGCTCACACTTCTCTTAGAGTGTCTGCCAAGAAAGATTGGTACTTTGACAGTTGGTGTTCTAAGCATATGACTGGAGACAGGAATCTTCTTAATGATGTCAAACCTCATTCTACCAGCCTTGTTACTTTTGGAGATGGAGCTAAAGGAGAAATCAAAGGTGTTGGAAACTCAAACTGGTCTGGAGTTCCAAACCTGAATGGAGTGTTGCTGGTAAAAGGTTTGACTGCCAATCTCATTAGCATAAGTCAGCTATGTGATATGGGACTCACAGTCAACTTCACTAAGTCTGAATGTCTTGTAATCAATGATGATCAAGAAGTGATTATGAAGGGAGTCAGATCAAAGGACAACTGCTACAGGTTGGAATCTGAAAACACCACTCTATCTTCTGTGTGTTCTACAGACAAAGATGAAGAGGAAGTAAAGTTGTGGCACCAAGAACTTGGTCATTTACATCTCAGAGGAATGAATATGATCAGTTCCATAGAGGGAGTCAGACGGATACCAAGATTTCACATTGATAAAGGGAGAATCTGTGGTAAGTATAAGGCTGGACAAGAAATCAGAATGTCACACTCAATGTCTAGACATCTGACCACTTCTAAAGTACTGAAACAAGGTACTAAGATCTGGTTTGAAAGGCTAACCAAGCACCTTACTGTCAAAAGATATAGGAGAGGAATCTTGGATAAAACTCTCTTTATCAAAGGAGAAGAGATCATGGTGCTTCAAATTTATGTTAATAACATAGTTCTTGGAAGAATACCTGACACAATTGTGAGACATTTTGACAACCAAATGCAAGCTGAATCTGGGATGAGTGAAGCAACTCGTTTTTCAAAAATCATTTAAATGTATTTTCAAAACAATGAAATCGCCACCTAATTTTATTTGTTCTAAAAAGAACGGGGAAATATAGATAAAACCCACGAAAGAAAAGAATAAGACGGTCTACGAAATTTTGAGATATAGGTTTGGGAGTTGGTTATGCAAGGGGAAGGTATTAGCACCCCTCACATCCGTCGTACTCGATGGTACCCATTTAGTTCAAAGTGTGGTTGTGTGTTAGTGTGAAATTTTCCGATCTTCTAAGTTTTGAAAAGAGAAAGAAAGGGAGAAGAAATGTTTTTATTATTTTTGAGTTTGACACGGTTGAAACCCGCGCCACTACCTCGCAATGGGAAAGTCAAAACTTCGTAGTTCCTCTAGAAAATGTTTGTTTGTTGATTGATTTTAAATGAAAAGACAAGTCGTCATTTTTAAAGGAGAAGACTCGTCTAACGTCCACAAGGTGTGATAAAGAATAAAGGACTACGCACCAACGTGAGGGAGGGTTTGAGAACACCTCTAGTACTCAAGTGGAGAAGTCGAAAACCTTGGGAATAGAGGAAGAAGCATCTCAATTATAAATGAATCATTTCTAATCTTGAAAAGGGTTTAAAGGTAAATGGTGCTTGGAGCGCACAAAAGATATTGAATGTGTTGGAATTGATTTTAAATTGTGGATGACAAGTACCAAAATGTTAGGCTATCCTCTAACGATTCAATACTCGAGATTGGTGATTGAGGTCAACCGATCATCTCTCATCCAAAATCTTTATTATGAAAAGAGTGAGGTGAAACAAAGTTCACTTTTATTAAGTGTATGGAATAAAGTATTTAAGTCATTAGGTTACCCTCTAATGGCCCAAATACTTTACATTTTAATTAAATCGTCGGGCTATCCTCTAACGATTTACTTAAATACCATAGCACCATGTTTTTTGTTTTGTAGAAAAATTGATTTTTGAAAAATAACTCGACGTTGGATCGAGGTTTGAGAAGAAGACTCGAAGTTGGGTCGATTTTTATTGAAAGTATTTTAAATGCTTGGTGAATGGAGAAAGAATAGGACCGAGATAATTGTAAATCACAAGTAAAATTGACAAAGTCCATACAAGGTGGCCAACCTAAGTATAAAATAATTAAATAACATTTGTACTAGAAAAGTGGGCTAGTCTAATAAGACGACCAATTGGGACAATTGATCGAAATAGGCTCACTGTAAGAAGGCCCGGGATCAAGCGTACATGTGTGCATGTGTGGTCATCGTGACACTTCGTAGCTTTGTCGACTTACGGGTTTAAAAATGATTTACAAATATTAGTTTTTAAAAAAAGATTTTTTTTAGTTTGTGAGAGTGATGAATAATAAAATAAAGCAATAAAATATTTACTAACTATTACATCATGTGGGGAATGGGGGTACAAATTTACAAATGGGGATGACGGAAATAAATTACAAGTCCAAACAAATGTAAAAGAAAAAAATAAATTAAATTCATAAGAAAATAATAATTATTAAAAAATTAAGATCACTAAATTAATCCTAATTAAAAAATAAAAATAAAAAAAGCTAAAGATATTAAAGTAATTCTAAAACAACTACAAAGTCTAAGGTTATAAAAATAAATTTTAAAATTATTAAACAAAATCTAAACTAGATTAAAATTCTAAACTTACTAAATTAAATCTAAAATAAATAAAAAATTCTAAAGTGTCTAAAACTAAACCTAAATCAAATAAAAACTATAAAGTCATAAAATTAAATATAAAATATATAAAGATTCTAAAATTAGTAAATTAAATCTAAATCGAATAAATATTCTAAAGTTTACTAAATTAAATCTAAACTAAATAAAATCTTAAATTTACTTAATTGAATCTAAATCAAATAAAACTTATAAAATACTTAAAAACAGAAAATATTTTGACTATTAAAGAAAATTAGTTCTAAACTATATATTTATTTTTTGTATCTTTGAAAATTATTTTGAAGATCTAAAATATATTACTTGTACAAATCAACAAAAGCAGTACTATTTCTAACAAAAACTTAACAACTAAAATAAAAATAAAATCTTTTTGTTCTTTTAAAAATAAAGTTTTGAGTAAATAAAGTAAAACTAAATCTATATATATTTTTTAAAAACTCTAATAATAAAAAATAAAAAAAAAATTAATTTTTATATATAAAAAAAAACTAATGGTTGGTTTTGTGTAGTTAAGAAATTGGCTTCGGGTTAGAGTATCATACACAACACACAAGAAACCCTATTAATGTACAAAGAGGTGCCTCCTATATTATTATTATTTTTTAAGCAAATAAATAAAAACAAAAAAAAATACTCAAGAAACCCTATCTTCTAATTTTCAAACTCTATGTACATTATCTCTCAAAACCAAACACACACTCTTCTTCCTCCTCTCTCGCATATGTTATCGCTACTTCCATTGTCCATCTCTCAAAATCAACCCAAATCCCAAAAAACCCCAAACTTTAAAATCGATTTATGATAGAAATTATGCACAAACAAGAAAATAAAGACGTTCTTCTATTTTCTATGCGATTCTGGGTCTGTGTTGTTTTGGTTCATCTTTGTTTCCGCCTTGTGATTCCGTAATCTGCTTCTGCTTTTGCATCACTTTGTGGAACGTCGGTTCTATTTCGGAACTTCGTGTGATGCTGTTGATGGTATTTGGTGATTTGTATGAATGGGTACAGGCTATGGACGGTGAAGGAAGGAGTGTGAAGTTTGGTCGGTGGAGGTTTTTTTTTCGTGGGTAAAAGTTCTATGTTGATATGGTGTATGTTTGATAGAAGTTTGGAGTAAAGGTCTGTTACTGTGTGAGTAAGGGCATTTCGTGGAAGTTTTTGAGAGGTTTGAGGGTGGAGTCCAGTTTTTGAGGTGTACAGGGAACAGAGGGAGTATTATGAGTATGGAAGGTTATTGTGTGATCCTTTGTGTATTTTTCTGCCCTCCCCTTGAATGAAGAGATGAAGGGTCTGCTAAATAGCATGGTGACAGTGAGGGTATAATAGAGATTAGTAGAGGGAAAGGATAAGAACAAAGGGAACAAATTGTACAAGAGTAGCTGTATTTCTTAGTGGAATAGAGAGTGGAGAGGAGAACTTGTACTGGTTTTTGTTTTCTTTGTGTGATTCTGCAGGTAGTACAAGATTGTACAAGAGGTGGTGGAAGCAAGTTTTACCAGAACAAACAGCCGCATAAAACAATTTTCTTTTTTTGTATTTTTTTATTTTGTTAAAAAGTAAAAAAAAAACAAAAATCTAATTAATTGAAATCTAAAAATTAAGATGTACATAAATATGATGTTGCATAATATAATCACAAAAATTTAAACTTAATTAAAAACTAATTTTATTACTAACAGAATGCCAATTAAAAATCCATTAATAATAAAAACTAATATTTTTAAAATAAGCTAAGAACAAAAATGTTATTCTAACAAAAGTGATTTTTTTTATTTAAGTCCTAATTTATTATATTTAAGTATATTTAATAGAAACCAATTAATAACTTCTAATCACTAAAATGATTGAAATTAAATATCACAATAAAAATAGAATTAAAAGATACAAACATAAAAAATAATTAATCTATTTAGAAAAATGTAAACATGATAAAACAAACTTTGATATTAAAATATGACTTATCTAAAAAAGGAAATTAATGTTAATGTGAAAGAAAAATATTAAAATTTCAAAAATAAAATAAAATAAAAATCTAAATTAATTGTTAATGAAATAGAAAAATAGAAAATATTTTCAATGAGGAAAGATTTTAATTAATTCAAAGCTCTAATAAAAAAATGTAAAAATCAAGCATGAAATAATCTATGAATACAAACATAATTACTATTAAAAACAAAACATTGTTATTTAGCAAATAAAACAAAAATTCCTTTTAATTATTATTTCATTATTTAACTAATAGAAATTATTTAGTAAAACCTTACCAAATAATTAGAATTAATCAAATATTAAAAATAACAATTAAAGTGAGAAAGGATGCAAATGCAATGAGTGAATGACTGTTCTTTTTAATATAAATACAATGCAAGTAGAAAAAATAGCAGGGTAAAATTTGGGGTGCAACAGTTGCCCCTATTTAAATATCTTCAACCAGATGATATGAAGATGATCAAGCTTCATATTATCGAGTGGGAGATAATTAAATATCAAAAACCCAAAATTTTGCCCTGAGATGCAATGGGTATGCTGTGAACAAAATATAACGAGAAAGCGCTGATGTATGATATGAGGCAGACTCTACGGTAATTTGTTGCAAGACTTTGAAACTAGAAATTTGTGGTAGATTAACTGATACAACATGGAAGACAAAACACCTAATAATGGCTTTGGATGAAAAAAGACTCGACATCTAATAATGGCTTTAGATGGAGGGATTCGACATCTAATAATGGCTTTAGATGGAGAAAGATCACAATATCCAATAATGGCTTTGAATAAAGTGAGAAAGGCATGACACCCAATAATGGCTTTGGATGAAAAAAGGACCGACATCTAATAATGGCTTTAGATGGAGGGACTCGGCATCTAATAATGGCTTTAGATGGAGAAAGATCACAATATCCAATAATTGCTTTGAATAAAGTAAGAAAGACATAACACCCAATAATGGCTTTGGATGAAAAAGACTCAACATCTAATAATGGCTTTAGATGGAGGGACTCGACATCTAATAATGGCTTTAGATGGAGAAAGATCACAATATCCAATAATTGATTTGGACGAAAAAGGATTCGACATCTAATAATGGCTTTAGATGGAGAAAGATCACAATATCCAATAATGGTTTTGAATAAAGTGAGAAAGACATAACACCCAATAATGGCTTTGGATGAAAAGGACTCAACATCTAATAATGGCTTTAGATGGAGGGACTCGACATCTAATAATGGCTTTAGATGGAGATAGATCACAATATCCAATAATGGCTTTGAATAAAGTGAGAAAGACGTAACATCCAATAATGGCTTTGGATGAAAAAAGACTCGACATCTAATAATGGCTTTAGATGAAGGGACTCGACATCTAATAATGGCTTTAGATGGAGAAAGATCACAATATCCAATAATGGCTTAGAATAAAGTGAGAAAAACATAACACCCAATAATGGTTTTGGATGAAAAAGGCTCGACATCTAATAATAGCTTTAGATGAAGGGTGAAACAAGGCATCCAGGAATGGCACTGGAGTGAAAATAGACAAACATCCAGGAATGGCACTGGAGTAAAAATAGACAGACATCCGGGAATGGCACTGGAGTGAAAATAGATAGACATCCAGGAATGGCACTGGAGTGGTAGGTACCAAGTAAGTTGGATTTTGACTGAAAGGTAAGATATTGACTGCAACAAGACCTCAGGAAATGCAAATGAGGATAAAACACTCTTGCTATGCATGATATATGAATTTTGTGATGCATGATATATGAATGATCTATGCATGTAGTATGTAATGCAGACATTTATGACAACAGAGATTGACTCTTTTGTGGAGGTAAGATGGGAACTCTGATTCCTCAACACGGAGAACCCTGCCAACTCTGCTTGGAGAGAAAATGTCTTGAGCAACACTTCTAACACACTTGTGAATTTCATTGAAATGATGATCCTTGGAAGAAAGACTAAAGCGCTGCTTGGGGATTGCCCCTGATTAGCTGATTGTTGAAGATAAATTGATAATGGCTTCAATTAAACGTTGATGGAGATAAACTGATCATGACTTCAATTCTTGAAATGACTAAGGGAAAGGAGTGCCCCGGTGTAAGTCTTGAAAAAGATCTTCTGATTAAAACAATTCTGAGAATGACTTGCACTGAGTAACAAATCGTGAACTGATTCACAACCGAATTTGAAAGATACTTGCCCCTGATTAGGTTCACTGACCAAGTTTCCTAACAGTTTGGACTTCCTTGATGAGGAAAGCTTATTTGCAAGCAAAAATTGTTTATTCAAACATGGTAAATTTAATGCAAAGCTCATGCAAAAGTTTTGAAATAAAAATCATTTTTTTGAAATGATGTAATTGTTGTATAGAAAATGGATCACTGGTTAAAACACAACGGTTTTTTTAAAAAAAAATTTAAAAGGTGAAAGAGAAAACCAATGTATGGATATACCAAGACAGTTGATTTGCAAAAAATCTTAGGAGTCATATTACGCAACCTTGCTGTAGTATACTTTCAAAAGAAACCTGGCTTCAATTAGGTCTTTTGAGGGTTGTAACGTGGTCTGGTTCACGGTTTAAGAAACAGAGGATAAAGGCTCAAATTTTATTTGTACCCAACCCAATCTTCGTGATGTTCTTCAGTCCTACGCTCAACTAATTCAGATTGTGCATTCAGTTTCCAAGAGATTTTGGATTGTACATTGATAGTGATGATGGCTCAGAAGCTTACGTATTCTTGAGATAACAGTCACTTCTTTTTGCAACATTTTGTTGTTTGAGGATTTTTGTCAACTCTTGTTTGAATTTGTCATCCCTAACCTTTGATTAAACCGTTCCATTTAAGATTACGGTCAACAGGATGCCCCAAATTTTTTTGCCTAAGTTGCCTTTTAGTTTTAACTTGGCGGCTTTTCTTTTTGATATATTTTTTTAAAAAGACAATGACTGCTTAACTTTCATGATTACGGGGAACCATCATCATCACTTTTTGACTTGTATGACATCTCCAACACTTCTTGATGTGTGCAAAGGAAGCTTGATTTAATACAACCTTTGTTTAAAGGCGTCTTGAATGAATGCACATCCGAATTAACTGAGAAATACCCTGCCCCAGGTTAAAAATTGTGGGTTTTTTCGTATAGAAAGAGACTCCAACTTCTAGGCTCGAAGGGGTTGACAAGGGACTAACTTCCTTATTTCTCCAGTGTTTGGGAATTGAAACAATGCTTGTATATCATCAGCAAAGTTTTATTCGAAAGCATACCAACAACAATTATGGGTATCTTGTTTTTATCATCCTCCCTCCAATCTTTGCAAAAACAAGAGTTTGGTAAAGAAATTAAACAGGGAAGATATATATTTTTGAAAGCGATAAATGTAGATGATTTAAATCAAAACAGTGCAATGCTCATTTCATTAAAATCAAGATGAAATTACAAACAAACTTTGAAAGTGACATTTTAACATGAACAAGAAAAAATGCAAACAGAAAAGAAACATGGCCTAGTGACTAATCAGTTACAAGGATGAGCTGTCCTGTCTGAAACACTGGCTTTAGGAGGTGACATGGGATATTCTGACCCATTCTTCAGCCACTTTTTCCTGGCAATAGATTGTTGATAACATTTGGCGGAGGATCTCCGAAATTTATCTCCTTGCTTCTGATTACCTCTTGAACTCTAGCCTTCAGTGGGTAACAGCGTTCCAAATCGTGACTAGCAGCTCCCTGGTGGAACTCACAATGAAGATCAGACCTGAATCCAGTTGGGAGAGGATCTGGAGGAGTTAGAGGCCTAGTTGTGATTAAACCTAGTTCAACCAAGTGAGGATATAATGAGGTGTAAGTCATTGGAATAGGGTCAAACTGAGTCCTACTCCTTGCATTGTGGTTCTGATTTTGTTCCACAGCCTGACGCTGAGGAATTTGAATTGGTTGAGCCTTAACTGTAGGAGTGATAGCATCTACTTGCGGTTGGTCATAGTATTGAGGCCTACGGCGAGGTCTTCTTCTTTCAATTGAGACAACATTAGCTTCGACTTCTTTCTTCTTTTGGAAGTTTCCGAAGGATTTCTTGGCACTAGTAGATGATTCACCAGCAATAGACCCTTTTAGAAACACAGGTTGAGGAAGATCTTTCGGGGACGGACCGTTCATCGGTACATGAGTAATCACCGAATGGTGTGGCTCTCGAGCTGGAGTGGCAAGGGAAAATGCTATAGGAGTATCCACTTGCGTTGTAGCAATTGGTGAAGAGATGCCTTCTCGTTTCAACAAGACTTGCAGGATTTCCAAGACTTGGCTCATCTGACCCTTCAGCTGGTCGACTTCCTCTCTTAATAGCTCTTGGTCTCGTTGAAGTTCCTCCATAGTTTTCTGAACCATGCTTCAAATCCAAGGTGTTGAGGAATCAGTTTGACGGTAGACGACCAACTGAGAATGGAGACAGACGAAATGAGTGCTTTTGACAACTTGAATGTATGCATGAAATATGCAGATGATGCATTGAAATGTAATGTCATTAATGCGGAAGATGTGATGAAATGAAATGTCACATATACAAATGGAATGCAACATAATAACAGTAACAGGTTCACAGGGATGTGAAACAGGGATGGTACAGGTAATCAAACAACTTAATTAGGTGGGATCCTATGATAGGATGGCTTTAAGTTTTCTACCCAAATTCCCCATGGGATGGTTTTAAGGTCTTCTACTAAGTGTTTCTCGGAGTCTCAGATCCCCTTTTGACAAATACTATCATCACGCGAGAGGCCTACGTGGTAACGATATTTGGAAAAGTATACCCCAAGAAACGGCTCTTAACGGGATACTCAAAATCCAAAATTTGAGCGTTTGGTCTCGGTTAGGACAACATGAACAAACTTAGAGTTATAGGTCATTTGTCCAAAGATTGATGTCCTGCGCTATCGTGCGGGCCAACAACCTCCTTAAAACAACCAATTCTATGCCGGAGTCTTCGCTTCGGGCCAACAAGACAATGGAGTCAGGTGGACCTAGGCTACGCAACCCCTCTATTCCTAAAAAGGTGACCTAGAAGTCTGGGTTGTGGGCTTATTTATGCATCAATAATCCCATCAAGAATTCCCACACAATGGATATATAAACAAGATAATAAATGAAGCATAGAAAAATAAATAACCGAAACATAAACATAAGATAAAGTACAAAGAAGAAAGTAAAATAAAACGATAAACACACAACTACACAAAGAACTAAACTAGGGTTAACTCGCTTGAGAAAATCGTCCCCAGTGAAGTCGCCAACTGAAGCAACTCGTTTTTCAAAAATCATTTAAATGAATTTTCAAAACAATGAAATCGCCACCTAATTTTATTTGTTCTAAAAAGAACGGGGAAATATAGATAAAACCCACGAAAGAAAAGAATAAGACGGTCTACGAAATTTTGAGATATAGGTTCGGGAGTTGGTTATGCAAGGGGAAGGTATTAGCACCCCTCACATCCATCGTACTCGATGGTACCCATTTAGTTCAAAGTGTGGTTGTGTGTTAGTGTGAAATTTTACGATCTTCTAAGTTTTGAAAAGAGAAAGAAAGGGAGAAGAAATGTTTTTATTATTTTTGAGTTTGACACGGTTTTGAAACCGCGTGCCTACGTACTCCCTCGTGCAATGGGAAAGTCAAAACTCCGTAGTTCCTCTAGAAAATGTTTGTTTGTTGATTGATTTTAAATGAAAAGACAAGTCGTCATTTTTAAAGGAGAAGACTCGTCTAACGTCCACAAGGTGTGATAAAGAATAAAGGACTACGCACCAACGTGAGGGGGGGTTTGAGAACACCTCTAGTACTCAACTGGAGAAGTCGAAAACCTTGGGAATAGAGGAAGAAGTATCTCAATTATAAATGAATCATGTCTAATCTTGAAAAGGGTTTAAAGGTAAATGGTGCTTGGAGCGCACAAAAGATATTGAATGTGTTGGAATTGATTTTAAATTGTGGATGACAAGTACCAAAATGTTGGGTTATCCTCTAACGATTCAATACTCGAGATTGGTGATTGAGGTCAACCGATCATCTCTCATCCAAAATCTTTATTATGAAAAGAGTGAGGTGAAACAAAGTTCACTTTTATTAAGTGTATGGAATAAAGTATTTAAGTCATTGGGTTACCCTCTAATGGCCCAAATACTTTACATTTTAATTAAATCGTCGGGCTATCCTCTAACGATTTACTTAAATACCATAGGACCATGTTTTTTGTTTTGTAGAAAAATTGATTTTTGAAAAATAACTCGACGTTGGATCGAGGTTTGAGAAGAAGACTCGAAGTTGGGTCGATTTTTATTGAAAGTATTTTAAATGCTTGGTGAATGGAGAAAGAATAGGACCGAGATAATTGTAAATCACAAGTAAAATTGACAAAGTCCATACAAGGTGGCCAACCTAAGTATAAAATAATTAAATAACATGTGTACTAGAAAAGTGGGCTAGTCTACTAAGACGACCAATTGGGACAATTGATCGAAATAGGCTCACTGTAAGAAGGCCCAGGATCAAGCGTACATGTGTGCATGTGTGGTCATCGCGACACTTCGTAGCTTTGTCGACTTACGGGTTTAAAAATGATTTACAAATATTAGTTTTTAAAAAAAGATTTTTTTTAGTTTGTGAGAGTGATGAATAATAAAATAAAGCAATAAAATATTTACTAACTATTACATCATGTGGGAAATGGGGGTACAAATTTACAAATGGGGATGACGGAAATAAATTACAAGTCCAAACAAATGTAAAAGAAAAAAATAAATTAAATTCATAAGAAAATAATAATTATTAAAAAATTAAGATCACTAAATTAATCCTAATTAAAAAATAAAAATAAAAAAAGCTAAAGATATTAAAGTAATTCTAAAACAACTACAAAGTCTAAGGTTATAAAAATAAATTTTAAAATTATTAAACAAAATCTAAACTAGATTAAAATTCTAAACTTACTAAATTAAATCTAAAATAAATAAAAAAATTCTAAAGTGTCTAAAACTAAACCTAAATCAAATAAAAACTATAAAGTCATAAAATTAAATATAAAATATATAAAGATTCTAAAATTAGTAAATTAAATCTAAATCGAATAAATATTCTAAAGTTTACTAAATTAAATCTAAACTAAATAAAATCTTAAATTTACTTAATTGAATCTAAATCAAATAAAACTTATAAAATACTTAAAAACAGAAAATATTTTGACTATTAAAGAAAATTAGTTCTAAACTATATATTTATTTTTTGTATCTTTGAAAATTATTTTGAAGATCTAAAATATATTACTTGTACAAATCAACAAAAGCAGTACTATTTCTAACAAAAACTTAACAACTAAAATAAAAATAAAATCTTTTTGTTCTTTTAAAAATAAAGTTTTGAGTAAATAAAGTAAAACTAAATCTATATATATTTTTTAGAAACTCTAATAATAAAAAATAATAAAAATTAATTTTTATATAAAAAAAAAACTAATGGTTGGCTGTGTAAGAAATTTTGTGTCGGTGAGTTAAGAAAACAGACCCGGTGGGCTTCAAAGGGGTTAGGTTAGGCCTATCATACACAACACACTAAGAAATACTGAAAACCCTATTAATGTACAAAGAGGTGCCTCCCTATATTATTATTATCATTTTTTTAAGCAAATAAATAAAAATTATAAAAAAAAAGGTAGCAGAGTCAAGATACTCTCACACGCTCTCTTCCTATCTTCTAATTTTCTGAAACTCTATGTACATTATCTCTCAAAAACCAAACACACACTCTTCTTCTATTGTTCATCTCTCTCGCCTCATCAAACGCGTTTTTTATGTTATCGCTACTTCCATGGCTTCTCAGTGTCATTGTCCATCTCTGCTCAAAATCAACCCAAATCCCAAAACAAACCCTTAAAACCCCAAACTTTAAAATCAGATTTCAGATTATATGATAGAAATTAAGTGCACAAACAAGAAGTAACAACAAGAAAATAAAGGTACGTGAAATCTTCTTCTATTTTCTATGCAATTCTAGGTCTGTGTTGTTTTGGTTCATCTTTGTTTCCGCCTTGTGATTCCGTAATCTGCTTCTGCTTTTGCGTCACTTTCTGGAACCTCGGTTCTATTTCGAAACTTCGTGTGTCGCTGTTGACGGTGAAGGAAGGAGTGTGAAGTTTGGTCGGTGGAGGTTTTTTTTGCGTGGGTAAAAGTTCTATGTTGATATGGTGTATGTTTGATAGAAGTTTGGAGTAAAGGTCTGTTACTGTGTGAGTAAGGACATTTCGTGGAAGTTTTTGAGAGGTTTGAGGGTGGAGTCCGGTTTTTGAGGTGTACAGGGAACAGAGGGAGTATTATGAGTATGGAAGGTTATTGTGTGATCCTTTGTGTATTTTTCTGCCCTCCCCTTGAATGAAGAGATGAAGCTAAATAAATAGCATGACATGAGGGTATAATAGAGATTGGTAGAGGGAAAGGATAAGAACAACGGGAACAAATTGTACAAGAGTAGCTATATTTCTTAGTGGAATAGAGAGTGGAGAGGAGAACTTGTACTGGTTTTTGTTTTCTTTGTGTGATTCTGCAGGTAGTACAAGATTGTACAAGAGGTGGTGGAAGCAAGTTTTACCAGAACAAACAGCAGCATAAAACTAATTTTATTACTAACAGAATGCCAATTAAAAATCCATTAATAATAAAAACTAATATTTTTAAAATAAGGTAAGAACAAAAATGTTATTCTAACAAAAGTGATTTTTTTTATTTAAGTCCTAATTTATTATATTTAATTATATTTAATAGAAACCAATTAATAACTTCTAATCACTAAAATGATTGAAATTAAATATCACAATAAAAATAGAATTAAAAGATACAAACATAAAAATTAATTAATCTATTTAGAAAAATGTAAACATGATAAAACAAACTTTGATATTAAAATATGACTTATCTAAAAAAGGAAATTAATGTTAATGTGAAAGAAAAATATTAAAATTTCAAAAATAAAATAAAATCTAAATCTAAATTAATTGTTAATGAAATAGAAAAATAGAAAATATTTTCAGTGAGGAAAGATTTTAATAAATTCAAAGCTCTAATAAAAAAATGTAAAAATCAAGCATGAAATAATCTATAAATACAAACATAATTACTATTAAAAACAAAACATTGTTATTTAGCAAATAAAACAAAAATTCCTTTTAATTATTATTTCATTATTTAACTAATAGAAATTATTTAGTAAAACCTTACCAAATAATTAGAATTAATCAAATATTAAAAATAACAATTAAAGTGAGAAAGGATGCAAATGCAATGAGTGAATGACTGTTCTTTTTCATATAAATACAATGCAAGTAGAAAAAATAGCAGGGTAAAATTTGGGGTGCAACAGTTGCCCCTATTTAAATATCTTCAACCAGATGATATGAAGATGATCAAGCTTCATATTATCGAGTGGGAGATAATTAAATATCAAAAACCCAAAATTTTGCCCTGAGATGCAATGGGTATGCTGCGAACAAAATATAACGAGAAAGCGCTGATGTATGATATGAGGCAGACTCTATGGTAATTTGTTGCAAGACTTTGAAACTAGAAATTTGTGGTAGATTAACTGATACAACATGGAAGACAAAACACCTAATAATGGCTTTGGATGAAAAAAGACTCGACATCTAATAATGGCTTTAGATGGAGGGATTCGACATCTAATAATGGCTTTAGATGGAGAAAGATCACAATATCCAATAATGGCTTTGAATAAAGTGAGAAAGGCATGACACCCAATAATGGCTTTTGATGAAAAAAGGACCGACATCTAATAATGGCTTTAGATGGAGGGACTCGACATCTAATAATGGCTTTAGATGGAGAAAGATCACAATATCCAATTATTGCTTTGAATAAAGTAAGAAAGACATAACACTCAATAATGGCTTTGGATGAAAAAGACTCAACATCTAATAATGGCTTTAGATGGAGAAAGATCACAATATCCAATAATTGATTTGGACGAAAAAGGATTCGACATCTAATAATGGCTTTAGATGGAGAAAGATCACAATATCCAATAATGGCTTTGAATAAAGTGAGAAAGACATAACACCCAATAATGGCTTTGGATGAAAAAGACTCAACATCTAATAATGGCTTTAGATGGAGGGACTCGACATCTAATAATGGCTTTAGATGAAGATAGATCACAATATCCAATAATGGCTTAGAATAAAGTGAGAAAAACATAACACCCAATAATGGCTTTGGATGAAAAAGGATCGACATCTAATAATAGCTTTAGATGAAGGGTGAAACAAGGCATCCAGGAATGGCACTGGAGTGAAAATAGACAGACATCCAGGAATGGCATTGGAGTAAAAATAGACAGACATCCAGGAATGGCACTGGAGTGAAAATAGACAGACATCCAGGAATGGCACTGGAGTGGTAGGTACCAAGTAAGTATGATTTTGACTGAAAAAGAGGAAGGAACCTGAACCCTCAGAGTCAGATCAAGACTTTGATTTTGATGTTGAGGAGAATGTCACAGACATTCATCCCAGAAAGAAGCAAACTCTCGGGAAAATGCTCAAGGTGCCTGAAGTGGCCATTAATAACATTTCTTTCCATCATCCTAAGAATGCTGGAAGATGGAAGTATGTTTGCTTAAAGAGGGTGGCTCTGGAAAGAGAGTTTAATAAACGTGTCTTGAATGCAAGGAAATTGTTGACTTGATTAAAGAGGCTAGTCTGATGAAAACAGTTGTGAATTTCTCAAACTGTTATGAAGTTTTGGTGAAAGAGTTCACAGTCAATTTGTCAAGTGGCTATGGGGATAGGAGCTCTGCTGACTACCAGACTGTATATGTGAGGGGGATGAATGTCAGGTTTTCTCCAAATGTGATCAACAGATTCCTAGGTAGATCTGATAATACTCAGCCAGAGCTGGAGGAAACTGACAACAAGATCTGTCAAACCATCACTGCCAAACAAGTAAGGCAATGGCCTCTGAAGGGAAAACTCTCAGCAAGCAAGTTGAGTGTCAATTTCGCCATCCTACATAAGATTCGTGCTGCTAACTGGGTCCCAACCAATCACAAATCCACCATCTCTAATGGACTGGGAAGATTCGTTTATGCAGTAGGCACTCAGGCTACATTTGACTATGGATCCTATATATTTGAGCAGACCCTCAAGCATGCTGAAAGCTATTCTATCAAAGGACCCATAGCCTTTCCCTCCCTGCTGTGTGGAATTATCACTGACCAATTTCCTGATATTTTAGCTGAAAGAGATGTAGTCTGCAAAAGATCCCCTGCTCTTGGATTCCACTACAAACTTTTTCAAGGCAGACATGTTCCAGACATTGTCATGAAATCTGGTGAGACATCCAATACCAAGGCATCTTCTCAAAAGGAAACAATCCTAGTTGTGCTAAGAGCTACCTGCAAAGAGCTTGAAGCAAGGAAACAAAGTCTTGAAGAGCTGATCTCTCAACTAGAGCAGGACACAGAGGTTGAGGATGAAGGGATATGAGAGGTTGGTGATCTTGAAAATGAGGATGTTCGATGGTGGAAAGGAAAGATGCTTCCTTGAAAAAGCACTTGAGATGGAAGCCTTGTTGTCTATTTCCTTGATTGCTTAAAATCCTTTCCCTATATTTTCTTTTTTGTACCAAGCTTGTATTACCTTTGTAAGCCTGGTACTTCATTACATATTGTTTGGGGTACTTCCCTTTGGCTAAAAAGAGAGACATCATTGTGGGAAACTGTGGGAAGTATTGGGAAATTTGGGAAACTGTATGGCTTTTTAAATTTGTTTGTGGGCAATTGTGGGCAATTGTGGGAATTGTGGGATTTTTGTATGGGTAGAATTTATCTTATCTCTAGGTTCTAGTTTCTTTAAGCTCAGAACTAGTTTATTCTTCTGCTGCATAGGTACTCTAATAACTTAAGTAGTTTTAGCCAAAAATGTGCCAAATGGGGAGTTTGTTAGTGTTTTAGGTTGGCATTACTTTTTGGTAAAACTAGGTTATGACATGTCTTGATAAATGTCATGAAATTCAGATATTGAAGATAAATCCTACTTGACAAAGATGTTTAAAGGACATCTCAGAACTGGAAGATAAAAGTCTTTGGAAATTCGAAAATAGTCGATGTCATAATGTTATGACATTCTGTAACGCAGAAATGCTTTTCTGAGACTTTTCAGGAAGTTTGTTGAGCTGCTATATTATGTTTTTCTGATACTAGAATGCATGCTCACGTGGCTGCTAGGTTAATCTTAGTTAAACCTAAATTGGTTGTTGAACAAACCATGTTTTTAGGATTAAATGAAGTGAACCTAGCTATCTTTATGGAAAAACCAAGTTTCGACTTCTATAAAAGGAATTTAACCCTTATCTGCACTTTGTACCTTTAGGAGAGTTAACAGTTGTATTTTGTGTAATTCTAGTTTCTCTTGTGAGCCAAGCAATTATCAATTGATAAGTGCCTTGGACTAGGATTTGTTTGTAAGGGTAGTTTATCACTCAAAGCTTTGAAGCACGAGTGTTTGTCTCTTGATTGAAGCTTTGAAGCAAGATCAAGATAGTTTATTGAAGTGTGTCTTCACAATTCAATTATTCAATAGGTTGATATCACTGCATGAAGGGGAGTGAGTAGGAACTCGGTCTAAGTAGGACTTAGATTGAAGTTGCATTGGGTAGGTTTTAAGTGAAGGAGATAAACGGTTGGTTTATTCCAATTAATTCTACTAATAGTGAATTTCCTCCCGGCTTGGTAGCCCCGGATGTAGGTGTAGTTAGACACCGAACGGGTAAACAACTTATTGTGTTCTTTACGTGTAAATTTATTGTGTAAATTGTGTGTGTCATAACATGTCATGACATCACGTCGCTACTGTGAATTTTACATTCAAAACACAAAACCATACTTAGAAACTTGGAGGAGAAAGAAAGGGTTTTCGGAGAAGAGGAGCAAGAGAGGAAGAAGAGCAAGAACATGAGCAAGCTTGAAGATGGAGTCTTGTAGAATCATCCAAGCTAGAGGTAAGGGGTTTGATTCTCCATCTCATATTGCTAGGTTTTGATAGTTATATTTTGGATTTGGGGAAAAATTGATAAGTTGATTTATAGGGTTTTGGTGGATTGGTTGTTGAAATAGATTAGAAGAGGTTGATTAGGAGTATGGATTGTAGGTGTTTAGGAGCTAGCTTGTAGAAACTTGAAGTATTAAGAATGGAAAAATGAAAACAGAAAACCTAAAAAACCAGAAAAACATAAACTGTCTGTTATAGAAGATATTGCAGGATGAAGACGAACAAATGGATGGAAGGAGATGCATGGGGGAGGCGCCCACCTCCATGTGTGGGGCGGCCACCCCCTTCCTTGAGGCCCTCGCCTCCATTTGTTCACAAGGCCAAGGACGTTCGTCCATTCTAGCAAGCATGGAGGAAGTGAAATTTTGCTGTCTGCGTTTTCTGTTTTAGTTTTTTTCTATATTCCTGCATAACTTCTTTCTGCATAATTTTTTCCAATTTGGTTCTGTTAGCTTCTATTTCATTAAATCCATATACTACTAGTTAGTATTAATAAAATATAACTAGAGCATAAGTTAGCCGATTAAATTTATGACCCGATTATGTTCCGATTTTCCGATTGCGGTAAATTCGACGACGGAGCAAGTTCCTCCGAATTCAACGAAAATTGACTTGCTAGCTAAGTTCGACGTGTAGAACGTAGTGGTGAGGTTAGTTTTTAGAAATTACGAGTTTTTACGAGATGACCCGAAATAGGCCAATTTATGGTTAAATTGAATCGGATTGCGTTTTAGTGGATTTAAGGCACGTATGGACAATCCGATTTCGATGTTGATAATTTTGATTAATGCCGGTTATTAAGAATGACTCTTGCGACAGTTATTGATGTTTTGACTATTTTTCCTTTTTTGGAATTTGGTGAATTAATTGATAATGATGCGGTGTAAATAAACATAATGTTTGCGACGATGTATTTATTAATGAATACTTGTTGATATGCAATGCGATGATATATGTCTTTGTACATGATGATGTGATGATTATATTGATGTTATTAATAAATGCTTCCGATTTGTGAATGCATGATTTTGATGATGATGAATTATTAGTGATGTTTTGCATAATGCAAGTATGATGCGATGATATATTTATCTTGATGTGGATAAATTATGGCGATGTGGGATTTATGCTAATTTTGATGAGCGATGATGATGTTTTTGTGTTGTGTTGTTTTATTGTCGAGTCACATACATTGCATTGGCGAAGATGGGCTTTTATGCCAAGCGACGAGGATTTTATGCCAAGCGACGAGGATTTTATGCCAAGTGTTCCTAATTATGGACAAAGCGACGGGTACCACATGCATAACATAGTCGTGTCTCATGGAGTCGGTTATGTTTATGTTTGAGTTGTTTGGCGTTGGGTTTTAATTGATTGATGATGATTGAATTGTGATGGTATATGATGTTTTGTTGGTGATGGTCTTTAGGATAAACATGAAATGAATATAATTTGATAATTTCATGACAACTATGCGGTGAATATAAACGATGATTTTTGCGATGATTTAACTTGATGAAATGCTTAATGCAAACATGACGTGATGATGTTTGTGATGATTGGCTTTTATGCCAAAAAGCGACGAGGGGCTTTAGCCAATGTGTGATGATTTTATTTGTGTTGCTTATGTTATTAGTATTGTTGGGTGTTGTTGTTTGATGTTGTTGTTTATAGTTTATGTGTTGTTGTGATGAATTATGCCGGTGAGGTTATGGTGATAAAGTATTGATTATGCATAATAGTACGACGATTAAAGTAAGTAAGTTTTGATTATGTGTTGGAATGCACCTATTAACTTATATCCCTTATGATTCCAAAAATATACATATATATTTTATCATGCCTTTAATTATATGTTTTGGAGTATCTCACCCTTTACTTGTTTTGCCGTTACCTTTATATTGGTAACGTGCATGTTATGAAGACGGAGTTTATAGCTGTTGTTAGTCCAGTCGCTATCGCTTTGATACGTAGCACTCGGGGGGAATATTTATGTTGTCTTGTTGTTGTTCTTTTGTTGTTCTTCCTTTTGTAAATAAGAATCATACTTTATGAAAACATGATTTGATGAGGAATTTTAATAAAGAAAATGTTTTGATTTATATGAATCAATTTATGATTTCTGATGATGCTATGTATCTGAGATTTATACTTTAAAGAAAACTGTTTAAAGTGAATTGGTTTTGAAGGTGTGATGCCTCAGTATTTAATTTACGAAATTTTAAATTACTCTGATTTTTGCATATAAAACTTTGGGTAAAATTGGGGTGTTACACGTGGATAGACACGAAGCAAACATGTTGATGCATGAGATTCATGAGGGTCTTTTGGTACCCATGCCAACGGAAACTGTACGGCTAAGAAGATGCTAAGGGCAGGATATTATTGGTTGACAATGGAATCCGATTGTTACAAATTTGCGAAGAGGTTCCATAAGTGTCAGATTTATGTTGATAAGATTCATATGCCTCCTACTTTGCTCAATTTTATTTCTTCTCCACGGCCTTTCTCTATGTGTGGTATTGATATGATTGGGATGAATAAGCCCAAAGCCTCTAATGGACATCATTTCATCTTTGTAGCAATTGATTACTTCACCAAATGGGTTGAAGCAGCTTCTTATGCCAATGTTACCAAGCAAGTGTTAGTCCAGTTTATCAAGAACAATTTCATTTGTCGGTATGGTGTGCCAAACAGGATCATTACTGACAACGACTCGAATTTGAATAATAAAATGATGGCGGAACTTTGTGAAGAATTCCAGATTGTTGATCATAATTCTTCTCCTTATAGACCCAAGATGAATGGGGCAGTTGAAGCTGCAAACAAGAACATCAAAAAGATTATCCAGAAGATGGTTGTTACTTATAAGGATTGGCATGAGATGCTTCCATTTGCTTTACATGGGTATCACACTTCAGTACGCACTTCAACAAGGGGCAACCCCCTTCTCTCTTGTTTATTGCATGGAAGTAGTACTCCCCATTGAATTATAGGTTCCATCTTGTGTGTGATAATAGAAGCTGAATTATCTAATGCTGAATGGATTCAGAATAGGTTTGACCAGTTGAATTTGATTGAAGAGAAGAGAATGACTGCTTTATGTCATGTTCAGCTATACCAGAAAAGAATGAAGAACGCTTTTGATAAGAAGGTCAAACCTCGTGTGTTTAGAGAAGGCGACCTTGTGCTCAGAAAGATCACCTCTTTAAACTCTGATTCCAGAGGAAAGTGGAGTCCCAATTATGAAGCCCCATATGTTATCAATAAAGCCTTCTCTGGCGGTGCATTGATTCTTGAAACTATGGATGTCAAGGAGTTCCCACGTCCTCTGAATGTTGATGTAGTCAAGAAATACTTCGCCTAAATAAATAAAACAACAACCCGCTAAGTTGAAAACCCTAAAGGGCGACTTAGGCAAAAAGAAGCATCTCGGTAGGCTGAAAACCCAAAAGGGCGGTCTAGGAAAAAATTAGAGACATAAGCAGAATAAACCTTCTGGTAGGCTGAAAACCCGCAAGGGAACTCTAGGAAAAAGTTAGGGACTTATATGGCAAGTAACTACATCAGACAAGACTTGATCATAGAAGCAACAATCTACATGGATCTTCTTTATACCTCAACTGAAGACTACAATATAGGAGTTTGGAGTTGTTAGAAAGAATAGGGCTCATTGTCTTTCAACGTACCTTTTCAATGTATTTACCATTTTTCAAAACATTGTAATCATCAATGGAGTCATGCCATTGGCAAGATACCATTCTATCAATAAAATTTTAGCCTTTATCCAATTCCATTGCCACCTTATTTTTATTCAGTTTATAAATATATTCTTTTATTATTGAAAATGCATTTCAAAGCAAACAGATTTGTTAGAACATACTTGCAAAAAATTTACAATTTTAAGTGTGGACGTGAAGCAAAGGGATAAGACGGAATTGTCCTAATGAAAAACAAGATTGATACTGTTGAAGTTGGTTCCTTGAGAACCTCTATAACATTCTTTGTTCGAATATGAGATGTAAATGCAGAGCAGATTGCTCCCACGGAATATCTCATTTCCCCTAGAAGAGTTTAAGAAAATGATGCCCTGATTAGACACAATGATGTCTCCCCAAGGTGTGTTCTTTAAATAAAGCATGGGAATGTTGGCAACGCGCCTGAAAGGAGTTTGTCTTTTCAAGCCCATAGTTCACGAAGGTTTTATGTTGGTCGGGTGTCGTTCGTGCATTATTTGATCTTCTTTGTCGATCCTCAATAAGATGTCCATGTGCATCTCATGCATAGTCACCCATACATTATGAATAACTTTAAATCATTACCCATTTGCATATGTTGGTAATCAGAATATGTCTTATCTCTTATAAATTTTCAGCTTTAAACGGGAAAAGTTCATCTTTTCACTGTCCCCACAGTTACCATTCATGGAAAATTAGAGTCTCAACTAGGTTTTCGTCCGCTCAGAGCCTCTTCCCCAACGCAGTTTTAGTTTGGATTCTAATCTTAACGTGACATTTTTTGTTTCAAGACTGCAAATTCTGGATGGATATTGCACAAAGAAGAATTTATCTCTTTAGAAGGAGTGAACTTGATTTTTTGCAGGAAGTCTGTGCTCATTATCCAACAATATTGTCACCATTTTCTCCTAACGGTAGGTGACAGTTTCTATATTTAAGAAGCTGGTTTTCCCCAGTAAGTATGCTGATGGCAATTTGATCTCATTTCGGTAACCCAACGAGTCGTATCTCGCTAGAGATTGACCGTTTACCTCTAACAAGTTGAAAACTTATTCTGGAAGTTTCCGATGAATGACAACCTTGTCTTTATGGAAGGTAGTTTATCGAATATTTGTTATTCCGATGAATGCCATCCTTGTCCTTATGGAAAATAGTTTATCGAAGATTTGTTATTCCGATGAATGGCAACCTTGTCCTTATGGAAGGTAGTTTATCAAAGATTTGTTATTCCGATGAATGGCAGTCTTGTCCTTATGGAAGGTAGTTTATCGAAGATTTTTTATTCCGATGAATGGAAGCCTTGTCCTTATGGAAGGTAGTTTATCAAATATTTATTATTCCGATGAATGGAAACCTTGTCTTTATGGAAGTTAATTTATCGAAGATTTGTTATTCTGATGAATGACAACCTTGTCTTTATGGAAGGTAGTTTATCGAAGATTTATTATTCCGATGAATGGCAACCTTGTCCTTATGGAAGGTAGTTTGTCGAAGATTTGTTATTCCGATGAATGGCAGCCTTGTCCTTATGGAAGGTAGTTTATCAAAGATTTGTTATTCCGATGAATGGAAACCTTGTCTTTATGGAAGGTAGTTTATCGAAGATTTTTTATTCCGATAAATGGAAACCTTGTCCTTATGGAAGGTAGTTTGTCGAAGATTTTTTATTCCGATGAATGACCACCTTGTCTTTATGGAAGAGAGTTTATCGAATATTTGTTTTTCTGATGGATGGCAATCTCGTCATTATGGGAGATAGTTCATCTTTGATTTGTTAAATATTCCAAAGAACGGAATTTCGACTCACGGGTTACATGATCTGTTTTGTTACCTTTTCGTGATGGAGTAACCTGGTTAAATAAATACTTCCAACATGTTTTGGTTGAAGCTCCATAGCACTTTGGGGCTTCAGTCTAGTGTTTACGTTGTCTTCTTACCACCTCTTGGTTAGAAACAATTTTCGGTGTTTATTCGGGGTTGATGGTTTATTATCTTTAGAAAGTTGGTTTCATTCTTTTGTTTGTGCTAACTCCTTTGTGAGGAGATAGTTCGCCTTCTATATAAATATTGTTGGTGTTATTGTCATTCCCCAGTGGAGTCACGATTATCTCTCTCCCATAAGATTGAGCTTCTTTCCCCAGTAGTTTGTCTTTTCAGATGAGTTGTCTTTCTTAGCGTGTCTTCATCATCCTTGCTTCCCTCATGGGATTCTGTGCCCCTGTGAACTTCATCATATTACATTACATAACCGTTAAGAATTGCATAATATCTTCGGGCCAAAAATAGGGCTCATATTATATTTAAGTACCTTCTATCCCGTCGAGGCAAAGGTTCCTTTCTTATCTCTAGATAGAAGACAATTAAATAAGGGAAGATGTTACACCCCAATTTTTTCCCTTAAGATTCTCTCATACTTCATACCATTACATTGCACAAAGATCACAAATTGGTTCTCTCTCTCTTATCTGTAGGTTTTTCCCTTTGGGAGATCACAAAGCACTTTGTGGAAGTGATTATTGCTTGTGTGTGATGATTGATATTTGACTAACCATGATGTGTATACTTTTCTCTCTAAATATTGTAGGTGAATGGTGCATAAGTTCCTCAAAGAGATGATAGGTCCATGAGTGTATTTCCATGCCTTCTCTCATCAATTCTCAAGACTTTGAAAGTATTGTCTCTCATTGAGCACTTCTCTTATCATCAACCATGCTTTATTATCTTGAATTTATGCTTCATGCTTGAAAGAGATCATCAAATTCAAAGAATTCTCCATCCTATGGCCATCTCTCTTGAAACTAGGGTTTTGGACCTCTGAGGACCATATCTTGATGTTTGTGTGAAGTTTGTGGATGAATTCAAAACCATTTAATTCTTAAGAGTACTTCCAATTGAATATTCTTGAATACAAGAAGTTTAATTGATGAAAATATTGTTTTAGAAGTCTATGATTGCCCACCCTCTAGATTGATGCTTCATTTATCTTGTATCAAAAGGATCATAACTTGGTCATCTCTTGTCTCCTTAAGCTAATTTTTCTTTTAAAATGATCTTAAATATGTCTAATACAACTTAGTTCAATTGGTGAGAAAAGAAAATGCTTGGAAACTTGCCTATAAGGTCAAAAGAACACAAGTCCTTGATGAATTCCTCAATTTTTGGTCAATCAACTTCAAATGAACATATCTTGATCATCATGTATCCTTTTGAGGTCGTCATTTTTGCACAACAATCTTGAATATGTGAAAAACATCTCCATATAAGCCTTGAAGATTGAAAGTGTTTGAAAGTTGCTTGAAGAAGTAAAAAGATTATAGGTCATTTCATAAAATTTCATCAACTTCACAAGGCCTTAACTTTCTCAATTTTTGGAGTTTTTGGTTGGTTCTTTTTTCAAAATGTTCTTTGAGAGATCTACTTCATTTCATATTTTAAAAGCAAGAGCAAGTTTTGAGTGGAAGACCATGTTTGGATTGAAAACATTATAGGTCATTTTTTGCCAAACTTACAAAAATTTCTAAGGATGAAAGTTTCAGATGGTTTTTGGTGATTTCAAATTATCACAACTTTAAGCTCAAGTTACAAAATGCTACCTTTCCAAGTGCATTATGAAGCTTGCAATCTCAGCTTTCCAAAGAGCCCAAGGTTGCATCATAACGGTCCCTAAGCAATAAGCTATACATGTTGGAAGGAGGCTCCATGTCATCCAATATTGTTTCGAATCAGAAAAATTATAACATGTAAACTTGGATTATAAGGAAAATCACACAAAGTTTAGACGCTGAACATGTTTAACTAATTTTCCAGATGCGTTTTGATGCAAATTGCACTTGAAATGAGGTCGTTTTGATGCCCTTCGAGTCACATGTTTGGCATGATTTCAGCCAGCTCGTTTTGCACGAATTCACCAACATTCCTTCTCATTTTCATCACCAATCAATCTCCTATAAATAGAGGATATTTCCTCACTCGTTTCCTCAAGCTTTTATAGCCAAAAAACCTCTACCAAACTTCCTCCATAACCAGTTTTTCTATAACTCTGAATTCGTGTTTAGACCACTTCCAGTTTGAAATTAAACCTTGATTCTTCTTTCTTGAGCCTCACTGAAGCTAACACAACAAGAATCGTGCCTTGAAGCCTCCTGAATTGCGCTATCCAAGTCCAGTTTCAGAGCTCAGAATGTGAACTTTGTTTAGGTAGAAATCTCCATCAAGTCCTACAAAATAAAACATCATTGCACGCTCCTCATCTCCCTGATCCTTATGATCTTCACCATTTGCATTTTCATCAAGTATTGACTGAGAATTTCTAGAAATAAGTGCTCGCTATTATTCCTGTTTTTTTTCCAAATTGTTCATGATAGACGTGAAATAATTTTTTGTAAGGGTACCATTAGTATCGCCTTGAAGAGGCGAAGAGAATGGTATCAGTCTGGAAAGTTTATTTCACAATTTGAGGATCACGTATGGATGAAGGCTGGAGGTTGAAGACGACCTACGTGTCTGTCTTCAACCAAAGAAGGCATGACATGTAATTTTTCAAATTGGATTCGGTGTTTTGAGCCCTTGGATCTGATTACCTTTATTAGTCAGACTCCATCCAACACGCAACATTAATTCTGATTTTATTTTTTAATTTTAATTTAATTGGTGATCCGGTGTGATTTCAAAAGAGGTTCATATCAAGCACAACGCATCTGATCCATTGGATTAGCTTACTAACACGTTTTGTCAATGATCAGATGGTCCATATTTTTTTGGCTTTTATTTTATTTTCTGATTTTTTATTTTAAATGTTTTAAACTTTAGAAAATCATATAAAATCCATTTATAGTCTAAAAATTATGAAAAAAATCACAAAAATATTTTGAAATATTATCTTTTTGAATTTTATTTTTTCATAACTTTATTTTCATATTTGATATTTTTTATGATTTTTCTCTTTTATTTGATGTTTTTAATTGTTTTAAAATACTTTTTGACCTTTAAAATTATGGAAAAATTATGGAAGGATCCAATGGCCATTTGACAAATATTGGTGACCTCATTTTATTTTTATTTCTAACTTTACTATTTTTTCCATTTTTTATTTTAAAAATATTTTTTGATTTTTAAAAATTCTTAAAAAATTTGTCGACACTTGTTTACCTCTTATTGACTTTAGGGAATTTTCTTTGAATTTTATTTTGATGAAAAAAATACTATTTATGTATTTTGTCAATAAAGCCAATTAAAATAACCTAATTTCAATATTATTTAAAACCTTTTAATTTTTTACTTTTATTTTCATTTTATTTTGCTGAAGTTTGAATTTATTTTAGAGTCATAAGTTTCCTCAATATCAATGGAACTTGGGTGTTGATAGGCTTTTAGCCAAATACACCAAGAGAGTTGATTGATCTTGACGAAGTTAGGCCGAATAAATTCATCTGATACAAAATAAAATTTGAAAATATTTTCTTCTTCATCTTATTTTTCTTTTGTCCCGGTTCGGAAAAAGTGGTTAATTGGTAGCATGAGCTTTAATGTTTTAACATAAGCCCCAAAAGATGACTTAAGCTTTGATCTTGGTTCAACACCTGTGGCGCTTGTCGTGTGGTCGCGTTGATTTCCAATCAAGCTTCTGGAAAATTTCCCCTAACATTGTCCATTTGAAATTCTCAATCATCCTTGATCAAGTGATGTGATAATCCCAAAGTCGGTGATATACTTGACAAAAAAAATTGAAACATGACAACTAATAATTAACAATTCAATGATATACTTGACAAGTTTCAAGATGTTCATCTTGCTAACCTTTAATTAATTGTTTTAACTATATTGCTCTTTACTTTCCATATTTACTTTTATGTTCTTTATTTTTATGCACTTTTAATTTTAGCATTTACTTCATGCCATTTTTTCCTTTGCTCACTTGAGCATTTTATTTTTATATCATTTTTTCTTTGCTCACTTGAGCATTTCGCTTTCTTATTATTTTGAATTTTCTCACTTGAGCCTTACTTTTATTTTCTAAAATACCTAATAATTCCACTTATACATAAAAAACTTATAATTGGACTTGGTTATTATCCTTGTGCTTGGAGCTTGACCTTTGGACTTAGGATTAAGACCTTTACCTCAACTTGGAGATTTTCGTGCCCTTGGTTTTATTTTTTCTTGTCTGGTTATTATCTTTGTATGCCAGTTATTCTGATATACTCGGTTAAGAGTGGATTTCCTCAAAATACAGCTGTTACTCTATCCGTTTTTCTTAAGACAAGAGAATTCATATGAGGCATTGATCCATCTGAAGCTTGATTTTTTGTCTGATTATTTTGTTGCTTACGTGGTAATCCAAAGAATGGGATATGGTATTGGCTCTTGATGTCAAGTACTAGTGTTCTCTCTCGGTTAGATCTTTCTTTCCTCTTACCTTTTACTTTATGTACATAGGTTAGCCTATTCATCTACTCCTCATTCTTTAATTTTCAAAATCTTCCCTCTTTTTCAAAGGATTCTTGTTTTCATAACTCGAACCGCTTTCATAAAAAAAACTTGAACTTAGGTCCATGAATTTTCAAATTTTATTTTCATAATAAACTTTCAACCCATTTAATAATATTTTAACTATTTCTCGTAAAACTAAAAAACACTTAACCTCATTCAAATGTGTTGAGCTTTTTGTAGCTTTTCGTAACTAACATTTTTTTAAAATCAACCAACACACAAAATTGGTCTTTTTTTAGCCGAACTACTTGGTTTTGATTTCAACATTGCACATTGTTGGTATGTAGGCCTAGAACTCATTGGGAGTTCTATCAAACCAAAAATTATAAGAAATACTTCTTTTCTCCCCCACCATCCATTTTGTACAAACTCTTCCTTTAGCACATATATACAAATTTTCAAAAAAGGTTCCTGCGGAGTTCCGTAGATGCTTTGGGTGCATAACACCTTCCCTTTGCATAACTAACCCCCGGTCCCAGATCTCTGATCTTTTTGTTAGGATTTTATTTGCTCTTTTTTCTAGTCCTTTGGATAAAATAAAAGCGCGATGACGAATCTTTTGTTAATTTTTTTGAGTTAAGTCAATTCAACGGCTTATACTCGCAGTTTTTTCCGCTATAATGTTGAAAACCATTATGAATCTTTAAGTATTCAACTATCGATTTTGACCTCATTTTTTTACATGGTAATTTTAGACTCCTACTAAACCTGCATCTAAGGATAAAGGGATTTTGCAGCACAACGAGTCTGTTGCATCACAAAAAGAGGTACGTTTAAAGTGTTAATTATATGATTCGAATAAATAACTACATGATTTTATATTTTACCTAAGCTATATGATTTTTAGGTACCTGCTCAAGGGTCACAACAAGTGAGCCAAAAAATTGGTAGTGTACCACCCAAGAAAAGGGATCCTCCGAAGACCTTGCCAAAAAAAGGTGCTTTTATGCCTCGATTCCGGCAGTGTCTTGAGACACTTGTCAGAACATCAAATTTAATGAATGGTGGTATTCGTCAAATTTATATGGATGGTATATTTGATTTTTCTTGCAATGAAATAATTGGACAAGAGGACATGGACGAGATTTTTCATCATAGAGAATTATGCGTCGGTGTTCTGCACTCATACATCCGGTAATCCGATCAATATATTATTTAATTAGTTGAACAATTTATTTATACATTTCAATGAAAATAGTCTAATGTTTATTATGTTTTTATTTAAGGTTGTTATATGACAAATTGATACGCGAGAATCAATTGTCAAACAGATTCCATTTCGTGTCTTCCTCCAGTGTCAGCGGAGCGACAATTGTTAGGAAACCGGAGTCAGTAAGATAGCACTTAGTCAAGAGATTCATGGCCACCAGCAGTACAGAAAACTTGTATCTTTGGGCGTATAATACTATTCCTACAGGGTTAGATTTTCATTCTAAGTTTATCCTGATCTTTGTTTCTTTTGCATAGAGAATTTCCATATAAACTTTTGTTTTAATTTATAGACGTCACTGGTTGTTGGTTACTATGGATCCTATAAAAGAAGTGGTCTATTATCTAAATTCGGTAGGTGGCTATTGGACTAATTATCCGGAAATGAAGTTAATGATTGATACGTAAGTGAGATTGTTCTAAATATTCGTGTATATTTATATATTTAATTATTTCTGTGAGATTGTTCTAAATATATGTTTTTATTTTGTTAAATACAAGTATTCTGAAGTCAAAGAGAAGCTCGAGTACAATGGTCTAAATCCAACCACATTACATGGATCAAAGTGCAGCTATATTAATTTTCACAATTTTGCTTATAATAGTGATGCTACTTGATAAAACAAGACAACTAAACATTCTTATTTGTTTTTCGATGTAGTGTGCTCAATGTAACACCCCATTTCTACCCAACATTTATTATAAAATCAGAGTGCGGAAATTTTAAACTAAAAACATAGGATGCCACATTTCAACATTAACAACACAAACAGATAAGATACATAACACTTTTTAATTCGGAGGATCTCATAACAACTTGCAATGACTTTCAAACAAAATACTTTTTATTACAATGCAGTGGAATTCTTAGTTATACAATTGAATCTATTATACGAATAGCAACTTTAAACATCTTGTTCGACTTTCAACATACTTAACAACTTTTTATTTCACAACATCACTTAGGATTTCAACAAATTATACTAATAACAACAAGAGTCAACAATATAAACAACATAGACTAAACGTTCCCCCCGAGTGTTACGTATCAGAGCAAAGACACCGACTTGAACCGACATCAACTAATTCTTCCATTCTTGGATACCTGCACATTACCAATATAAAGGTAACGGCCAACAAAATAGAAAGCGTGAGATATCGAATAATATAAGCGAAAGTACGATAATTCATATGCTTAAGTAAAGAAACATACAATAATTACTACTTTAATCGATAACACATAATATCTACCAAACAACATAAAGTCAACAACATATAATATCCACCAAACAACCTAAAATCAACAACCACTTAAATGCGACTCAATGCGACTCGACAAATGCAGATGCATGTGGATCCATTTGGAGCAAAACTCCCAACGTAAAATATGCCAGGTTATCGAGGCATTCAACAAGGCATAAGCCTTCAACTTACAACGTGGTGCCAATCTAGGCCAACTTACAACGTGGTGCCAATCCAGGCCAACTTAATAATGCACATGCTATGTATGATACACCGACCACAGCATCAACAACAACTTAAAACAACAACAACTTAATCATGCATTAACTGCATCATCTTAATCAACACGATCAACTTCGACCTCAACAACTATCAACAACGTCAACAACAATGCAACTTATAATTAACATAATCAACTTCAACTTCAACAATAATTAACAACTTCAACAACAATTAGTAATATCAACCACAATATAATTTATAATTAACACGGTCAAATTCAACCTCAATAGCAATTAACAACTTTAACAACAATTAGCGATATTAACAACAATACAATTATAATTTAATTCAATCAACTTCATCTTCAGCTTTTGCCGCATAATTCTACGGTTCTTAAATCATCCAATTCGTACATAAACAACAACGATTCGGCTGTATCAACAATCAAGCAACTAATGCGAAATTCAACAAAATGACACTATTTTAATTAACTACCCGTATACTCGAACTATCCCGTAAAGTTTCATTCGATTCTGACAACTAATTTCTCCGCTTAATTCGACCGACAGTATAATTTCTGCACTAATTTCAGTTTTCTGCAACTTTACTAATTAGTTCTATTTATCCTACTAATTAATTCTGACAGTGTTAATATTAATTCTGCATTTCCGGGGATTATTCTCCTAATTAATCATTCCTGCCCATTATCACTTGCTACTACTAATTTTGATTCTGGTATAATTTTCTGATACTGCTAATTTAATTCTGGTATAATTTTTCTGCTAAATTCACTTTCACCCAAGGCAATATTTCACTTCTCCTAAACTATCAGTTATTATATTTTCCTCTCTTAATTACATGTGACCTGCAAGCTACAGACAACAAAACATCACCATCCCCCTATGCTGAGACGTATGCCCCATTCCCCAATAGCAAAGGAGACGGACGCCTCCTCCTCTAGGACGGTCGCCTCTCCCCGTTCAACCCACTGGAGGCGGGCGCCTCCCTTCCCTTGCACCAGCAGGGACGGTCGCCTCCTCTTAATTTTCATCAATCCAAAAATTCCCTTCTTTTTCCACGGCCACGCGTAATGTTTCGATCGAGACAACACAACATTATATGCATTGCCAACAACACAATTATCTCATAATTCAACACAAAATATTATAATTCAATTCAACATATAAAATTATCACCTGAATTACGATTAGCAGTGTAATATCGTAGCCCTAAACTCTACATACGAACCATCCTACAATCGATTATAAAACCCGAACCCCACCCATTACCTGTGGATTGATGGGAACTCGGAAATTCCATTGGAATTGGCGAACTCTCGGACAGCAACGATCCTCACTAGCACCTAGTTTCCAACTTTCTTCCTTTTCTCTCTTTTGTTTGCTACGGCTATGGTTTGGCTAGGTCTTCTCTTTGTTTTGCAAGCAATATTTTTCTCCTTATTTTACTAGGTTAATTCAATTATATAGTAGCTTCTAATACAATTGGTTTATTAAATTATATTCTCCAAAAATACCAATTCTCTCTTATAATTAATATACTACATTTAATTTATTAATTCCAAATAATAGAATAATTCTAGTATTATTTTTATTCTAACTATTAGCCTTATATTTCTCCTTTTATATCTCTTATTTATTTAAACCTAATTCCTTCTTTTATAATTAAATCCAACTAATAATATTATTATTATAATAATAATATTTCTATTATTTCTACTTAACTTAATTTTTCACACCTCTTTTCTATATTTCTAACACCAATAAATAACTCTATTAATTCCACACTTATTTCTAATATTATTTTCAATAATATTCTACCACCAAATTAATTCATCACTAATTATTCTAGTTAATTAATCTCTACTCATAATAATAATTCTCCGACTAAACTGATTATTTCACTTAAATAAACTAGTCCAATAAATGAATACTATTATTCTTAATATTAATCCTCCAATTACACCAACCAAATGATCCGGCTTAAACTTAATAATCCAAATATGTCTCTTAAATAATACCGATAAATCCAATTACTCTGATTAATTCTCAAACTTCGTCTAATTCCAGTAATTAAATCTTTTAATAATTTAATTAACTAATTAATTAAATTCGGAGCGTTACACTCAACAGCGAAACGGTACAGATTGCAGATAATTTATTTTGAAGTTTATCAAAGAAATCCTTCAAATGAATCAAATAGAGATTCCAATCACGGTATGGATTTATAAATTAGGATTTTTTTATTATTTATCAGATATTTCATATAATTTATTACTTTTAACTAAATTATGCATATTATGTTTTGTTATGTAGTATTTCGATTAATACAAGTGTGCATATTACACGAAACTTCAGTTGGAAGAAATCAAAGAGGAATTGTGTCAATATTTTGTTGAGCAAAGAATCATATAAGGTATGAATACACTATTGTGTGAAAAGTGTTATGAATATATTATTATTGACTGGTTATTATGTTCATACCTTGCAGGACCAGGACCGCCAGCTCGTCAGAATTTGGCGATTTTGAACTGATTTTATTAATTAGGGTTGATTTAGTTGTTGTTAGGGCTGATTTTTTAGGGTTGATTTAGTTACTGTTAGGGATGAATTTGTTATTGTTAAGGCTGATTTGGTTCTGTTAGAAATATTTGAATTGAATTATACTGGTGTACATATATTTTGGATTACAACGGTATATAATGCCTTTTTTTGGCATATATTTTGGTATTATAATGGCATATATTTTGGGTTACAATTGTATATTACAGGTTTATGGGATTACAATTGAATATTTCAGGTTTACAGGTTATTATTGACCGTGTTATTATTCCAGGTTTAAACCAAAATATAGACCCAAAAATACTGCGTATAGACACTTTAGAAAGCGCTTTTCCTTGAAAAGCGCTGCCTAATATATACTTTAGAAAGCGCTTTTCCAGAAAAAGTGCTTTCTAAAGTGTACATTGAACACCGCTTTCAAAAGTGCTGCCTTATGTATACCATAGGCAGCACTTTTCTTGGAAAATCGCTTTCTAAAGTGGGCCTTTAGCAACGATTTTCCTTGAAAAAACACTGCCTAAAGATGCCTACAGAAAGCATAAAAGGAATTCTAAAGTAGGCTTAAGAAAGCGCTTTTCTAGAAAAAAAGCCCTGCTAATGGCCTACTTTAGAAAGCGCTTTATAGCAAAAGTGTTTCATTAGGCCTACTTTAGACAGCACTTTTGCCAAAACAAAAAGCGCTGCTAAAACCTATAGCAGCGCCACCTACGGCAACGCTTTTAAGCGCTTTTAAAGGCCAAAAAAAGTGCCTTCATAGGTCTTTTGTGACGTAGTGTTAGAAGTCCAAAACCCTAATTTTAATATAGATAGCCATAGAATGGAGAATTCTTTGAATTTGATGATCTCTTTCAAACATGAAGCATACACTCAAGATAAGAGACCATGGTTGGTGACAAGCAAAGTCTTCAATAAGAGACAATACTTTTGAAATCTTAAGAATTGAGGAGAGAAGGCATGGAAACAAACACATGAACCTATTGACTCCTTGAATAAGAAATTGGTGCACCATTCACCTACAACATTTGGCAAGAAAAGTGTACACATATCATTGTTAGCAAAGTATCAATCATCACACACTAGAAATGAACACATACACAAGGTGCTTGGTGATCTCCTAAGTTCAAAGCCAAATATAGGAGAGAGAGGTAGATTCAAAATTGTGATCTTTGTGCCATGCAATGGTATAAAGTATGAGCGAATCTTTGTGCCATGCAATAGAATGTGATCTCCACCTCGACGGGATACAAGATACTTAAATATAATATGAGCCCTATTTTTGGAACTAAGATATTATGCAATGCTTAATGGTTATTCAATGTAATATGATGATCTCCACAGGGGCAACGGAATACCGTTTGGGGAAGAAAAGATAATGGAGACGTGCCAAGTAAGACAACTCATCCACAAAGATAAACTACTAGGGAAATAAGCTCAATCTTATGGGAGAAAAAAAACATGACTCCACTGGGGAATGGGAATAATAAAAACAATCCTTAGATAGACAGGGAACTATCTCCTCATAGAGGAGTTAGCAAAAATAAGGGAGTGACACCAAGTTTCTAAAGATAGTAAATCATCAACCCCGAATAAACACCAAGAGCTCTGGCGCTTCACCAAATACAAGCTGGAAAAGATAACCAAGCAATCATACAACCAATGAGTCAAAATTCCGCCCATTGGAGTATTCAACAAATCAACGACGAACTATCTCCCATAATGACAAGATTGCCATCCATCCGAATAATAAATCTTCGATAAACTACCTTCCATAAAGACAAGGTTTCCATTAATCGGAACACATCTTCGATAAACTACCTTCCATAAAGACAAGGTTGTCATTCATCAGAACAACAAATCTTGGATAAACTGTCTTCCATAAGGACAAGGTTACCATTCATCGGAACAACAAATATTCGATAAACTACCTTTTATAAAGACATGATTTCCATCTATCAGAACAACAAATCTTCGATAAACTACCTTCCATAAAGACAAGGTTTCCATTCATCGGAATAACATATCTTCGATAAACTACCTTCCATAAAGACAAGGTTACCATTCATCGGAACATTAAATCTTCGATAAACTACCTTCCATAAATCCAAGGTTGCCATCAATCGGAACAACAAATCTTCGATAAACTACCTTCCATAAATACAAGGTTGCCATCTATTGGAACAACAAATCTTCGATAAACTAACTTCCATAAGGGTAAGGTTGCCATTCATCAGAACAACAAATCTTCGGTAAACCACCTTCCATAAGGACAAGGTTTCCATCTATCGAAACAACAAATCTTCGATAAACTACCTTCCATAAAGACAAGGTTTCCATCTATCGGAACAACAAATCTTTGATAAACTTCCTTTCATAAAGACAAGGTCGTCATTCATCGGAACAACAAATCTTCGATAAACTACCTGCAATAAGGACAAGGTTTCCATCTATCGGAACCATAAATATTTGATAAACTACCTTCCATAAGGACAAGGCTTCCATTTATCGGAACAAATCTTCGATAAACTACCTTCCATAAAGACAAGGTTTCCATTCATCAGAACAAATCTTACTGCACGCAGCTATGAGAGTCAGTCAATATTGAGCTTATAGATCACTTATTAGAGATTTCCATATCAATTCTTCAACTTGATGGAGAAATACGTTCAATCCATAACGATAGATCAAATTGGCAATAAACAGACTTGCTGGGGAAAACCAACCGCTTGTAGTAAGAGAACGTCGCCTGTTGTTAGTATAAGATTGTAACGATGTTGCTGGAGAATGCAAGTGAGTTATCCTGGATTCTTCTTTGTTGGAGAGATGAGATCTTCTTAACATAATTTTGCTTTCCAATTAGAACTCATATTTAGGAAGAACAAGGTAATAATGCCACTTGGAGACCAGAGTTCAAACCACAATCAAGCCGGGGAAGGGTAATTTGAACAATCACGGAGGCTTACAAAGAGGGTCAAGACTCCATTCTTCCACGAGGAGTAACTCAGTGGAGAAAATGGAAAGATGGACTTTTCTGCTTAAAGCTGACATTCTTTTGAAAGGTGAAACATACTCTGATTATCAACATATGCAAATGAAGTTTAGCTATGCATAACGTATTAATAAATGTACGTGAGATGCATATGGACATTTTATTAAGGATCAACATAGAAGGTTGACTAATGCATGGATAACACTCGGCCAAAATAAAGTCTTCACAAACGATCAACCGAAGGGTAGCTCTTTATCGCATCAAATTTCAAAAGAAGTTGTAGGCATATCGTGGTTTTAGCATCCCATGCGGGGCACCATGTCTTATCAGAGCACTACTCTTACCAACTCTTTTGGGGAAAAATGGGACATTCTGTGGGAACAATCCGCTTTGCATTTACATCTCATATTTGAGAGAAAAAGGTTATAGAGGTCCTCATGGTACCAACTTCAACATTATAAATCTTGTTTGTTATTGGGACAGTGCCATCTAATCCCGTTGCTTCACATTCGAAGTAAACACACTAAAATTTTAAAATTTCCGCAAGCATGTTCTAACAAACCTGTTTGTTTGGAAATGCATTTTCAATAATAAAAGAATATTTTTATAAACTGAATAAAAATAAGATTGCAATGGAATTGGATAAAGGCTCAAATTTTATTGATAGAATGGTAGTCTGCCAATACCATGACTCCATAGATGATTACAAAGTTTTGAAAAAGTGTGAATAAATGGAAAAGGTACATCGAAGAACAATGAACATTATTCTCCCTAACAACTTTGAACTCTTGTATTGTAGTCTTCAATTGAGGTATAATGATAATCCATTCAGATTGTTTCTTCTACGATCAAGTCTTATCTTATGCAGTTACTTGCCATATAAGTCCCTAAATTTTCCTAGACTTCCCTTATGGGTTTTCAACCTATAGGGAGATTTATTATGTTTATGTCTCTAATGTTTTCCTAGAACGCCCTTTCCAGTTTTCAGTCTACCGAGACGCTATTTTTTGCCTAAGTCGCCTTTTCGGGTTTTCAACTTAGCGAGCTGTTCTTTTATTAATTTAGGAAAATTATTTCTTGACTACATCAGCATTCAGTGGTCGTGGGAACTCCTATCCATCCATAGTTTCAAGAATCAATGCACCACTAGAGAAGGCTTTCTTGACAATATATGGGCCTTCATAATTGGGAGTCCACTTGCCTCTGGAATTAGAGTTTAAAGAAATGATCTTTCTGAGCACGAGGTCGCCTTCTCGGAATACCCGAGGTTTGACCTTCTTATAACAAGCTTTCTTCATTCTTTTCAAGTACAAGTGACTATGACATAAAGCAGTCATTCTCTTCTCTTCAGTCAAATTCAACTGGTCAAACCGATTCTAAACCCATTCAGCATCAGATAATTCAACTTCCATTATCGCACGCAAAGATGGAATCTCAACATCAATAGGGAGTACTGCTTCTATCCTATAAAACAAAGAGAAAGGGGTCGCCCCTGTAGAAGTACATACCGAAGTGCGATATCCATGTAAAGAAAATGGTAGCATTTCATACCAGTCTTTGTATGTGACAATCATCTTCTGGATGATCTTCTTGATATTCTTGTTTGCAGCTTCAACTGCCCCATTCATCTTGGGTCTGTAAGGAGAAGAGTTGTGATGCAGAAACTTGAATTCTTCACAAAGTTCTGCGATCATTTTATTATTCAAATTTGAGCCATTGTCAGTGATGATCTTGTTGGGTACACCATACTGACAAATGAGATGGTTCTTGATGAATTAGACCACCACTTGCTTGGTAACATTAGCATAAGAAACCGCTTTAACCCATTTGGTGAAGTAATCAATTGCTACCAAGATGAAACGATGTCCATTTGAGGCCTTGGGTTAAATCATCCTAATCATATCAATACACCACATAGATAAAAGCCATGGGGAAGAAATGAAATTGAGAAGTGTAGGAGGCACATGAATTTTATGAGCATAAATCTGACACTTATGGCATTTCTTTGCAAATTTGTAACAATCGGATTCCATTTTCGACCAATAATATCATGCCCTTAGCATCTTCTTAGTTATGGAATGTCCATTGGCATGGGTACCAAAAGAACCTTCATGAATCTCATGCATCAACATGTATGCTTCATGTCTATCCACGCATCTCGAGCAAGACCATGTCATGATTTCTTTTGTATAACACACCTTCATTGAGAAAGAAAATACTAGCCAATCTCCTTAAGGTCTTTATATCTTTGCTTGTCGCATCAACGAGATACTCTCGAGTCATCAGGAATTGCTTGATGTCATAATACCAGGGTTTATCATCTTTTGCCACTTCCGTGGCGAATATATAAGCTGGCCTCTCAAGTCGCTCAATAGTGATCTGAGGTACATCATTCCATTGGTTAACTTGGTACATAGAAGCCATAGTCGCCAAGGCATCTGCCATCTGATTTTCATCTGTAGGAATGTGGTGAAGCTCTACTTTATTGAAGAAAGTCGACAACCTCCTTGCATAATCTTTGTAAGGGATTAAGCAAGGGCGACGAGTCTCCCAATCTTACTTAATCTGATTTATTACTAAAGTTAAATCATCATACACATCAAGAATTTTCATTCTGAAGTCAATGGCTTCGTCCAGGCCAATGATACAAGCTTCATATTCCGCCATGTTATTTGTATAATCAAACATCAATCTTGTTGTGAAGGGAATGTGAGCTCCTTGAGCAGTGATGATTACAACACTAATTCATTTTCCACAAGCATTCACAGCTCCATCAAACACCATTTCCCACCGGGATTCTGGATCTAGACCTTCTTTAGGTAAAGTTTCATCACAATCTTTCATTTTCAAATACATTACATCCTCATCAAGAATGTCAAATTGAACAGATTGATTATCCTCAACCGAAAGATGAGCTAGGTATTTTGTGAGTACACTACTTTTAATAGTTTTCTGGGTGCGGTATTCAATATCATATTTAGATAACAACATCTACCAACGAGAAATTTTTCCCATAAAGATTTATTATACTTGATCAGATCCATTCGAGAGATCAACCAAGTGGTATGATTCAACATATATTGTCGCAGAGGCTTCGCATCCCAGGTTAAAGCACAACAAGTATTTTCTAACATTGAATACCGGGACTCACATTTGGTGAACTTCTTGCTCAGGTAATAAATGGCATATTATTTCCTTCTTGTTTCATCTTAGTGTCCTAAAATACAACCCAAGGAGTTTTCCAACACTGTCAGATATATAACCAATGGTCTTCCTTCAACGAGAGGGGTCATGATATGAGGCTCAAGCAAATACTCTTTGATACTTTCAAACTCCCTTTGGAAATCATTTGTCCATATGCAACCTTGATCTTTCTTCAACAGCTTGAAGATTGGTTCACATGTTGCGGTCATATGGGAAATGAATCTGGATATGTAATTCAAACACCCAAGGAAAACTTTGACTTGCTTTTCAGTTCTTGGTGCCGACATTTATTGAATTTCCCTAACTTTATCAAGATCAACTTCAATTCCCTTTAGAGGCGATACTTCGTCAAACGCTGAAATAGTTTTAACAAGTCTTCCAAATGATCTTCCTCAGTTTAGGACTTAGAAATCAAATCATCAACATACACTTCAATTTCTTAATGCATCAAATTATGGAATAGGGTCGTCATGGCCCTCTCGTATGTTGCATCAGCGTTCTTCAACTCGAAAGGCATCACTCTGTAGCAGAATGTTCCCAAGGTTGTGATAAACATTGTTTTTTCCCTGTCCTTATGAGCCATCTTAATTTTATTGTATCCAGAAAATAAATCCATGAACAAGAACACTTTGCATTTTGCAGTACTATCCACCAACATATCAATGCGTGGAAAAGGAAAATCATCTTTTGGACTAGCCTTGTTCAGATCTCGGTAATCAACACGCATTCAGACTTTTCCATATTTCTTTGGCACTGGCACAATATTGGCAACCCACTGAGGATAGACTGATGTCATAAGGAAACTTGCGTCAATCTGCTTTAAAACCTCCTCTTTAATCTTTATTGCCATATCAGGATGAGTTTTTCTTAAATTCTGCTTGACCAGCGGGCACTCAGGCTTTAACGATAAATGGTGCTCCACTATGGCATATCTTGATACGACAAAGAAAAGATATCCACATATTCTTTAAGAATTTCAATCAAACTAATCTTCACCTCGGGATATAGCAATGATCGAATCTTAACTTCTTTCACTTCTTCCTCAGAACCCAAGTTACTGACTTCTAACGACTCTTTGTACGGCTGAATGGTGTTTTCCTCACACTGAAGCAACCGAGAAACCTCTTCAAGGATCTCATCAAATTCCTCTTCTTCGGCTACTGTTCGTAGTAAAAAGTGAAGAACTAGGGAATCGAATCGGAATTCGAATCTCCGACTCAAAATGATTTACTCTTTTTGATTTTTTTTATTTAAAAGATGTCGCGAGCACCAAGCTTTATTGTTTCAAAACAAGAAAGGAAATGAAAAGGGGAAAGCTGAAACACCCTAAATAAGATATGTGATGCAACTAGCGTGAACTAAATGCAACACATTGGGAAAAGACCAGGATAAGAGGGCTGGTTAAATAAAGGGGGGTATTAGCACCCTATATATCTATAGTTTTCTATAGGAACTTTTTTGTGCGTTTATGTGTTTTATTTTCTATGTTATTTTGGGAAAAGTTCTCCTTTGGGATTTAAGAAAGGTAGGTTAGGCAAAAACCTAAGTTTATTTATTATTATTATGCTCACAAAGATCATTGGGATCCTCTGCATACATATCCCCTAGTGGGAATCAGAGCATATGTAGCTCGGATCTAAGGGAACTAAGGTTTGTTTGGTTTGACGGAGAAAGAAGTATGCTCGCCAAGGGTGAGACCTTGTGCCTAAGTATTCTCAAAAGGAGGTTGAGAAAGTCAGAGTAATCGTAGTTCCCACTATTGTGCTAGTGGAAGAAAAAAATTTAAGAGACAACGATAAGTGTCATCTTAATGAAAAATGTGTCTAATCTATTTCATCATATACATTTTTTGAAATTTTATTGTTTAAATCTTTCATTGTAAGCATTGGGTGTTTTACTTGAGTGTACAAGCGTTACCACTTACAAGTTAAGAAAGATGTTTGAAAAACGTTGAATCTTTCATTGTAAGCATTGGGCGTTTTTCTTGGGTGTACAAGCGTTGCCACTTACAGTTAAGAAAGATGTTTTCTTTGTTTGAAAAAAGTGTTTGATTTGAAAAATATTTGATTTGAAAAATGTTTGATTTGTATGTGATGCTATAGATGAGATACTTCTTCCATAGAGATGATTCATGTCTTATCTCTAAGGAAAAATGTTTTCTTATTGATTAGGGGGATGCTTTTAAGAAGCTCGTGGGTCCTCGTATTGTAAGCCCAAGAGGAGATTATCCGAGGCACATCGAGGATCCTTTTATTGTGAGCCCAAGAGGAGGATTGCCGAGGGACATCGAGGGTATTTGTATGAAGTCCAAGTGGCAGCTATATGGTATGGCTAGCTTGGCTTTAAGAGTGATTTCACCGGGAAACCATACTCTTAGGTTTCTATCCTAGCGAAGGTGATTCTTTGTATTGGAAGCCCAATAGGAGGATGTTAGAAATTTTTAGATCTCTTTCTTGTATGAGGCCCAAGAGAAGGCTAAACTCAACGAGGGAGTTCTTTTGTACAAAGCCCAAGAGGAGGCTAACTCAACGAGGGAGTTCTTTTGTTCGAAGCCCAAGAGGAGGCTAACTCAACAAGTGAGTTCTTTTGTACGAAGCCCAAGAGGAGATTGTAGGAAACCTAGTTGTTATACTCATTGTGATGACATAAATAAACATGAACAAGTATATGAACAAGTATATATATGACAAAGTGTGTGTTTATTCATAGGAGTTTATGAAGGAAATACATAAACAAGTGTATAAAACAAGCAATTAAAAGCTAGTATACTTGAATGTATACAAAGGAGTGTGAAAGCAATATATAAACATGTGTTTAAAATAAGCGGATAAGCTAGTATACTAGGATATATAAAAAGGAGTGGGACTTACACCTTAAGAGAGTCCCATTGGTTTAAGAGCATTTTCACCGAGAAAAGTTAGTGGAATTGGTGTATAAACAAGCGGATAAAACTAGAGAATGATACCAGTTATACTTGAATATTTGAAAAAAAGTTGAATTTGTACAAGGAATTGAATATGTACAATAAAGGATGGATATGTACAAGGAATTGAATATGTACACAAAAGGGTGGATATGTACAAGGAACATAAGTATGTACATAGGAGGGTTGAGACTTACACCGTAAGGGAGGCCCGTGATCAATTTGATTTTGAATTGGAAAGATTTTAGAGGGAAAAACCTAGTTCGATTTGTATTTTCAAAGATTTAATCGAATCCATCATGGAAAAGAGGTGCGTAAGTCAACTAAAATATTTTGAAAGTTTTTAATAGGTTTGAAAAGTGAAAATTATTCACAAGAGGTTTTGAAAAAGATTAGGTTTAAAAATCAAGAAGAAAACATTATTTTTAAAGTACTTAAAAACACTTTAAAACGTCTATTTTTAACCTAATAAAAATATATCAAAATAAAATATTTTTTGGAATTTTTTTACATAATCATGAAATAGATATATTAAATGACAATTGTACAAAAAAACATCTCAAAATGAGAATTTTGAATGGTTTTTGAAAATGTTAAAGTTTGATAGAAAAATGAAGAAAACAAGTGATAAAAATTTGTTTTGGTCCTAAAGGGGTTTGAACTCAAGACCTGAAATTGAAAGGTGAAAAGAAAAAACACTGGGCCACATGTGTGGCTTGTCATTTACACGGTTCCATATAATTATATGTGAAAATCAGTTGCGAAAATTGATTTGAAAGGGGTTGAAAATAGTTGAAAAAATGAAAAGATGAAAAACAAAAGGTCTTAGGGGGATTTAAACCTTGGATCATAGGCAAGGCAAAGGACTAAGAAGCCCACTGGCTGCCACTGGGGTGGTTGTTTCATCCGTGAATGAAACAACTTCAATTAAATATATTGCAAACTGAAAATTTGAATTTTTGGAAAAAATCAAAAACGCGCGCAACAACTTTATCTTCTTCCTCAATCCATGATTTCATAACTTCCTTATTTCTCAATGAATTTGAATGATGTAAACATCAAACTTGCTTGTTTTTTACCCAGGAACATGATGGTGGCAATTAATTTTATTTATTTTAAGCCTGGGATGACCGAATTCAAAGAAAACATATGAACACTAGTTTTAAGAATTTGGTCATGAAGTCGTGTTTGTGCAACAATTCAAGAAATCGATTAGGGTTTATGATCCTCATAAGTGCAGAAACATGATAGCAAGGCAATATTTGAATTATAATGCAGAAATCATGGAGTTCATAATTTGAGCACTTACCTCTTCAAGTGAGAATCTGATTCTTCGAAGGAGGTGTTACAGAGCTAGTTTAATGATCTGGATAGCTTCCTAGACCTTCGAGGTTCATGTAAGAATGCTTAGCTTGCTTGGAGATGGCCTGGAACTTACTACCTGACCCCTACTACAGCTTGATCAAGTTGAACATGGAGATGATGATTATGGCTTTACAGGAGTGGAAGGATGGTTTGGGTCACTTCTGTATGGTGTATGGATGATGTTTGAATGATAAAATGGGAGAACGCACGAGTGGATTAAGAATTTGCAAGTTAAGGCTCAAAATATAAGTTTATGGAATTTGGAATTTGATTCTGATTTTTGGCTAATTTTGTGATGGCTTGATGATTAGAACAACTTCCTAAGGGATTTTGGAGAGTGTTTGAAGCTTGAGATGGCTCACAAATTGCAAGGTTTGGAGATTTGAAAATTCTCACAGTTTGGAACTTTGAAACATGGAAAAGAAGAAAGAAGTGAGAAAGAAAGTTAATAAATGCTTTAGTGTGATTTACAAATAAGGAAAGGCCTTTATCTATAAGCTAAGATGTTTGGAAAGCAAGGAAAGGATAGGATTGAAAGAGTTTTGCAACATGGCTTAAGGAATAAGAAAGGAATATTTGTCATAAATGCACATGGTTAAATTTCTAAACCATGGTTAATTCACTCAAGTGTTTCAATCCTTCTTTCAATCGTTGCCTTTGGATATTTTTGAGTGAAAACTTATCTCTTATGGTGACAAGGCTTCTAGAAGGGAAAATTGGCAAAAGTGACTTGAAAAACTTGAAAAATGACTTGTAAATTATGGTTATGGACCTCTAAGTTTCAATTTCAAATTCCTAGCTACACAAGTTTTGGTTATGGTTATTGTTAGAAAATTTCAAGTTATGACTTTTTGTTGACTTTTCACACATTTTTTATTTTTTATGATCATGATGGATAATTTGAAATAATTTGATGATTGAAAAAATTTGAATTTCAAAATTTGGCCAAAAGTCAAAGTTTGACTGATCTAGACAGTTGACTTTTTGTCCAATGATTCAGAATTTCTTTGATGATCAACCATGGCATTTGAGATGTTTTGAATCAAGAAATTAGGTCAAGATATTGCATTGGTGATTTTGAGATCATTCTCCAAGAAATTAGGTCATTCATTGATGAAAAAGTCAATGATACATCATCCTCGATCAAAACCCTAATTTGGTCGATTCAAGATAGATCTTGAGGAAATGATGGGAATTTGAAGATCAAATGTTGATCATTGATGAAGATAGATCAATTGAGGTGAGTGAAGGCTCAAACCTTCATTTGATCATATCTTGAATGGATGAAAGATTTTGATCAAAAACCCTAATTTGGCTCAAGGAGCACAAACAAACTAAGTTATTCTTGTAAATGGTATGAGTTCTGAAGATATTACTAATTATTAGTAAAGTGATAACTATAACAAGGTAATTCATGAGAATAAATTACTGATTATTCAGCCTTGTGAATAACAAACAGTAATGGAAACGGATTTCAAATGAGCTTCTATGATCCTAATTACAATCATGTCGGGGATATTTCTAAGAAGATGCGGGCGTTTTGATTATAAAGATACAGGTTTCTTAGAGAGAAAGACAGCTGTGGGGATTTCTTGAACTTTCATGATTTGACTTGTTAAGAAGAAAAATTATTTTATGATAAGTTCAAAGATGAAAAGGAAATAAGCAGCTCAGATGACGAGGCTATTTCTTATTGTTTGCAGGTAGATTTTCGGGAAATCTAGACCTGAATTGGTTGGAGACAAGGTTCTATCCAAGAATGAACTGGAAAGAAATAGTCAAACAAGATTTTGTACCCAATGAGGAACGAATGTGCTCTTTCTACTTAGGAGTGACAGTCTAATGGAGAGATGACACGCCCATACTTGTTTTCGGGAATAAATACAACCTAAACAAGTGATATTGAAGCAAACATTGAAAAATCCAAGAATGCATTAATGATGCAATTATGTATGAATAATGAATGCCATGAATGTCATATGCATGCTGACGATACTTGACAAGACAACAAATCATATTTGGAAAAGGACTACGTCGCAGTTCAATCAAATACTCAGCAAAATCTTCAGCAATGTGTAGATATCACTGGTGATGAATCAGAGCTGCATGCTTAAATTTTTCCAAGGAGGAAAATTATTTTTACTAGCGATCCTGCCGGACATTCTTTTTGGATAAGAATACCGTCTTTGATGATCTCTTTCAAGGAAGAGAAAACTTCTTAGTAGTTGTTTACCCTTTAGAGGTTGAAACGCTCATGGAGATAATTGTTGTTGTTCCTTTTATGTTCACAGTTCGAAGGAAAAAGTTTTGAAGTAAAAATTATTTTAAAACTTATTTTTTGTTTTTGTTTCAAAAGTGATTATCACAAATAAAGGCGTTATTTTGAAACATATAATAAAACTAGAATTGCAAACAAGTGGGCACAATGATAAAATTTTATTGATAGAATGGTAATCAGCCAAAGGCGTGATTCCATGGACTATTTACAAAAGTTGGAAATGGTAATATATTAGGAAAAGACTACATTGAAAGCAATAACCACTATTCTCCCTAACAACTTTGAATTCCAATTGTGCTTGTTGCTTCAGAAGATTTGATTGAAGATTCGTTGATGGAAGATTTTTCAAGTTAACGAGTACATACTAATGCAGTTACTTTGTCATTTAATCCTTAATTTTTGCCTAGATTGCCTTTTTAGGTTTTCAACCTACCAGGATAAACTTTTTCTATTTATTATCTCTAATTGATCGTATCTACTTTGACACCATTAAGCCTCAAATAACTTAACCTCCATGAGGACTCTCATTGATGTAATTTCAACTTCCACGGGGAGCACTACTTTCATGCCATACACTAAAGAGAAAGGGGTTTCCCCTATTGTAGTGCGTACTGAAGTGTGATACCCATGTAAAGCAAATGGAAACATTTCATGCTAGTCTTTGTAAGTGATGACCATTTTCTGGATGATCTTCTTGATGTTCTTGTTGGAGGCTTCCACATCGCCATTCATTTTTTATCGGTAAGGAGAAGAGTTATGATGCTCAATCTTGAATTCCTCACACAGTTCTTTAATTATTTTGTTGTTCAAGTTCGATCCATTATCTATAATGATCTTGCATGAAATTCCATATCAGGAAATGAGATTGTTCTTGATGAACCTCACAACCACTTGGCTTGTAACGTTAGTGTAAGATGTTGCTTCGGCCCATTTGGTGAAGAAATAGATGACCACTAAAGATGAAACGATGGACGTTTGAAGCTTTTGGTTCAATCATTCCAATCATGTAGATGCCTCACATGGAGAAAGGCCACGGAGAGGAGAGAACGTTGAGTAGAGTCGGTGGCACATGGATCTTATTTTCATAGATCTGGAACTTGTGACATCTCTTAACGTGTTTACAGCAATCGAATTCCATTGTTATCCAACAGTAACCTGATCTTAAGATTTTTTTGGACATTGCATGACCATTTGAATGGGTTCCAAAGGACCCTTCATGCACTTCATATATTAATATATTTACTTCGTGTTTGTCCACGCATGTGAGCAAGACTATGTCGAATTTTCTTTTGTATAGCACATCTCCATTCAGGAAGAAATTGCAAGAAAGCCACCATAGAGTTTTCTTATCTTTGTGCGATGCCCCAAGTGGGTACTCTTGAGTTTGAAGGAAGCGTTTAATGTCGTGCAACCATTGTTTATCGTTGATGACTGATTTAGTTGCAAACACATAGGCAGATCTTTCAAGACGTCTAATGTTGATCTTAGGCATATTGTTCCAATGGTTGACTTTGAACATGGAAGACAGAGTAGCCATGGCGTCTGCCATTCGATTCTGATCTCGAGGAATGTGATGCAATTCAACTTTGTTGAAGAAAGTCAATAAGCGTCTTGCATAATATCAGGAGGGAATCAAACCAAGGTGATGAGTTTCGTACTTGACTTTGATTTGATTGATAAAAAGGGCTAAATCTCCATATATGTCAAGGATCTTGATCCTTAAGTCGATGGCTTCTTCAATACCCACAATACAAGCTTTGTATTATGCGATGTTGTTGGTGCAATAAAATAGCAGTCTGGCGGAAAAAAGGATGTGTATCCTCGGGAGTAATGATGACTTTCACAATTCCATTTCCGAAAATGTTAACTGCTCCATCAAAAATAGGCCCCATCTTGATTTAGGATCAAGAAATTCTTCAACTAACGGTTCGTCACAATCTTTCATATTTAAGTACATAACATCATTGTTATGGAAGTCAAACTTGAGATATTGGTATTTGTTGATTGATTGATAAGCCAAGTGATCGGCAAGAATGCTTCCTTTCACCGCGTTTTGGGCGCGGTACTCGATGTCATATTCAGATAATAGCATCTGTCATCGGGCAATTCTCCCTGTTAAGGCAGGCTTCTCAAAAAGGTAATTGATTGGGTCCATTTTGGAGATTAACCAAGTTGTGTGGTTGATCATGTATTGGAGGAGATGTTTCGAAGCCCATACCAAAGTATAACATGTTTTCTTGAGCATGAAGTAATGAGTTTCACAATCTGTGAACTTTTTACTCAAGTAATAGATGGCATGCTCCTTTTTATCGATTTCATCTTGCTGTCCAAGCACGTAGCCCATAGAATCTTCTAACACGGTAAGGTACATGATTAGAGGCCTTCCTTCAATTGGAGGAATCAATACTGGAGGTTCTGACATGTATTCTTTGATACTCTCGAACGTTTTTTGGAAATCTTCTATGCACACAACCTCTTGATTTTTGCGGAGAAGCTTGAATATTGGTCCACAAATAGAAATCATTTAAGAGATAAATCTGGATATATAATTCCACTGTCCAAGAAATCCTCTTACTTGCTTTCAGTTTATGGTGCAGGCATTTCTTGAATAGCTTTGACTTTGTCGGGATCAACTTCAATACCTCTTTGACTTACAATGAAGCCTAGGAGCTTTCCAGATCTCACCCCAAAGGTGCATTTGTTAGGATTAAAACGAAGCTGATATTTCCTTAGTCGTTGAAACAACTTCAAGAGATATTCTACATGTTCTTATTCATTTTTGGACTTTGCTATCATGTCGTCTACATAGACTTTGATCTCTTTGTGCATCATGCCATGAAAGAGAGTTATCATTGCCCTTTACTAAGTTGCGCCTGCGTTCTTTAATCCAAACAACATTACCTTGTAGCAAAATGTGCCCCATGGCGTGATTAAAGATGTCTTCTCCGTGTCTCCGGGAGCCATAATGATCAGATTATAACCAGAGAAACCATCAATGAAGGAAAAGACGTAGAACTTAGCAGTGTTATCAACCAGCATATCAATATGCGGTAATGGGAAATCGTCTTTTGGACTAGCTTTGTTCAATTCCCGGTAGTCAACACACATCTTGAGCTTTCCATCTTTCTTTGGAACAGGAACTATGTTGGCTAACCATTGAGGATATTCGGGGGTGACGAGAAAACCTATGTCGAGTTGTTTCTGAACCTCCTTTTTAATCTTATCATACATGTCTGGGTGAGTCCTCCTCAGTTTTTCCTTAACTGGCGGACAGTCCGACTTTAATGACAAGTGATTCTCTACGATGTTGCTATACAACCCTTGCATTTCCCGGTATGTCCAAGAAAACACATCGATGTATTCTTTTAGAAGATCTATCAGTTTGCTCTTGACATCGTCATCGAGTAGAGCTCCGATGCTCACTTCTTTTCTGCTTTCTTTAGAACCTAAGTTGATTGTTTCCAAAGGATCTTTATGAGACTGAATGACTCTTTCCTCATGCTTAAGTAGTCGGGAAATCTCATTTGGGATCCCTTCTTCTTACTCTTCTTCAGCGTCGAACACAAGGAATTAAAAGTTGGGAGAGGGCATAGGGTTATTGCATTCAATGCGTTTATTCATTCTTTAATCTACCCATATGATTTATGTTCATTTTTTTAGAAAAAAGAAAATGCAAAAAGTGTATGCATATTATTTGAAAGTGTTTGTTTTTATTGGGTTTTTTAGGATTACCATTTCCAAAAATAAAGTAAAAAACGAATATGAAACACAAAATGTGGGAATCAAACTGATGCTTTATTTATGATTCACATATGAAACAAAGCCCTAAACACAAACTATTTTTTCTTGGGCGAGACAAAGAGAAAAACATTTAAAATCTAGCCCTGTAAAATATCTCTCTTCCTTGGGCTAGGCGATTGTTCAAAATAAAAGAGAGACGATTACTTTGAACGGTGAACATTAGTCAGAGCTTCAACAACTTTCCAATCGTGACGAACTCCTTGATACACTATGTATTCCGGAAGTTTTCCCTTAGGATCATCTTCAGTGATGACGTTGACCATTGGTCGAGCAATATTTGAAGGTTATGGTTTGCTAACATTGTCCTTTGTACTTGGTGAGGCGATCTTCCTCTGCTTGTTCGACAGGTCGAGGAGTATAAAATGAGGTACATGTGTCTTTAGGCGACATGTATTATGGACTTTTAGGATGTAATTCCCAATCTTATGGTTGAAGAGACTCATTATCAGAGACACTCTTCAAGTCATTTTCAGGATCATCTTCCCAATCGACCCTAAAAATCGCATTTATCTGGGAATAAACAAATTCGGGTTCAACAACCTCGGCAGGTGTATTGAAGCAAAGATCATCAGTCGTGATCTCGAATTAATGATGAGATTGAGAGGGCATGTATGCCTCTTCTGGTTGATTGAGATATTCAAGAATATCTTCCCATCTAGTTGGTTTGATGTCTTCGATTGAAATTCTTGAACTTTCAGGGGCGGTATATTTTATCATGAAGTCAAATTTTCCACTTGGCTGCCCCATGGTATCGCAAACCTCAGGTGGGATAGGTGGAATTTCTTCTTTATCATCTTGTTGGAACATGCCTTTGAATTTGTCTGAAGGAGGATAAAACGGTGTATATGGTTCTTCCTGAGATATGTATCCAGATTCGTTGAGATAAGTTTTCCATTCTTCAGATCCCGAGAGATTTTCTTTAGTTCTTTCATCAATAAGGACATTGACCTCTTGAGGAACGGGGTTAAGGAAACCTCCACTTTGGAACATTTCTTTGATTGGACGAAGAGTTACATCCTTCTCATTGGATTTTGAGAGTACTGGAGTAAACCCGAGTCCCGTTTTGGTTTCATTGTTGACAGGAATCATAACTTGTCCCCAACCGACGGTAGTACCGTCTTTCACTATCTGCGCTGCTTCTTTATAAAAGAAGATAGATGATCTGTTTCTTTTAGTAGATTCATCTTCTAACGAGATACTTGGATTTGCATTTCTTCTACATCATCATCAGTGATGAAAGAAAAAGTGGATAAGTGTCTTACCAACAAGGCTTGCTTCCCACTTATGGTTACCAACTTTCTGTTTGTTACGAAATTCAATTTTTGGTGCAGAACAATTGTCATCGGAAGGTTGATTTCTCTAATAACAGATTTTCTTGATCCATCAAAAGCTTTGACTACCACACCACTGAATTTCATAGGTGTTACTTTGTAAGACAAACGAGCGAGAGTCTTTTTTGGTATTACATTTAAGGAAGAGCCAGTGTCCACTAGTACATTGGACAAAGAGTCTGATTCAAAATTCATAAAGATATGCAAAGCGAATTTGTGATCCCTACCCTCTTCAGGGAGTTCTTCATCACTGAAGCTCAGATTATTGCAAGTCGTTATGTTGGCTACGATTCCACCAAATTTCTCGATAGTTACATAGTGATCTACGAAGTCTTGATCCAAAAATTTCATCAGGGCCTCTCGATGGGCTTCAGAATTTAAAAGCAAAGAGAGTATTGAGATTTTGGAAGGAGTTTGCATCAATTGATCCACAACTTTGTACTCACTCTTCTTGATCAGCTTTATAATTTCATCAAAGTTTGGATTGATATTGGTTCCATCAGACGGACCAATGTTTATGTCTGGATTACCAACGGGAATTCCCACATGATTCACAACGGCTACATCGACATGAATTTGCCTAGTCACAAGAGCGATAGGCTACTTTGGTGGCAACAGGGTATGCACACGCCCACTCCTAGTTACTCGACTTACTTCGGTGATGTTAAATATGGATGAAAGAGTAGGTATGGGAACTTTTTTCCCATTTTACATCATTGTTGCATTGTATTGGTAAGGAACTGCTTTTTCAGAGTCATAAGGAACAAGTCCAGGTAGACAAATGATCAAAGGAAAAACAGGAACCCTTGGATTATTGTATGTAACTTCTATGCGCTCGGGCATGTTGAAATGAGGAATAATGACGTTTACTTCAGGAGTTACCGAGTTGATATCTGAGACTAAATGCTCATGCGGGTAACATCATATCATATTCACCTCATTCTCATTCCTATTTCTGAGGATTCAAATGTCTCCATTATCCATTAGTCGCTGAAGATCTGCTTTCACAATAGAACACCCACGAGATTTTCTAGAACATTTCCTACAAGATATGTAGTTGTGTCAAGCAAAACCTCCCATTACGCAGAATGTGGCATGCATATGTACTAGATCCTCTCTTGCCAAGTTTATGTCGAATAATTGATATTGGCCACGACATCCATAAACCATGTTCACAGCGTGCTCTCTATGATTAGGTAGCGAATTAGATTGTACGTTCAAATTCATATCCTTAAAAGAAAGAAGGTTAGCTCTAACCAATCTTTGAACTTCAGCTTTCAAAGCTACGCAATGTTCGAGGTCATGGCCAGGTGCCTCTTGGTGAAAAGGACAAGACACATTAGCTTTGTACCACCAAGGTAACTTATCGGGCACTGGAGGTGGTGCTCTAGTTTGAACAAGATTCCTTTCAATTAAAGCAGGATATACTTCCGTGTAAGACATCGGAATAGGGTCGAACTGTAAAATTCTAGGATCGTGATTCTGATTATTGTTAAATGGATGAGCCTGTTGTCGAGGCTGCTAATTTTGTTGTTGAAATTGTGGGGTAAATATCGTGTTTGAAGTTTAACTAACAACTGGTGCGATATCGGCTACATGTCGACGGTGATTAACGTTTCTTCTTGGTCTCCCTTGGGATACCATTCCAACATCTTGTTCTTTCTTATTTGGGAAACCACTTCCAAATATATTTGTTCTACTTTAAGATGTAACTTCTTTGGTCAAACGTCCTGCTCGGATTCCTTCTTCCAATCGCATCCCCATGTTTACCATTTCGGTGAAATCATTTGGAGCACTGGCGATCATGCGCTCATAATAGAAAGGGCCAAGAGTATTTAAGAAGATCTTGGTCATCTCTTTCTCTTCCAATGGTGGATTGATTTGGGCAACAATTTCCCTCCATCGTTGGGCATACTTTTTGAAAGTCTCTTTATCCTTTTGAGACATTTCTCTGAGTTGGTCTCGATCTGGAGCCATGTCCAAATTATACTTATATTTTCGAACAAAGGCCTTGCCTAGGTCGTTGAAAGTTCAAATGTTAGTACTATCCAATCCCATGTACCACTTTAGAGCGGCGCCAGTAAGGTTGTCTTGAATGTAGTGAATGAGCAATTGATGATTATCGTTGTGAGTAGATATCTTCCTAGCATATATCACAAGATGGATTTGTGGGCAAGAGTTACCTTTGTACTTCTCAAAGTCGGGGACTTTTAACTTGGCTGGTATTCTTACATTGGGAACCAGACACAGATCATGGGCATTTTTCCCAAACAAATCCTTCCCACAAATAGTTTTGATCTCTAGCTGCATCTTATTAAACTGTTCTTGGACATATTCCATACGGCCATGAGGATCCGTGTTGTCGCCAAGATCATGATAAACTTCGTTGTTCATATAAGGAACACTATAAACCACGGGAGTTGAATTTGTCAGAATTGGTTGAGAAACCAACATAGTGACTTGAGGAAAGGTTACTCTGGGTTGCAAAGTGAACGCTGAATTCTAAAAAGTAGGAACCTCAATTGTCGTTGTTGGTACTTCAGAAGTATTTTGACAAAAAACTATGTTGAAGTTGAAAGTCATTCCCCAAGGGTAACCCTCTGGCATAGTGAAAAGCAGATTACTAACTGCAACAGTAGAAGCTGGAGTAGTAGTGATTTCTGAAATCAATGTCGCTTGAACTTGATTGTAAGGTGGTGTTTGCTGATTTTGCGTAGCTACCAACGATCTCACCAAAGCATTGAGTCTTTCCACTTCCTCTTGAAGTGTGGTTACTGTACCACGAATCTCAATATTTTCTTTTTCAAAATCTTCCATTGCTTTCTTTCTATTTGCACGAATATTGTATCTACGAGCTGACTGTGAACGCAATCGGGAAACTCTAAGACGCAACAGCTTGACGATCTCTGGAGAAAATTCCAAAAGATAAGACTCTAGCTAACAAACTCGAAATGCAAAATGATGCATGATTATGAAATGCAAAAGAGAAGAAACGATTTTTTCCAAAGAATTTATTTCTAAAAGAGAAATTTATTGCTAACATTTGAACATAAAACTTTGATTTTATTGATAGATTTGGGAAAAGATTACAAGGTTTTTTTTTGGAGCATAGCTCTTACAACAATAAGGCAAATGATAAATAAAAGCTAAACTATCCTAATTAAGCATCTCCGTAGGATGAAGAACCAAATGCTTGATGCAGCTTCAACTTCATCATCGCTTTCCCATAGTCAGCTTTCAATTCAGCTTTCTCGGCTTTTAGCTTGTTAACAACATTCTTCCACTCGTCAGGAGCAGGAGTGCCATTTGTCAATTCTTCAAGCTTTCTTTTTCTTTCTCTGATGTATTTCTTGATCGCGTCATCCTTTCAACGAATTTTCCCATCTTTCTCCATCATCCATCCATCTTGAAAGTAGAACATTTTTTCATGATCTTTGACATGTTTCTTAAGCTTTACATTCTCAAAGTCAGCCTTAAGAAATTTGTCTTCCCAAGCATCTTTCTCTATATTCATATTAGTCAAAGCTTCTTGGTATTCTCCCATAGTCTCAATGGGAATGGTGGTCGATTTTTATACCAATGAGAACATGGGTTCTTCATAAGCATAAGGAATTCGGAATTCTTTCACTCTTTTCTTTACCCAAAAAGTGTAGATTTCTATGGCTACACAATTCTTTACATCACCTTTTTCTTTCCTTCGAATATGGTGCCAAGCTCTTATCGTTCTAGATTTCAAACCTTGGGAATCTTCTCATTCATGATAAAAGTAACCCTCTACTGTAATACCAAGGGGTTTACTCGAGTTTGCATACCCAAGTTGACGTCTTTCCAAGAATGGGTTGTAGTTAATTCCTCCTCGTGTACCAATAAGAGGTACGTTGGTAAACTCTCCACAAATTTCAATGATTTCCATCTCATTGTAGGCCAAGGTATACCAATGAATATCGTCATTAATAATAGACATGAGTCTTCGAGGCCAATGCCAAACAATTTTGTTTTCTTTGAAAATTGGAGACTTAGGAAAGTGTGAAACAATCCATTTTAACAACAAAGGTGCACAGCATAATAATTCCATCTCCTTGAGGATTCCTATGATGAATAGAGAAATACGTATCACCAAGCAAAGTAGGAACATGATTTCCAATCAAAAAGATCCTTATGGCATTGATATGAATGAAATCTTTGACGTTAGGAAACAAAACCAACCCAAAAATGAGCAAAGCTAAAATTTCTTCAAAAGCTACCAAGTTACTGGCTTCGGGAAAACTAAAAGCTTTCTCCATTAGAAACTTTGAAGTTAGTCCTAAGAGATTTCCTTTGGTAGTCAAGTTTTTGTCTATCTCAGATTTCCTTAAATGAGTCATCGCTGCAATGAAGTGTGGCTTCGGAATAGCTTCCAAACCATTGAAAGGCACTTTGTCATACACTAGGATACCTAAAAGATTTGTGTACTCTTCCAAAGTAGGCATCAACTGATAACCAGGGAAAGTGAAACAATGATAAACGGGATCGTAAAACTGAACCAAGGTCTTAAGAAATCCTTCACCAACGTTAGTGTTCAAGATAGTTAAAAGAGTTCCATAGCATATTCTGAAATCCGAGGGATCTTCGACCAAGGATGCTAACTCTTTTAACTTTTTCACATCAAGAAATCTAAAACTGTATCTCTTGGTATTTCTTCTTCTTACATTAATCCCTCTAACCTAAAATGTTTGCAAAGAAAAACTCTCTAAATTCTTTGGAAATTTTAATGGAAAGAAAATGATAAATTGAGGTTTTTGAATGAATGAATGCATGAATGCCACAAAGATACAAACATGGTTAGTGGTTATACACACGCTCAAGCGTTTGAAGTCACGAGCATGAGGCCAACGATAAGAACCAAATGTGGGTAAGTATTATGGGCTTAATCACCTACAAAACATGTTTTACTGATAATACAGGGTCTATGCTTCTCTTTGAAATATTATCGGTTTAAACAACTAACTCGTAGTCCAATAATATTTTTCAAGAAAAACTTGCCTAATCGTAGTCTCGCATGACAACTAATCCAAGTCTATACCTGAATAGTTTTTCCACTACATCCTAAATGGCCAGGATGGATTATGGGTTCTACGGCCAACTCAGCTTCAATGGTTCGCTTGAAGAGCAAAAACTCATTCGCAAATAACTTGCTACACACAATTACTCCCAAGAAAACCTCCACTGAGCTAGGGATCTCAAATTAACTTATTAAGGACCGAGACTCCTCGTAAGTTAATAGGACTATACCCCCACCTAATTCTTAAAAAATTTCTTAAATTTGGGTTAGGATTTTTTTCCATCATATCAAATCGCGAGTAACGGAACAAAACACACCATAAATAAAAACAAACATGTGCACAAATGAAGCTTAGCCCTTTTTTATTTTTTAGAAACACATAAAAGCTTGGCGCTCCCCAGCAGAGTCTCCATTTTTCTGTTTGCGATAAAAAGTGAAGAACTAGGGAATCGAATAGGAATTCAAATCTCCGGCTCAAAACGATTTACTCTTTTTATTTTTATTTTGTTTAAAAGATGCCGCGAGCACCAAGCTTTATTGTTTCCAACCAAGAAAGCAAAGGAAAAGGGGAAAGCTGAAATACCTTAAATAAGATATGCGATGCGACTAGCGTGAACTAAACACAACGCATTAGGGAGAGACTAGGGTAAGAGGGCTAGTTATATAAAGGGAAGGTATTAGCACCCAATATAACTATAGTTTTCTATAGGAATTTTTTTGTGTGTTTATGTGTTTTATTTGATATGTTATTTTGGGAAAAGTTCTCCTTTGGGATTTAAGAAAGTTAGGTTAGGTACGAACCTAAGTTTGTTTCTTATTATTATTATGCTCACATAGATCATTGGGATCCCCTGCATACTTATCCCCTAGTGGGAATTAGAGCATATGTAGCTCAGATCTAAGGGAACTAAGGTTTGTTTGGTTTTATGGAGAAAGAAGTATGCTTGCCAAGGGTGAGACCTTGTGCCTATGTATTCTCAAAAGGAGGTGGAGAAAGTCAGAGCAATCGTAGTTCCCACTTATGTGCAACTAGAAGCAAAAAATTTAAGAGACAACGACAAGTGTCATCTTAATGAAAAATGTATCTAATCTATTTCATCACATACATTTTTGAAAATTTGATTGTTTAAATCTTTCATTATAAGCATCGGGTGTTTTTCTTCAGTGTACAAGCGTTACCACAAATAAGTTAAGAAAGATGTTTGAAAAATGTTGAATCTTTCATTGTATGCATTGGGTGTTTTGCTTGAGTGTAAAAGCGTTGCCACTTACAGTTAAGAAAGATGTTTTGTTTGTTTGAAAAAGTGTTTGATTTGAAATATGTTTGATTTGAAAAATGTTTGATTTGTATGTGAGATTATACATGAGATACTTCTTCCATAGAGATTATTCGTGGCTTATCTCTAAGGAGAAACGTTTGGTTATTTATTAGGGGTATGCTTTTAAGAAGCTAGTGAGTCCTTGTATTGTAAGCCCAAGAGGAGGCTATCTGAGGGACATCGAGGGTCCTTCTGTTATGATCCCAAGAGAAGGATTTATGAGGGACATTGAAGGTTCTTGTATAAAGCCCAAGAGGAGGCTAAAGGGAATGGATGGCTTGGCTTTAAGAGTGATTTCACCGGGAAACCATACTCTTAAGGTTCTATCCTAGCAAAGGTGACTCTTTGTATTGGAAGCCCAATTGGAGGCTGTTAGAGATTTCCAAATCTCTCTCTTGTATGAGGCCCAAGAGAAGGCTAAACTCAACGAGGGAGTTCTTTTGTACGAAGTCCAAGAGGAGGCTAACTCACCCGGGGAGCTCTTTTTTACGAAGCCCAAGAGGAGGTTAACTCAACAAGTGAGTTCTTTTGTATGAAGCCTAAGAGGAGGTTGTGGGGAACCTAGTTGTTATACTAGTTGTGATGACATAAATACACATGAACAAGTATATGAACAAGTATATATATGACAAATTTTGTGTGTGCATTCATAGGAGTTTATGAAGGAAATATATAAACAAGTGTATAAAACAAGCAATTAAAAGCTAGTATACTTAAATGTATACAAAGGAGAGTGAAAGCAATATATAAACAAGTGTTTAAAACAAGCGGATAAGCTAGTATACTTGGATATATACAAATGAGTGAGACTTACACCTTAAGGGAGACCTACTAGTTTAAGAGCAGTTTCACCGAGAATATTGCTCCTCTTAATACTAGTGGAATTGGTGTATAAACTAGCGGATAAAACTAGCGAACGATACTAGTTATACTTGAATATTTGAAAAAATGTGGACTATGTACAAGGAATTGAATATGTACATAAAGGGTGGATATGTACAAGGAAACTAAGTATGTACATAGGAGGGTTGGGAATTACACTGTAAGGGAGACCCATGATCAATTTGATTTTGGAATTCGAAAGATTTTCGAGGAAAAATCCTAGTTTGGTTTGTACTTTTAAGGATTTAATCGAATCGATCATGGAAAAGTGGTTCATAAGTCAATTAAAATGTTTTGAAAGTTTTGAAAAGTGAAAATTATTCACAAGAGGTTTTGAAAAAGATTAGGTTTGAAAATCCAGAAGAAAACATTTTTTGATAGTATTTAAAAACACTTTAAAACGTCTATTTTTAACCTAATAAAAATATATCCAAAGAAAACAATTTTTTGAATTTTTTGAAATAATCATAAAATAGATATATTAAATGACAAGTGTGCAAAAAATCCTCTCAAAATGAGAACTTTTGATTGGTTTTGAAAATGTTAAAGTTTGATAAAAAAAATGAAGAAAACAAGTGATAAAAATTTGTTTTGGTCCTAAAGGGGTTTGAACTCAGGACCTGAACTTGAAAGGTGAAAAGAAATATCACGGGGCCACATGCGTGGCTTGTCATTTACACGCTTCCATTTAATTATATGTGAAAATCAGTTGTGAAAATTGATTTGAAAAAGGTTGAAAATAGTTGAAAAAATGGAAAGATGAAAAAAAAAGGTCTTAAGGGGAGTCGAACCCTAGATCATAGTCAAGGAAAAGGACTAAGAAGCGCGTTGGCTGCCACTGGGGTGGCTGTTTCATTCGTGAATAAACAACTTCAATTAAATATATTATAAACTGAAAAATTGAATTTTTGGAAAAACCAAAAACGCACGCAACAACTTCACCTTCTTCCTCAATCCATGATTTCATAACTTCCTTATTTCTCAATGAATTTGAATGATGTAAACATCAAACTTGCTCGTTTTTTACCCAGGAACATGATGGTGGAAATTAATTTTATTTATTTTAAGCCTATGATGACCGAATTCGAAGAAAACAGATGAACCCTAGTTTCAGGAATTTGGTCATGAAATCGTGTTTGTGCAACAATTCAAGCAATTGATTGAGGGTTTATGATCCTCATAAGTGCAGAAACATGATAGCATGACAATATTTAAACTGTAATGCAGAAATAATGGAGTTCATATTTCAAGCACTTACCTCTTCAAGTGAGAATCTGATTCTTCGAAGGAGGTGTTACAAAGCTAGTTTGCTGATCTAAATAGCTTCCTAGACCTTCAAGGATCGTGTTTGAATGCTTAGCTTGCTTGGAGATGTCCTGAAACTTGATACCCGACCCCTACTGCAGCTTGATCAAGTTGAACATGGAGATGATAATTCTGGATTTACATAAGTGGAAGGATGGTTTGGATCACTTCAATATGGTGTATGGATGACGTTTGAATGATAAAATGGGAGAACACACAAGTGGATTAAGAGTTTGAGAGTTAAGGCTCAAAATGCAAGTTAATGGAATTTCAAATATGATTCTGAGTTTTGGCTATTTTTTATGGCTTGATGATGCTAACAACTTCCTAAGGGTTTTTGGAGAGGGTTTGAAGCTTGAGATTGCTCAAAAATTGCAAGGTTTGGAGATTTGCAAATTCTCACATTTTGGAACTTTGAAACTTGGAAAAGAAGAAAGAAGTGAGAAAGCAAGTTTATGAATGATTTGGTGTGATTTCCAAATGAGGAAAATCCTCTATTTATAGGCCAAGATGGTTTGCAAGCAAGGCAAGGATAGTATTGAAGGAGTTTTGCCACTTGGCTTAAGGAATAAGAAAGGAATCTCTGCCATAAATGCACATGGTTAAATTTCTAAACCATGGTTAATTCACTCAAGTGTTTCTATCCTTCTTTCAATCATTGCATTTGGATATTTTTGAGTGAAAACTTATCTCTTATGGTGACAAGGCTTCTAGAAGGGAAAATTGGCAAAAATGTCTTGAAAAACTTAAAAATGACTTGTAAATTATGGTTATGGACCTCTAAGTTTCAAGTTCAAAACCCTAGCTACACAAATTGTTTTTTCAAGTTCTTGGACACTATCGAAAGCTTGGAACAAGATATACAACTTTCATGTTGAAAGTTTTTCTTGAATCAAAATGGAAGTAGGTGAAAAATGGCCATGAAAATGATTAAAAAAGTGATTAAAACACTTGAAAATTTTTCTAAGTGTTAGAAAAATTTCAAGTTTTGACTTTTTGTTGACTTTTTAACACATTTTTGATTTTTTATGATCATGATGGATAATTTGAAATGATTTGATGATTGAAAAAATTTGAATTTCAAAAGTGACCAAAATTCAAAGAGTGACTGATCTGGACAGTTGACTTTTTATTAGATGATTCAGAATTTCTCTGATGATCAACCATGGAATTTGAGATGTTTTGAATCAAGAAATTAGGTCAAGATATTTCATTGGTGATTTTGAGATCATTCTCCAAGAAATTAGGTCATTCATTGAGCAAAAAGTCAATGATACACCATCCTCGATCAAAACCCTAATTTGGTCGATTCAAGATAGATCTTGAGAAAATGATGAGAATTTGAAGATCAAATGTTGATGATTGATGAAGATAGATCAATTAAGGTGAGTGAAGGCTCAAACCCTAATTTGATCATATCTTGAACTGATGAAATATTTTGATCAAACACCATAATTTGGGTCAAGGAGCACACACAAACTAAATTGTTCTGATATTGTCAGTGATGCAATGATGTATATGTGAATGATATGAGATGGTATATTAGGTCAAAAATTGGGGTATGACAGCTACATATACAGGATGTTCAGAGTTGGAAGAGGGTGCATGGTCATTGTTTTCAACGGCTTTATGAATTAATCAACACATATGATTATGATTGATTTAAAAAACTAACACATGTGACAAGTGATTATGCAGATTTAATTTTATTATTATTATTTATTTATTTTTGTGAAAGGTTTTTTTTTATTACTATTTTTCAAGAAAAGGCAGAAAATAAAAGACACAATTTGGAATGAAAAACAAACTTTTATTAATGATCTTAAATTTCAAAACAAACAGATTTTTGCACATACAACATCACGTTCACCTTGGGCAGAGTGAAAGGATCATTATTTGAAAATGTAAACAAGCAAAAGTGAATTAGTTAGACACGTGAATGCAAGTGGGAATGTCAATAGCAATCCAATTACAAACTCTGGTTCCATGCCTCACAAAGTTGGACATTTCCCGCTCTGGTCCATCTTCAACAGTGGCATTGACTCTTGGAACAATAGGATCAAGATAACCAGCACTTCGGAAAAAAATCTGGATATTTTGCAGCAATAGGTCCTGACTTCATCATTTCTCTCCTAATCTTCGTGGAAAAACCTAAACCAAAACCATTCTTATTCACCTTTGGCTCAATAACTTGTCCCCTAACATTGTTAGGACCTTTCTAAACCACATGGCGAGCATCCTTCAACGAAGCAATAGAACCTTCACTCCTTTGAACACTATCGATAGACAAAGCTTGGAATTGCGTTCCAACAGCGGCTTCATTAGCTTCTACTATGGAAAAGAATGATAAATGAGAAACTAACATAGCTTGTTCTCCTTCCACAATAATCACAACACCTTCACAGACAAACTTCAGTTTTTGATGGAGAGTCGAAGTCACCGCACCAGCCTCATGAATCCAAGGTTGTCCAATCAAACAGCTATAAGCAAGAAATATATCCATCACTTAGAAGGTAATTTGAAACATATGTAGGCCAATGTGAATGGGAAAATCCACTTCCCCAATAACAGATTTGCGAGAACCATCAAACGCCTTCATAATGATACCACTAGGACGCATCGGCAGACCTTTATATTTAAGCTTCGAAAGGGTACTCTTGGGAATAACATTTAGTGTAGAATCATTATCAATAAGCACGTTGGACAATGCATCATTGTTGAAATTCATGGAAATGTGCAAAGCAATGTTGTGATTCCTTCCCTAAGCGGGCAACTCTTCATCACTGAAACTCAAATTATTGCAAGATGTGATATTTCCAACCACACTATAAAATTTTTCCAAAGGCACATCATAATTAACAAATGCATAATTTAAAACCTTCATTAGAGACTCTGTGTGAGCTGAAGAATTCATTAATAGAGCCAGGATTGAAATCTTTGACGGTGTCTGCAGCAATTGCTCAACAATCTTGTAATCGCTCATCTCGATAATCTTAAACAAATCATCTATTTCGTTCTCTTGGGTTACCCCACTAGTCTTCCCTTCAACCTTCTTGGGTTCAGCACTAGTTTCCACAATCTTCTTACCATCATCGGCCAACTTTGGAAATACTTGAGCAAATACACTACCACTTTTGGTCATTTGAATAGCATCAACAATATTTCCTTCTTGAGGTAGCGATTGAATTGAAATTTTAGCATCTCTTTCCAGAATGGTGGCATTGTACCTTTACGGAACAACCTTGTTGGAACTATACGGGACAGGTCTAGGTAAGCTAAAAAATAAAGGAGTATCTGGAGGCTTATTGTAGTAGGTCACTTCCACATTAGTGGGAATATCAAAATGTGGCACAATGACATTTACATCTTATTTTTCACCAGACTCATAAGCGGAGAAATACTCATCAGCAGTAATGTATTCATCATTAGATTCCTTAGACAAACTTTCGATCATATTGACACCATTGTTAAAACTAACCCTACTTACTACAATTTGAATAATGCCTTCATCTAGCAGACGCTGAATATCTCTTTTCACAACATCACAACCACGATGATCTATGCTACATACTGAGCATTCATTATATTGGTGAACCTCTTACACTTCAATGAAATTGAACTCGGCGTGCAATTTCACAAAATTAGCATTAGTCTCATTCACATCTCGTATTTGAACTTCTCTAGGAGGTCCATAGACAGCATTCACTTCAACTTCAGGCTCATCTTTCAACCTGACAACCTGAATAAAGTTCTTGTCCATCATATCTTGAAGATCACTCTTTATGTTATCACAACCGCGTGTGTTCTTGTTGTGCACATTACAAACAGCATGATCATGAGTGCAATAGCCAACTTTACAGAGAGCAACATGCATCTTCACAAGATCTCCAATGATCGAATTCACATCATAAACCTAGATTTCTCCATCAATCATATTCACAGTATTTCCATGTTTGGGCAACGGATTCCCTTGCACATTTGGACCCATGTCTTTGAAAGAAAAAATACCTGACCTGACCATCTTTTGCACCTCTAACTTCAACGAATAACAATTCTCAATATTGTTCCCATGAGCTCCTTGGTGATATGCACAAGTCTGATCAGCCTTGTAATACCATGGCAAAGGGTTTGGAACAGCTGGAGGTGCCCTTGGTTGCAACAAGTGTCTCTGAATCAATGCCAGATACAACTCTACATAAGTCATCGGAATCGGATCAAACAGTTCTCTCTTTGGGCCTTGCCCTTGCTGGGATGCGTTGTTATAAGGGATAGTAGTTGGAGCAGTAGCAACAACTTGGGTAACAACAGTAACTTGTTGGTTCTGAGGATGTATATTAGGAGGTCTAGTTCTCCTTTCCTGGACAATGTCATTAACTTCTTCTTTCGTTTTGGAGAATCCAAAAGATGGTTTCTTAGCCCCACTCGATCCTTCTTATTTCGAAAATCGTCTTTCTCGGAAAGCCTCTTCTAGACGAACTCCCATGCTCACCATTTCAACAAAATCATTAGGTGCACTGGCCACCATCTTCCTATAATAGAAAAGACCCAAAGTCTTGCGGAAAATTTTTGTCATCTCTTGCTCACTTAGGGGAGGTATCACCTGTGCAGTAAGCTCACGCCATCATTGAGCATACTCTTTGAAGGATTCCTTATCTTTTTGAACCATTTCCCTTAGCTGATCACGGTCGGGCACCATGTACATATTGTAGTTGTAATGCTTCACAAAAGCTTCACCTGAATCATTGAATGTATGGATGTCACTGCTGTCTAGATTCATGTACCATCTCAAAGCTACACTAGTTAAACTATATTGGAAGAAGTGAATTAGCAGGCGTTGATCTTCAGTATGAGTGGACATCCTTCTCAAATACATCATCAAATAATCACGAGGATAAGAATTGCCCTTGTACTTCTCAAACTATGGAACTTTGAATTTATCAGGCACTTTCACATTAGGAACTAAGCACATATCATTGACATTATCACCAAAAAGCTTTTTCCTTTTGAGGGCTTTAAGCTCTTTCTGAATCTTGTCAAACTGCTCTTGGAAACTGCTCTTGGAAATACATCATCAAATAATCACGAGGATAAGAATTGCCCTTGTACTTCTCAAACTATGGAACTTTGAATTTATCAGGAACTTTCACATTATGAACTAAGCACATATCATTGACATTATCACCAAAAAGCTTTTTCCTTTTGAGTGCTTTAAGCTCTTTCTGAATCTTGTCAAACTGCTCTTGGAAATTATTCTTTCGATCATAGAAGTCTAAGCTTTCACTTGGAGGAGGAAGTGGACTGTCAAATTCTTTGTTGAAAACATGAGTAGCATGCACCACAGGAGATGCAGAAACATCAGCAGGTTGGGCCAAGGAGGTCACTTAAGTAGAAATATTGTAACCTTCAGGCATGAAATTCTCTAGCATTCCCCAAGGATAACTAGGAGGCATACTCTGCTGGATGGTAGAAACCACTAGCAAAGCAGAAATATGAGCATCTTGAATCTCAAAGATAATAGTTGTTTGTTGAGGCGGAATGATACGAGGAGAAGGCGGAGAAGGTAGTGGCTGATTCTGAGCTGCCACCAACTGTTCCACCATAGCAGTCAAATTTCCCATATCGGTCCTTAGGGAGATAACCTCTTCGCGCATCTCGCGATTCTCTTGCTCTAGATTTTCTATCTTCTTCTTGGAGTTGGCTCGAGTGTTATACCGACACAACATCTTGAAGAATAAACGAAGTAAAGAAATAGATAAGACACCTGGGAAAGTATGAAAATGCAAGAATGTGTGTGTCATGGTGCATGACATGCAATGCATATGATTTATTTTTCTTCATTATTTTTATTGTTCAAGGAACATAATAAAGAAAATTTAATTTGAAAATATCAAAGTATAGCACAATTGAAATACTGAATAAACTCATATCATTAATAAAATATTTTGAGGATTACAACTCTTTAATACAAGTTTCAATGACCCCGATTACAAGATAGAAAACAAGATAAAACAACAAGTCCTAAAGAATCAAATATGTAGAATACCCTTCTTCAGATGACCTCTTCCTCTTGAGCTTCCTAATCTCTTCCTTCAGTTGCTCGTTCTCCAACACGTATCTGTCAACGTAACCTTTCTAAACACCAGACTCGGAAGAAGTATGAGAAAGAACATGAGAAACAAGAACTGGGTGTACACTGGAAGAAAGTAAACCCTTTTGCTTCTCCATCATCTCTACGGCACGACTCTCAAGAATCTAAATCAAATCATCCTTTTCTTTCAACTCTACTGCATGAGACATCTTCAAGATATGATACTTATTCTTCTAAGCTTCCTTCTCTTGTTGCATCCGAACCAAATCAAACTGAAGGTCCTCTATGTCATGTAAACCCTAAGTAGTAGCCAAGAACAAATCAACAAGAGACTCCTCTAGAGAATATGGCATCTTCAACTCAATAGCACTTGCTTGAACCCGTAGAAGATAAGGCTCCAAAGAAACAACTCCTCTCTGCCCTAGATTCTCTTTTCCTTTCCTATGAATATGACTCCAAGCTTTCTCTATATCCTTCTTAGCTGCACTGTGGTCTTCACCCTCTTTAAGAAAGAAGCCACTCACATGAATACTCTTTGGTTTATCCCTCATCGGATAACTAAGCTAACAACATGCAAGAACAGGATTGTAGTTAATACATCCCTTTGTACCAAGAAGAGGCACATTGGGAAAGCTACCACAAGTGTCAATAATCTCTACATCATAATAAACCTGACAATACAACACAATATCAGAATGAGTGAGAGCCATGATATTCGGCTCCCATCGAGATTCCCACCTAGGATCCTAAAAAGCATCAGTTGTAGGTAAATGAGAAGTAAAGCAACGGTATAGCAATGGCGTACAACAGATAATATCTCCTACTCTACGGAATTTACGGAGGTGAATAGAATAAAAAAATATTGGAAATAAGTGTGGGAACTGGATTCCCAATCATGAAGATCCTGATTGTATTAACGTCAACAAAACTGTCAATGTTGGGAAACAAGAACAAACCATAAGCAAGCAAGGAAAATATGGATTCAAAAGCCTCCATACTCTTCATCTCAGCAAAAATAACGAGCCTTTTTCAAAAGAAATGTAGGCGGTAATCCTCTGATACACCCCTTGGTAGTCATATTATATTCAATCTTAGACCTCTTCACAAAGATCACAAACAAGGGGGCCCATAGGTTCAAAGTCACGAGCATGGATTTAAAAGGTACTACCCAAAAGGTATTCTAAGCTTTGTCACCTATAGATCAAGGTTCTAAAGGAATCCCCAGAGTTTTCATTCCTCCATCCAATACTACCAACTTTCCGATGTACTCGGTAATTAGCAATACCTTCAGGTGAAACTCGTCTGAGTACAGTATCACGTAGAAACTACTTCAGGATAACTCTGTAATAGTCCCCACACTATCCCTAAAAAGGCCTGGATGGGTTAAGGGTTCTACGGCTGCTCAACTTTAGGGACTCTCAGGTCGAAAGCAGTCATGTCTTCCCGATCACTCGGTAAATAAAATACCATAGGCATAGAGGTCTCCACTGAGTGGGGGATCTCATGTCTCCTTCTTCGGGATTACTCACTAAAAGTTAACATGACTTTACCGCCCGTCCTATCTTATGTTTTCCCGAGTCCGAGTAAAGGACTCAAAAAGAAGATCACCAAGCACCTCTGAAAACAAGAAAAACATCCAGACAAACAAGCATACAAAAATATACAAACAATATAGCACATACATACAAATAAACAAAAATAGGGTCAACCCACTTAGAGATGATCCAGCAATAGGTAAAACATCTCCAACAGAGTTGCCACTTTTTTGTAGCTGCAAAAACTGCAAGTATAACCATTGAATTGACTTAACTCAAAAAAGTAACAAAAGAGTCGCCACGACACTTTTATTTTATCCAAAAGGACTAGGAAAAAGAGTGAATAAAATCCTAACAAAAAATATCAGAGATCTGGTACCGGGGGTTAGTTGTGCAAAGGTAAGGTGTTAGGCACCCAAAGCATCTACGGTACTCCACAGGAACCTTTTTGAAAATTTGTATATGTGTGCTAAAAGGAGTATGTATACAAAATGATGGTGGGGGGAGAAAAGAAGTATTTATTATAATTTTTGGTTTGATAGAACTTCCAATGAGTTCCAGGCCTACATACCAACAATGTGCAATGTTGAAATCAAAACCAAGTAGTTCGGCTAAAAAAGACCAAATTTTGTGTTGGTTGATTTTAGGAAAATGTTAGTTTAGAAAATCTACAAAGAGCTCAATAATGTTTGAATGAGGTTAGGTGTTTTTTAATCTAACGAAAAGAAAATTCAAGGTATTGTTAGATGAATTGGGAGTTAATTATGAAAACAAGTTTGAAAATTCATGGACATAAGTCCAAGTTTTTTTATGAAAGCGGTTCGAGTTTTGAAAACAAGAATCCTTTGAAAAATAGGGAAGATTTTGAAAATTAAAGAATGGGGAGGAGATGAAGAGGCTAACCTAAGTGCATAAAGTAAGAGTTAAGGGTAAAGAAAGATCTACCGGGTGAGAAGACTAGTACTTGACATCAAGATCCAATACCATATCCCATCCTTTGGATTACCACACAAGTAACAAATAACCAGACAAAAAAACCAAACTTCAGATAAATCAATGCTTTTAGGTGAACTCTTGTCTTAAAAAAAACGGGTAGAGTAACAGTTGTATTTTGAGGAAATCCACTCTTAATCTAGTATAACAGAATAACTTGCTTACAAATATAATAATCAGACAAGACAGAATAACACCAAGGGCACATATATCTCCAAGATAAGGTAAGGATCTTAATCCTAAGTCCGAAGATCAACTTCAAGCCCAAGAATAGTAACCAAGTCCAATTAAGAGTTTTTTATGTTTAAGTTGAATTATTAAGTGTTTTGAAAAAGAAAAATAAAGCTCACGTGAGCAAATTCAAAATAACAGAAAATAAAATGCTCAAATGAGCAAAGGAAAAATGACATGAAATGTAAATGCTAAAATTAAAGGTGCATAAAAAATAAACAACATAAAAGTAAATGCGGAAAGTAAAGAGCGGAAAATGAAAAACAATTAATAATGGTTAGCAAGATGACCATTTTGAAACTTGTCAAGTATATCGTCGAATTGTTAATTATTAGTCATCAACAAGGTGACCATCTTGAAACTTACACATAAAGACTTGTCAGAAGCTTGATAGAATCAACGCGATCACACGACAAGTTTCAATTGTTTTTTGTCAAGTATATCATCGGTTTTGGAATTATCACATCATTTGATCAAAGATGATTGAGAATTTCAAATGGACAATGTTAGTGGAAACTTGCCAGAAGCTTGATTAGAAATCAACGCGACTACACGACAAGCGCCACAAGTGTTGAACCAAGATCAAAGCTCAAGTCATCTTTTGGGGCTTATGTTAGAACATTAAAGTTCATGCCACCAATTGATCACTTTTTATGAGTCGGGACAAAAGAAAAATAAGATGAAGAAGAAGAAACAATTTCCAAGTTTATTTTGCATCAGATGAATTTATTCGGTCAAACTTCGTCAAAATCAATCAACTTTCTTGGTGGATTTGGTCAAGAGACCTATCAACACCCAAATTCCATTGATATTGAGGAAATTTTTGACACCAAAATAAATTCAAAAGTCAACAAAATAAAAGTGAAAATAAAAATCAAATAAAAGGATTAAAAGTAATTTTGAAATTAGGTTATTTAATTGGACTTTATTGATAAAATACATAAATAGTATTTTTTCATCAAAATAAAATTCCAAGAAAACTACCCAAAGTCAAACAGAGGTCAACAAGTGTTGACAAATTCCAGGAAATATTTTTTAAAAATAAAATAAAAGGTGAAATAAACCAAAATGGAAAAAAAATATTAAAATCAAAAAAAAAAATTGAGGTCACCAATATTTTTCAAATGCCTATTAGATCCTTCCAAAATTTTTTCAGAATTTTAAAATGTCAAAAAGTATTTTTAAACAATTAAAAACATCAAATAAATGATTTTTATTTGATTTTTAGAAGTTTAAAATATTTAAAATATAAAATCAAAAAATAAAATAAAAGCCAAAAAAATATGGACCATCTGATCATAGTCAAAACGCGTTAGTAATCACATCCAATGGACATGGCACGCTGTGCTTGATATGGACCTCCTTGGTTTTCACACCGGATTACAATTTAAACCATAATGTCACGCGTTGGATCAAGTCTGACTCACAAAAGTAATCAGATCCAAGGGTGTAACGCCCGTTTTAATTAATATTATATTATATTAATATTTTCGAATTTCCGATCGATATTTATTTTGCGATGAGAATATTTATATTAATCATAATATCTGTTAATATATTTGGCGATGTTTCATTCGGTCCGGTTTTTATTCCGTTCAGTTCGATAAAATATTATTCGAATCCGATATTTAATTCCCTGGAGTTATTCTAATTAATTGGATTAATAATATGATTAAATATTATTAGTGTGTTATTTATAATTAAGTTAGGGGTGTGGGGAGCAATGAGTGAGGATTGGGTGTACACCCCTAGCTAGTAAGAAAACATAATTATAAAACCATTTTCTTTCCCTTTTCTTCCCATTTTCCCTACACCAACCAAACTTTGAAACTTGGAGGAAAATAAGGTTTTTGGGAGAAGAAGAGCAAGAGAAGAAGAAGAGGAAGATCATGAGCAAGCTTGAGGTTGGGTTGTAGGATCATCAAGAATCATCCAAGCTAGAGGTAAGGGGTTTGATTCTCCATCTCATATTGTTAGGTTTTGATGTTTATGTTTTGGATTTGGGGGAAAAGTTGATAGTTGATTTATAGGGTTTTGGTTGATTGTTTGATTGAAATAGATTAGAAGAGTTGGATTAGGAGTATGGTTTGTGGGTGTATTAGGTGCTAGCTTGTAGAAATTAGGAGTATTGAAATGGAAAAGAAAACCAGAAAAAATAAGAAACAGTAAGAAGTGAATTTCAGGGAAGGAGAGGAAGAAGTGGCCGTGGAAAAGTGATGAAGTGGGAGGTGCTCGTGCCCCATTTAGAGGAAACCGCCTCCTCTCCACAAAGCCAATGGGACGTGCGTCCCTTTTATGTGCAGGAACTATGATGCAACATTTTGTTGTTTTCTCAGCAAAATTGTTTTGGAAAGCTTCTGTTTCTTCATTTATTTCCAAATCCACCTAGTAACACTTTATATCAATAAAATATAATTAGGACACGAGTTAGCCGATTAAATTTAGAACCCGATTATGTTCCAATTTTCCAATTTCGGTAAATTCGACGACGGAGCAAGTTGCTCCGAATTCAACGAAAATTGACGTGCTAGCTAAGTTCGACGTGTAGAACGTAGTGGTGAGGTTAGTTTTTAGAAATTACGAGTTTTTACGAGATGACCCGAAATAGGCCAATTTACGGTTAAATTGAATCGAATTGCGTTTTAGTGGATTTAAGGCACGTATGGACAATCCGATTTCGATGTTGAGGATTATGATTAATGTCGGTTATTAAGAAGGACTTTCGCAACGATTATTGATGCTTTGACTATTTTTCCGTTTATGGAATTTGGTGAATTAATTGATAATGATGCGGTGTGAATAAACATAATGTTTGCGACGGTGTATTTATTAATGAATACTTGTTGATATGCGATGTGATGATATATGTCTTTGTACATGATGTTGTTAATAAATGCTTCCGATTTATGAATGCATGATTTTTGATGATGATGAATTATTGGTGATGTTTTGCATAATGCAAATATGATGCGATGATATATTTATCTTGTTTTGGATAAATTATGCCGATGTGGGCTTTATGCCAATTTTGATGAGCGATGATGATGTTTTTGTGTTGTGTTGTTTTATTGTCGAGTCACATACATTGCATTGGCGACGATGGGATTTTATGCCAAGTGACAAGGATTGTATGCCAAGCGACGAGGCTTTTATGCCAAGCGACGATGGGCTTTATGCCAAGTGTTCCTAATCATGGAAAAAGCGACGGGTACCACATGCATAACATAGTCGTGTCTCATGGAGTCGGTTATGTTTATGTTTGAGTTGTTTGGCGTTGGGTTTAATTATTGGATGATGTTGAATTGCGATGATATATGATGTTTTGTTTGGTGATGATCTTTATAAATTCATGATGAATATAAATGATGAGTATTGCGATGATTTAAATTTGACGAAATGCTTAATGCAAATATGATGTGATGATGTTTGTGATGATGGGCTTTTATGCCAAAAGCGGCGATGGGCCTTAGCCAATTTGTGATGATTTTATTTATGTTGCTTATGTTATTCGCATTTTTTGGTGTTGTTGTTTGATGTTGTTGTTTATAGTTTATGTGTTGTTGTGATGATTTATGCCGATAAGGTTCTGGCGATAAAGTGTTGATTATACACATTAATATGGTGGTTAAAGTAAGTGAGCTTGGATTATGTGTTGGAATTACTCTTATTAATCTATACCCTTTATAATTCCGAAACTATATATATATATATATACTTTATCATGCCTTTAATTATATGTTTTGGAGTATCTCACCCTTTACTTGTTTCGCCGTTACCTTTATATTGGTAACGTGCAGGTTATGAAGACGAAGATTATAGCTGCTATTAGTTGAGTCGGTGTCGCTCTGATACGTAGCACTCGGGGGGAATATTTATGTTGTCATTGTTGTTGTTCTTTTGTTGTTTTCCTTTTGTAAAGAAGAATCATACTTTATGAAAACATGATTTTGATGAGGAAGTTTAGTAAAGAAGATGTTTTGATTGTTATGAATCAATTTAGGATTTCCGATGATGCTATGTATCCAAGATTTATACTTTAAAGCAAACTATTTAAAGTGGTTTGGTTTTGAAGGTGTGACGCCTCGATATTTAATTTATGAAATTTTAATTTACTCTGATTTTTGCATATAAAACCTTGGCTAATATTGGGGTGTTACAAAGGGCTCCAAGGACACGCGCACAGTGAAGCAAACTCACCGGATTGAATTAAAAAAATTATATGTCAAGCCTTCATTGATTGAAGACAGACACGTAGGTCGTGTTCAAACTATGATATAAATTCTTCAGACTGGTGTCATTCACTTTGTCTCTTCAAGAAGGTTCTAATGGTACCCTCGCAAAAAATTTATTTCGCCTTTATCATGAACAATTTGGAAAAAACAGGAATAATAGCGAGCACTTGTTTCCAGAAATTCTCAATCAATACTTGATGAAAATGCAAACGGTGAAGATCACAAGGATCAGGGAGATTAGGAGAGTGCAATGATGCTTTATTTTACAAGGTTTGATGGAGATTCCTACCTGAACGAAGTTCACTCTCATAGCTCTGAAAATGGACTTGGATAGCACAATTCAGGAAGCTTCAAGGCACAATTCTTGTTCTGTTAGCTTTAGTGAGGTTCAAGGAAGAAGAGTGAATGGTTAATTTCAAACTGAAATGGCTTTGAGAGTGAAAACAAAGTTGCATAAAATTGGATTCGAGAGAGAGTTTGATAGGGGTTTTCTGGCTATCAAAGCTTGAGGAAATGAGTGGAATGTGACCCTTATTTATAGGAGATGCGAATGGAATCAAAATGATGGGTGAATGATGACATTTGAGTGGAATCATGCACACCCGTGCTCATGAAGAAAGTGTAACCTTATGTACATCAAAACTCAATTATTTCGTACGTTTTGATGTACTAATTAATCCTGGGAAGTTACTCATCACAATTAGTCACGAAAACAAGGCTTAACTTGGCTTAAAAACAAGTTACACGCTGATGGTGAGCTCGAAACATAATTTTGCACAAACTTTAAGCTGAGGCCAAATCCAATTCCCTCGTGCGTTTTTTGATTTTCCTTGAGCCAAATGAACTATTCAAATAGTATAACACAATGCAAAAAGAATCAAATCAAATGGATATTTGAGCTGAGAGATTGAGCCTTTTGGATTCTTGGTCAGGCCTTGTTCATGCATGCCACTTCTAAAAATGACCTATAATGTTTCTTCTTCAAACTTACCCTTCCACTCAAAGTTTGATCTTTATTTTCAAAGATGATATGAAGTAGACCTCTCAAGGAACATTTGAAAAAAAAGAATCACTCAAAAATTCCAAAAATTGGGAAAATTATGATCTTGTGAATTTGATGAAAATTTGTGAAGTGACCTATAATCTTTTGAATTTTCTAAGTAACTTCCAAACACTTTCAATCTTCAAAGCTTAAATGGAGATAAAGTTCAGATCTTCAATATTGTTGTGCAAAAAGAATGACCTCAAGATGATAAATGATGATCAAGATATTATCTTTTGAAGTTGATTGTCCAACAATTGAGAAGTTCATCAAGGACTTGTAATCTTTTGACTTCATAGACAAATTTTCAAGCATTTTCTCTTCTCACCAATTGAACTAAGTTGTATTAGACATGATTAGGTTTATTTTGAAAGAAAAATAAGCTCAAAGAGACAAGGTATGACCAAGTTATGATCCTTTGAAGTCATACAAGATAGATGAAGCATCAATCTAGAGAGTGGGCAATCATAGACCTCTAAAACAATATTTTCATCAACCAAAACTCTTTGGATCCAAGGATATTCATATTAGAAGTCCTATTAAGAACCAAATGACTTTTAAATCATCCACAAACTTCATACAAACATCAAGATATGATCCTCAGAAGTCCAAAACCTTAATTTCAAGATAGATGGCCATAGAATGGAGAATTCTTTGAATTTGATGATCTCTTTCAAGCATGAAGCATACACTCAAGATAAGAGACCGTGGTTGGTGACAATAGAAGTCTTCAATGAGAGACAATACTTTTGAAATCTTGATAATTGAGGAGAGAAGGCATGGAAATAAATACATGAACCTATTGATGTACCACCCCGCTTTAATTAATATTTTATTATATTAATATTTTCGAGTAACCGATTGATATTTATTTTGCGACGAGAATATTTATATTAATCGATATATCTATTAATATATTTGGCGACGTTTCAATTCGGTCCGGTTTTTATTTCGTTCGGCTCGGTAAAATATTATTCGGACCGATATTTAATTCCCCAGAATTATTTTAATTAATTGAGTTAATAATATTATTAGATATTATTAAGGTGTTAATTAATAAAATAAATTAGGGGTGTGAGGACTAATTGCTTAGGATTGGGTGTACACCTTTGGCTAGTAAGAATACTTTATAAAACACTTTTCCTCATTTTCTTTCAATTCCAACACCAAAAGCCAAACATAAAAGCTTAGAAACATAGAGGGTTTTGGAAGAAGAAGAAGAAGAAGAAGAAGAAGAGAAAGAGAAAGCTTGAGGATTGAGTTTTGTAAAATCATCAAGAATCATCCAATCACTTGAGGTAAGTGGTTTGATTCTCCATCTCATATAGTTAGGGTTTTGGTTGACATATTTGGATTTAAGACAAATTGATAGTAGGGTTTATGAGTTGTGTGTGTGATTGTTGGAATGGCTTAGGAGAGTTGACTTAGCAGTATTGATATAAGCGTTTTAATACCATGGCTAGTAGGAACAAGTTGTAAGAATAGAAAATGAAGAAAACTGTGAAAGTTATAAAACCATGAAACAGCCTGCAATGGAAAAAAATGATGGAACAAAGAAGATGGACTTGGGAGGCGCCCACCCCAGCTCAAGGGCGACCGTCCCAAGCCCCTAGGGCGCCCGCCTCTTTCCCTTAGGACCCCTGGGGCGTCCGTCCCCTATAGGTGAGGGGGTGCAACGAAAATTTCCATTTTCTGCTTTCTGTGTTACGTTTCTGTCTTCTGCATAATTTATACCTGCATAATTTTATAGTTTTGCTTCTGTTTCCTTCCTTTTTCCTAATTCCTTATACTACTGGTTGGTATTAATAAAATATAATTAGGACATAAGTTAGCCGATTAAAATTTGGAACCCGATTATGTTTCGATTTCCCGATTTCAGTAATTTCGGCGACGGAGCAAGTTGCTACGAATTCAACGAAAATTGACGTGCTAGCTAAGTTCGACGTATAGAACGTAGTGGTGAGGTTAGTTTTTTGAAATTATGAGTTTTTATGAAACGACCCGAAATAGGCCAAATTACCGTTAAATTGAATCGGATTGCGTTTTAGTCAATTTAAGGCACATATGGACAATCCGAGTGCGATGTTGACGATTATGATTAATGCCGATTATTAGGAATGGCTTTCACGATGATTATTGATGTTTGACTATTTTTCCGTATTTGGAATTTGGTGAATAAATTGATAATGATGTGGCGTGATTAAACATGATGTTGGCGATAGTGTATTTATTAACGAATACTTGATGACATGCGATGCGATGATATGGCTATCTTGATTGTGGATGAATATGGCGACGTGGACTTTATGTCAATTTTTACGAGCGATGATGATGTTTTTGTTGTGTTGTTTTTATTGTCGAGTCACATACATTGCGTTGGCGAAGAGGGCTTTTATGCCTAGCGACGGGGGCTCTTATGCCAAGCGACGATGGACTTTATGCCAAATGTTCCTAATTATGGACAAAGCGACGGGTACCACATGCACAACATAGTCGTGTCTCATGGAGTCGGTTATGTTTATGTTTGAGTTGTTTGGCGATGGGTTTTAATAGATGGATTATGTGGAATTGCAATGATATATGATGCTTTCTTTGGTGATGATCTTTATGATAAACATGAAATGAATATGACGTGATAATTTCATGATAACTATGCGATGAATATAAATGATGAGATTTGCGATGATTTAACTTTGACGAAATGCTTAATGCAAATATGATGTGATGGTGTTTGTGACGATGCGCTTTTATTCCAAAAGCGACGATGGGCTTTAGCCAATTTGTGATGATTTTGTTTATGTTGCTTATGTTATTAGCATTATTTGATGTTGTTGTTTATGATTGTCGTGTTGATTAGTGACATATTGACTTGTTATGATTTCATGGTGATGAAAGTTTATGTGTTGCTGTGATGATTTATGTCGATAAGGTTATGGCGATAAAGTGTTGATTATACACATTAGAATGACGATTAAAGTGAGTGAGATTTGGATATGTGTTGGAATGCACTTACTAAGCTATATCTTTTATGATTTTAAAACTATATATATATATATATATATATATATATGTTATCATGCCTTTAATTATATGTTTTGGAGTATCTCACCCTTTACTTGTTTAACCTTTATCCGTAACGCAGTTATGAAGACGGAGATTATAGCTGCTATTAGCCAAGTCAGTGTCGCTCTAATACGTAGCACTCGGGGGGAATATTTATGTTATCTTGTTGTTGTTCTTTTGTTGTTATTCCTTTTGTGAATAAGAATCATACTTTATGAAAATATGATTTGATGAGGAGGTTTAATAAAGACGGTGTTTTAATTTCTAAGATTCAATTTATGATTTTCGAGGATGCTATGTATCCGAGATTTATACTTTAAAGCAAACTGTTTAAAGTGATTTGGTTTTGAAGGTGTGATGCCTCAATATTGAATTTATGAAATTTTAAATTACTCTGATTTTACTTATAAAACCTTGGGTAATATTGAGGTGTTACAATTGACGCCTTGAATAAGAAACTTGTGCACCATTCACCTACAAAATTTGACAAGCAAAGTGTACACATATCATTTTTAACCAAGTATCAATCATCACACACTAGAAATGAACACTTACATAAGGTGTTTGGTGATCTCCTAAGGTCAAAGCCAAAGATAGGAGAGAGAGGTAGATTCAAAATTGCGATCTTTGTGTCATGCAATGGTATGAAGTATGAGTGAATCGTAAGGGCAGAAATTGGGGTACAACAATGTCAACTGTCATAATCACTAGGTCTATATGTCAATTACGACAGTTATCAGATAACTGTCGCAATTTTTGTGTCGTTAAACACTAATTTTCTTGTAGTGAATTATAATTGTTATTTGAAAATAAAATCTAATTGCCATAAAAAAATTCGTAGCAACACCATCTTATTTTATGTTTACCTTTTAATTTACCTTTATATTAAGTCAATTTAATATCTACTAATTCTATGTTTTATGAACAAGTAGTAGCACACAAATATAACTAATAAACATTGCAATTAAAAAGAAGCATTTTGCTCACAAATATAACTAATAAGCATTGTAATTCAAAAGAAGCATTTTGATTAGCTCTAACTGCATAAGCTAGTTGAAATATGAATGAGTTCAGTTAAAGTGCAAAAAGAAAAGGAGAAACACCAAAGAACAACTTCAATATCTCTAAATAAACAAAGCATTTTCAGCCACCACTATAAAATGCTCTTCCGCGCACATTGAAACTACAATAAACAAGATTATAAACAAAGCATTTCGCTAGTGTATCTCTTTAAAATTCACTTTCAAGAAAGAAAAGAAAATTTCACACGGTTCTTCTATTGCCTAACAAAGACATATTACCTTGTGATGATAGTTACCAAGTAATGGTATAGTAGCTTTATATCAGAGAGAAATAAAGAAGCCCAATGGCCTAGATAAAAAAAACATGTTTGCACATTTACTCATTTCAATTCTAAGATTAGATTTAATGAAAATACATGGTCCCCTTATGATAATCATGTTATAACAATATAGAATTAAAATCAAACTTTTAATTGAAAGCTGAGATAAAGTGTTTGATTTGTTAGAAGGCTAGCTGTACGGACTACAACAAGAATATTGTAAAACATGGATAAATAGATAATTTTAACTACTCTACATTCTCTTAACTAAGTTATATTTTCACAAGGACAGAAATATTAAGAGCACTTATCTGCATTTTAAATTTAGTTGTGTGCCTAATTGAGAACATTTTGATTTAAGCACATTCGGCTAACACAACATGAACAAATGCCGACATAATAACTTTTACGAAAGCATATTGGTATCGACACAACGTTTTCAACTTTCTTATTAACAAAAATGCTAACAAATGCTAACAAATGCTAAACATTCACAATCAAAAACTGAGATCCAACAAAGTTAAGAAGCGATTAGATTAGACGGGGACAACAACATTTTTCAGTTACAGACTTTTTGCACAAATAGACTAACATTCCGAGCTTGTTACAGGATTGACATAACAATTGTTCAAGCTAGCACAATCACAACTATTTTCCAGCAGCATAACAGTTAGAAATCAAGTTATTTTCACACATTTCATCATAATATCATCTCAAAATTGAACCAAAATTTATCATAGTATATCACCTTTTAAGCTTTGTCCTAGATCCAACAACAAATTTTCAGAGAGTTTACCACAACGCTACGGTTCTAACAAATCGAAACCTAAAAACAATGTCAACATGATTCAAGAAATTAAACACATCAGTCTGACTCAAATAACACAAATGTAGTGGAATCGAGGCTTACCAAGCAGTGGCGGAAGAGATGATGATGCAGATCGGTGGTTCATTGAGGCGATGTTGTTGAAGCTGCAACGGTGAGGGAAGCGTGAAATTGAGATGATACAGTCGTAGATGAAGTTGTGAGATGATATGAAATAGTTGAGGGCGATGGTGATGGGTTCGGAAATAGGTGACTGTTTACAATGGAGGGTGATGGTGGTGGACAGAGAGAGTATGACAGGTTGATGGTGGTGTAGGACGGTGGGTCTATTACGGAAGAACTGACGATTAGAGGAAGGACGGAGTACGACGGGTTGATGGTGGAGTACAACGGAGGTGGTCGGTACAGAGACGGGGGAGTTGAGAATAGTAATGAAGAAGAAATAGTTTGGAGGGTTTAGGGTTTTTCGTTCAGAGAATAATAACAAAGAAGAAACAGTTCAGAGAATAGTAATCTATTTCTTAATTATAATATTAAATGACTTTAGGAAGCGCTTTTGTAAAAGCGCTGTCTCATGTGGGTCTTTAGCAGCGCTTAATACAAGGGCCTCTAACAGTGCTTTTGGAAAGCATTGTCTAAGGTGGGGTTTTAGCAACGCTTTAGAAAAGTACTGTCTAAGGTGGACTTTTAGCAGCGCTTTTTTAGAAGCGCTGCCTAAAGTATGTCTTTTAGCAGTGCTTTTACACAAATTCGTTTATATTTTTCGTTTTTTATTTTTTTATTTAACCTATAGCAACGCTTTTGGTATAAAGCTGTGTCTAAAGTGCACTGCCTAAAATGATTTTTGATATAATAGAAGCCTTTTTCTGAATTGAGCCACACTTCCCAAACCAAAATCAAGAAAAACATAATTTCAATATTCGAGTCAAGGATGTATTTTGACTTGAATCACGCCTGCACGAGTTTCTTGATTCAAATCTCAAACTTTTTATTTGAATAATTTTACATTGATTTTTAGTCAAAGACCTGATATATTCATGTAAAACAGATTCTTAATGAAAAACTCCCAGATTTAAGAGATGTGCACAAAATTAATGAAGATGCTCAATCACTATATATATATACCTAAACAAACAAACAACGAAACCCAAACAACTCAAGAATATATTAGGAGAAATTTCAATAAGCCTTATGATAAATCTTGAGGAGGGTTCTTCCAAGATGTATCGACTTTTCTTTATTTCCATATTTCCGCTCAGATTCTATTCCATTCAAGTTCTTTGCTGTTCTCGTGGGTGTGAATCCTTGGAGGTGCTCTACTTAGTTGTTGATGGACAATAAACATGAATTTTTTAATGGAGAGGTAAATTGTTACTTATGGATGGGAGACCAACACTTATCAACTATGTCTTTAGTATAATTCATTCAAATATTTTTTTCATTTTATATATTTTCTCCGTTCTTTTTAAAATATATATTTTTTAAAGTATATTCTTAAGTGTCATTTTAAAGTTTAAAATAATATCGATCGTGATTTTGTCAAAATTATCAAATTAATTAATTATTAATAAAAAGTTAAAAATATTATAGAAAAAAATCATTGTTTAAAAAATAACAATGTTAATATGGTAAAAAAAAATAACACCTGCAAAATAATGGAAGGAGTAACACCGAAGAAAATCCTGCAAACTCTATAAAGCTTGAATCATAATATCTTATGGAACGGCGACTCAAATAATCAAAATGTTTTTTAGTCACACGAAAAGACTGATTTATTTATGTAGCCAAAGGTATTATTTGAGTGTCAAATGCTGTTTTATTAATAAATAAATATAAGACATAATAAATCAAGAAGTTATTTTTACAATGTGATATCATCCTAACTCAAGAACGCATGGGCTTAATACCAATGAATAATGAACTATATCTTTGAAAAACAAATAGGAAATATGCTCATAGAGTCATAGTCCAATAAGCAGACCACACTCAATATTTAGCTGAAGTCTTCAAAGAGAAACGATTCCACAACTGAAAAAATTGCATTTTGCATAATTTTTCTTCTAGAAAGTCGAGCTGGTAAGTTTGTTATTAGCTAGATTCTTTTCTTAGTAACAAGGATTGGGAAATCATCCTAACAAACTTTGGCAACATATAGAAACTTTCGTACGTATAGCATTGTTGGCCGGTGAATGAATCATTCTTTACAATTTCAAATAATTGTTTTTAATTTCTTTCTTAATCTCCTTGAGGTAGAGTGTTCAAAACTCAATTGATTCAATAGAAAATTATTTAATCAAATCAAATTGAATTATAAAAAATCGCATTTGATTAGGATGTACTCGACAATTTATTTAAATCACATAGTTCAGTTTTGGGTCGCGATTTGTATTTTACAAACTGAACCAACTCGTATTATGTTACAATCTAAATTTCACATAATTCACATTCAACCCAAATTCAAACCTACTATTCCTTAGTCTTATGATTAGAAATGATTTTCTCTTCTCAAATTTCTCCTAATTGTATCGTGTCTTCTTATTTTATTTTTCATGTACATCTCACATCTTCTTCTCAAGTCTGTCATCACTTATGTTTTTTTTTTTCACCTTATTTTTAATTCTCATTTTCAGTTCCTCTATTTTTCTATTTATGTTGTCATAATTACAAGATTCAATTCCAAACAACACTATGATATGTGGGGAAAAGAACAGTAACAACCAAAATTAATGCCCGTAAGCAATAATAACCTAAAAGCAAAAAGTATAACAGAAGAAAATAAGGCGAGGAAGGCGAAAGGTTTGCTTACCCAGTTCCACCAGAAGATCTACGTCTGGGGGAGAGAACAACTCTCAAATTCACTATAATCAAAAAGTGGTTACAAGATATTACAAATGAGTTACAAGAAAATAACATTCAAAATTCCCGAGAACAAACCCCCAATTTTCTACTCAAGTGCTTCTCAATCTCTCAAACTCTTAATATATGAATCACACAAACCCAAAGTATATTTCTCAATCCCCTTAGATTACTCCAAAGGTTTCCCTAAATTATTGTCTTTCTAAGTTTTCCCTTAAAATTTCTTAAACTCTTATTTCTCTCTTCAACTTTACAGTTCTCAAGATTGTCACGTTGTAATAACAGAAGAGATACATATTTATAATTACTAAAATCTGACAGATCCTTAACAAATCCAAAACATATCTCAATTCAAAAAAAGTTTATTGATGCTTTGAATGGAGAAGTATTGATGTCTGTAGGGCTTACAAAAGTACAGAAGACCGAGATGATGGATAAGATCAGAAGTGCCATTATCTTGTACCTAGGGGATAAAAATCTAAGATAAGTTTCTAGGGAGTAAATTGTGGTGGCTATGTGGTAAAAATTTGAATCATTGTATATCATAAGTCTTTGGCTCACATTTTAAGATGTTTTTCCTTATGATAAATAATGTGCTATTACTTTGGATGAAGTTCAGGTAATGGTAAAATTCAAAGAATTTTCAAAGGCAAAAGATTGAAGATAATGGTGAAGGTTTAATTGTGTCAAGAGGAGCGGTGGCGTAAAGGGATCTCCAAATAAAAGAGGTTTGACAAGTCAAAGATAAAATGTTTTTAATTGTTATAAAACCGATCACTTTAAGAAGGATTGTCCTGAGAGAAATGTCAACATCAAGGTTCAATTTCAATATATAAGGATAAGGACACTAGCAACCAAAATAAATTGCCTTTAACAAAAATAATTAATAAACAAAAGACATAATAGAATAAGGCGAGAAAATGAAAAAGATTTGTTTACTCAGTTCGACCAAAGGATATACTATGGAGGAAAGAACAACTCTCTAATTCACTATTGTCAGAGTTGTTACAAGAGCAATTGAGTTACAAAAAAATAGCTTTCACCTTCAGAGTTCCCAAGAACAACTTTGAATATACCTAAGAAAAACCATATTTTCCACCCAAATGTTTCTCAACCTCTCCAACTCTCAATAATGTAATCACGCACGTGTAAGTTGTAAACGAGTGTTTCCCAATACCCTTAAATAACTCCAAAGGCTTTTTAAAATCTTTGTCTTTCTAAGTTTTCCCTTGAGAAGACCCTAAATCCTTTGAACTTTACCTTTTTTTATAAACAGTTTGAACTTTATCTTCTTTTTTTTTTGTCCTAGTCCCTATATGTCCATTTCTGGCATTGGTCTCTACCGTTCAACTTCCGTTACAAAATGCATATGTGGCAGACTGCCCTAACGCGGCGACCATGTTATTCTTATTTTTTATATTTATTTATTCCACATAAGCTTTGCAGTTTTCTTTTTTTCTTTTAGTCCCTTAAATCTTAAAATGTAATTATTTAAAAAAGTTCTCCCAAGTAGAATTCAACTAGCGACATTTGCTTCCCAACCTTGAGTCTTTTCCACCAAGTCAGTTGTAATGTTTGTTATTTATTTAATTCATTTATATATATATATATATATATATATATATATATATATATATATATATATATATATATATATATATATATATATATATATATATATTTTGTATAATGACTTAATATTCTTAAAATATATTTTATTTTGTTTTGAGTTTAGGTATTAATTTTTGTTTTGTTCTAATAAATAATAATATACAGTAATAAATACAATAATTTACATATTAAATAGTTTGAAATATTTTAGTTATTTTTTAATTATATTATAAGTATAATAAAAATATTTAATAGTTAAGGTATTAAATAGTTAAAATATTTAATAAATAATTGAAATATTTATTAACCAATTTAATAAATATTTTAAATATGTCATAAATTAATTATTTAACGTATTTTTGGTTATCGTCCTTGTTAGGTAGCGTGCTTTTTATTTTATTATATATATATATATATATTGGTTTAGATCTCTAATATTGTATGGTTCTGAAACTATATTTTTTGGCTTAGGTCTCTAATTTTGGAATCGAATATTAATATTTTAACTATTTAATTTATTAGTTACAAATACACTAATAAATAGGTCAAATACAGTATTTTAATAATTAGTAATTAAACTATTTAATGATAAGTATTTTATTATTAATAGATAAATTGTTTAGTATTTTAATGATTAGTAAATAAATTATTGAATAATTATTAAATAAACTATTTATTATTTTAATGAATAAATGAATGAATTGATTAGTTAAATAGTTGTTTTATTTTAATAACTTATTTAATAAATGAATTGATTATTTAAAAGTAAACTTAGTTAAATTTTTATTTAAAAAATACTGAAATGTAATAAATTAATTAATTAATTATTCATTTATAAATTTAGTATTTACTAAATTTATTAAATAATTAATACACTAAATATTTTGTTACACAATTTATTTTTTCATAATACTAAATAGTTTAATTTTTTGTAATAGTGTACTTTAACATTCATTATATGCAATTGAATGGTAAGTATTTAACATGTTAACAAAGTGGTTTGTTGGAAAGGTATATGATTTGAATTGGAGACATCGCCGTGTGATACTCATAATTAGTTATTTTTGAAATTGTTTACATTTAACATCCTGAGGTTTTTGTAATAAATTTTAAGTGATAGGGATCAAAGCCAACAAAAAATCACTTTTAAAATTGTTTACATTTAATACCTGAGATTTTTGTAATAAATTTTTAATGTTATGGATCAAAGCCAACAAGAAATCACTATAAAAAGAATCTCAGTTGTCGTAAGTTTCACGTCACATATATATATATATATATATATATATATATATATATATATATATATATATATATATATATATATATATATATATATATATATATATATATATTATTTTATTTTGGATAAATTTCTTTGATTTTATTATTATTATTATTATTATTATTATTATTATTATTATTATTATTATTATTATTATTATTATTATTATTATTATTATTATAGTTTTACTATTATTTGTTTATGTCCAAAATAAAAAGAAAATAAAATAAGGCATCTTGAAACCACTAAGTCACTAAGTGGCAATTCACGATTAAGGAAATGTATCAATTCACCAACTTTTCACCTAAATGGTTAAACAATCTATGCATCAACAAAGTGAAAATACAACATGTCAAAAGTACAGAATCAAGAAAGAAACATATTTGGAGGAAGGGATGTTTGTAATGCGGTTCGAGCGGTTTTTACTTTTAAAATGATCTCAATCTCAAAATAATAAATACGTGGTTCGATTTGATTTAATTGATTATATAAAAAAATTAAACTAAACCAATACAGTTTGAATTGATTTGGTTGATTTGATTTTTTTATAAGACTCTTTTTACAAGACTTTTTTAATGGTTAGTGTACAAATCTTCAAAATTTGAACATAATTATAGTTTTCCTCAAGAATGTTAATGGTCCATAATTACATAAGCTTTCAGCGTGCATACGGTTCGTCAATAAATTAATATAATAATATTCTATTTTAATAAATTTATATTTTATATTCTGTTTCTTTATTCTATATTTTGTTTTCAAAATATAATAAATTTATATAACATATATTTTTAATGTATTTTATATACTGTTTTAGAATATATATATATATATATATATATATATATATATATATATATATATATATATATATATATATATATATATAATCAAATTAAACCTATATTTATAATAAAAATAAAAACTAAATCAAACCAAAATAACAACCAAATTAAACCTATATTTATAATAAAAATAAAACTAAATCAAACCTAAATAACAACCAAAACAATCAGAATATATATCAAATTAAAAAAAAATTTACAAAAATACCGCTACTTCAATCTTCTTGTTCAAAAAAATCTCCTTCTTCACTATTCTTCAATCTTCTTTTAAATAATATATTGAAGAAAAAAATTATTCTAAATTAAAATCAGAAAATTATTTAAAACGAAATTATAAAATCGAAATTAAATAGCATAATTAATTTAATTACCATTGAGATTATAAACTGGATTGGAAGAGAAAATTTGGAGGAGAGTATAGCGAAAATTTGGAGGAAAGTTACAAAGAAGAAGAAGAAAAGAAAAAGTTTGAAGAGAAGTGGTGTGTATTTCTGTGGAACAAGAAAGATATATATAAACCAACCAACGACGTGGTTTTCACGTCGCAACCTTGCCACGTGAGAATCACGTCGCTATATCCTAACGTTTATAAAATTAATTATTACTTTGTACCCCACTCTAACTATTCACAAATTATGTCAACGTCAATGCAAAGTTTTTTCCTCCTAAAACGTTGCGACATGAAATTCACGTCGCAACCCAAAATTTAAAAGTTTTAAACTTTCCCACCCATATGCACGTTATAACTTTCTGATTTATTTATTTATTTACTTAATTGCGACGTGACTTCCACGTCGCAACGTTTTTTAAAAAGCAGATTCCCTGAGTCACATTGTGCTAACGTTTGTTTTTAATTTTTATTTATAAAATAATGAAGCGACGTGATTAACACGTCACAACCACCCTTTTGTTGCCACAAGCTATTCACGTCACAACACAATTCCCTAGGGAGCACGTTTCTTGTAGTGAATGGCTATATCGGGACTTGAACAAAAAAATTTCAGGGACCACAATAAAAAATTCGATAACTTTCAGAGACGTAAACACTATTTAAGCCTATATTTTATATTAATTTTGATTGTTTCTAAATTAATATATGTTCAATATCCTAACACTAAATAAAGCGAACCAGCCAAATCTGAAATCCGTGAACTGTCAAAATCAGACATTCTTGTTGATTTTTAGCTTCCTGATTTTTGACAATCTCAAAATATATTTTCTTTCTCTTCATCAAAAAAGGTTTTAAGACATACTTCAACAATTTCGTTATAATGTTTTTGATATTGTTTTATGCTACTATTTTATATTTTTTATATCACTTTTCTCGAATCTTATTTTTGTTTATCAAAAGAAAAGTTGTTGTCCAAATATGATGAATTTTGTTGTTAGTTGATAACACATAAATAACTAAATACAAAGTTATGTGGTCATGTATATGTGTATGCATGGTTCAATAATTTTTGTTGTAAAAAGCCTAATCAACCGATCAACACAAAGCATATTGACTTGGTCCAATTTTATTTTTCAAAGTCAACTGAAACAAATCAAATTGCACACTTTTCTTTTGCAGTTCTGATAATTTCTTATGTTATGATCGCTCAAACCGTACCACGAGCACTGTAACACCCCTTCTAAAATACCCCGAATATTTTAATTAATATAATAAATAAAAAAACCAGATTTAATCCGAGTCAACACGGAAATCAAGGGATGCCACAATTATGAAATAATAAACTCCAATTAACTCAGTAGTCATGCTACACTGAGGGTCATCACCAAATAATTTCGATCAAATTAAGACCATGTCTTACACAGCGGAAAATACCAAAACTCAAACAGAATAAAATCAAATCATAATTATTCCTAAAGTAATCCAAATAACATTTGATTACTAAACAAGTTCTCAACTAAACGTTCCCCAGTGTTACAACCTATCAGAGCATGAACTGACACGCGAACTTAAAATGACAAGCTCTAGAGCCATCCTCACCAACTCCTGAGCTGCTAACTTTAATCTGAAATCATTAAAGTAAGGGTGAGATTTCTCATAGTTACAATGCATTATAAGCTCCTCAATCAACATATATCACAAGCATATTATTTCACCCATTTTAGCATATCTTCAGATTTCAACACACAGTTACAACCATACAATCATCATGCACGACAATCAACAATCAGAGAATTGCAACACTGGAAAACATCCTAACATGTTACAATTCCATGCAAATACAATGCAGACATAATGCATGTGGTACCAATACGTGACCAAGTCACCCAACACTGATCCATCATCAACCGGATACAGTAATCATCGATTCGTGCATAAACACCCGGACACGAGTCCAGCCTAACCACCCATCATCACCCGGGTACGGTTAACGGCAATACAAGCCAAATTCCACATAATGGGAATTAACTTCACCAAAAATGCATATGCACACACAACACCAGCATGCAACATTTTATCAGTCTATGAAATACACCAACTATCATAACTGAACCAAATTTCAAACATGATATTCTCAACAAATCATGCACATAATCAACAGTATAAACATGCCTTTCATTCACACCATTCAGATATCTCAATGTCACAGGTACACTACCTCTTATACACCAAATACACATCGAATCAATAATCACTTATTTCGAATTCCGACACATTTTCAAAATAATTTTAAGTTACGGGAAATTCTTTCATTTCATAAAATAGGGCATTTAATTTAAGAAATAACGTCCAAAACGACGACTAAAACGGACTTACGGTTTGAAAGTTATGAATTTTCAAAGTTTAGTATTTTTCAAAAAGTTACAGTGGAACCCGGTTCCTCCCTATGCAGGAACCGGTTCCCACAAAGTTCAAAAATCACGCCCCTGGAAAAATGTATGGGAACCCGGTTCCTACCTCATTGGGAACCGGTTCCTACGTACATTTTTGCCAGTTTTTGAAAGTTTACACTAGGAACTCGGTTCCTCCCCACTGGGAACCGATTCCCACGACCTGCAGAGTCAAAATCTGCTATTTTGACAGCATTTACCCATTCCAAATCAATTCCAAACATCCCCATACGAATTGCAACATGAGGAACACTAAAATACATCCATTTTACGCCATTATAACATCAGACAACATTATTTCATCATTCCTATTAATTATCTGACACGTTAATGGTTTCCGACCTACAATCCGACACAATAGAGACAATTCTACGGAACCCCTAGAATTTCTAAACTGAGATTTCTTAACATGCTATGATCCATACGGTCGAATTCAAAACTGATAATACAAAATAATTAATCGAAATCACCCCTTACCTTGTGGGTTCTTCGACTTCCAACACGAAATGGTTTCCTCCTTCCTTTTCCTCTTCTCAATTACACGTACTGATAGTTTCTCCAAAAGTGGTTCTTTTTCTCTTTTCCTTCCTTTATTCCCTTAATTAATCTAACATAATAAAATAATAATGTGAGTAGAGTCTTTTACTCCTCACACCCTCACTTTATCCTTCACACCACCAGTAATTCCATTTCCATTTAATTTAATTAATCCCATTAATCCAAAATATTAATAATTATATTCCTAATTAAATTAATAATTAAAAATTATAATTATTTAATAATCGAATTAATTGGGGTGTCACAAGCACCCTTATCATGAACCACCTAAATGATAACCCGAAAGTGAATCTTATATTTAGATCAATTTACATGATATTTATCTGCATTTTAATTAATTAAATTACTTTTTATTCGTGTTATGCCGGTATTTTCTATGTTTTTAGGAATTTAATATTTACAAGGCATGTGCGAATAAAGTCGAGAAAAGTCGAGAAAATCGTACTTAAAATCCACAAAAAAGAGAAATTATGCAAATATGTGGTGTGTGGCAAAAATAAGGGTGTGTTACAAGTAAAAAGACTCTTTGGAAAACAAAGAAATAAGAAGGCACAAAGCCTAGCCCAACACGCGCACACCCAGGTGTCCACAAGGGGTAACGACCGTTACACCCTTGCCATGCATGCCCTGATGGCCACGACGAAGCAGAAAGTGAAGCTTCCTCTCCAAGCAGCCTGTGACGACCGTCACACTCACCCCAACGGTCCGTAGCGATCTCTACGGAGGCGAGTCTGGAGGAGGAAATATCACAACGTCCAATTTTTCAAACGAGCTTCACATCTATTAATAGGGCTGTCGTACCTCATTTTCACACACTTCTTTTTCTCTTCGCTTTAATGTTACTCTGCCGAATTTTCTCAATATTATTTCCTTAAGTTTTATTTTACCGATTCCGGTGCAGTCTAGTTATTTAGTTTCTACTTTTATTTTCTCGTAGCAATTTCCACATCGGGGATTGCTGCGAAATTTTTTGGATTCTAACCTTACGTTAGAATCGTGCTTTTATTTTATTTCTCGTATTTATTTTTCAGAGCAATAAAGGAAGATCTCACCGACCTGTGGGAGACACCTGAAGTTAGCCAAATATTCCGCAATTTTATTTTCAGGTTTAATTTAATTGTTTTAATTTATTATTGCCAAAATTGTCTGAAATGCTTGGGTTATTTAAATTTTCTGATGTTATTTATTTCCGTTGCCCAATTATTAAATTGTATAACATGCTAGGCTAAATTTATTTATCGGTATGTTAGGTCATATAGTCGACGGGGTTTAGCAACGCCATTTGATCTATCCTTTTAAAATAATAATTTTTTGGTTTCAATTACTAGTTTAAATATCAACTGTTTTGTTACGAGAGTAAAATACAGATAGAAGTTAGAATCAATAAAAATGAGAGTTTGAGATAATAATTGGACAATAGTAATTGTGCATTAACTTAAAATACAACGAGAGCGCTTTTAAGTTAATTAGGTCCTATTTATTTTCAAAAACTATTTTTAAACTCTAAATGATACAGCGAGAGCGCTCACTTAGGTTTAATTATAGGATATGAATCAATAAACACGAGAGTGTGAGAAGAGGGTTTTCAAACAATTTTTTTCTACTTGAGACTGTTTTAATAATCCGATTGAATCAATGAGTTGCTAAATCTCCGAAGTTCGACCATTACTTACCGATATTCTCCCTCGAATATAAACTAGATTAAATCAGTTAGGTTCCCTAAACCCCAAACCAATTACATTATTAGCCTTAGATTTACGTAGTAACCTAAGATAGCGATAGGTCGACATTTAGTCCTTCAGGATTCAATAATCATTAAAGTTATATGCGATAGGACTGTATACTTGCTGTCACACCCTAAATTTCGCCCTGAACTTTTCATCTAATTCATTTGCACCGCTTTACATTGTTTCATTCGCATTCTGCATTAACAGTCAATTTTTACATTCTGCAAATCGAAAAATTCCGATTACGAACAAAATAATGAAGTCGCCACCTAAATTTATTTATTCCTAATGAGAATAGGGAAAATATAGATAAAACCCAAGAAATGAAAATGTGAAATAAAATGGTCTTCGAAACCAAGAGATATGGGTTCGGGAAAAATGTTTTGAAAAGACATTTCGCTTTGACTTTGTAATGATTCATGTAGGAATGTATACAGAGTGTTTGGAAATGTTTCGTTTTGAAAAAGGAGTTTGAACTTTGACAAAAGTGTGAGGTGTGAAAAGCATTTGATTTGAGCAAGCAACTAAAAGTCTTATCACCTACTCAGAATTTGATCGTTTTCGTATTGTTTTACGTTCCTTTAGAATAGCGCTATCCATACCATTAGTTGGTAGGTAACTCTATTCGTTGGATGTAAGCGGGACATTCGAAGGGACATCGGATGGTCATAGAAGGCAACTTGTAGGAAGTATCCTAGCACATTCGAAGGGACTATCATCATTTTTCGTAGGCGACAATCGAGGGTCAAGATCATGTATTCGTAGGCGACATCGTGGGTCTATGATATTTGTATCGAAGGGACTATGATGATTTGTTTTGAAGGCAACGGTGCTAGAATACCTCTACGTTCGAGGGACTTGACCATATGTATTCGGACAGGCAACGAGAGAGAATTACCCTAAGGGGTGCATGTGTGAAAGAGTGTGTCAAATTCAGATATGTTATCTTTGAAGATTAGAGTGATCTATGTTGATTTTAGTCTTACCATACCCGCCTAGTTACTAACAGTTTATAGGGTGCGGAAATTAAAATGCGGAATGTAAAGTGCGGAAAGGTAAATGTCCTACGCTATTACATGGCTTTGGGGCAGATACATAATTTAAACTTGCGGAAAATAAAAACCTAATTTAAACTATTACATCCCATAGACAGTTACATTATTGGAAAAAAAATGATAACGGTAAAGAAACGTCTGAAGCGGAATAACCTGTGAAACGATAAGAGAAATCGGAAAATATGATGGCATTGAATAAGAGAAAAAATGTTAGAAAAATGCAAATTTTTAATTGGGAAAAGTATGACATGCTGGAAATAACATAAATATGCTAAAATACTTTTTTGGGATTTTTTGGATGCAATTTAATAATTTAAAACTAATTAAATGTGATTTAGGTGCAAAATTATGAATAAAAATAAATATGCATGCAAAAATTGTATTTTTTAATTTTATAAATTAAATAAAGGTTTTCTGGAAATAATGTAAAATGAAAAAATAATTTTTGATGATTTTTTAATGCAGAAATAAAAATATGAAAAGAATTAAAATTGATGCAAAAATATTAAATATGAAAATATGGAAAAATGCAAGTTTGTGAAAAAAGGAAATCAAAACCGGTCTTGGAGAGATTCGAACTGGGGACCTGGGAGGGCATCTATACACATGAAACGCTTTAACCAACTGAGCCAGCTTACTTCACTGTTTGAAAACTGGAACGATTAAAAGAAGAACAAGTGTCGCTCCCTGATGCTCCAGATCACGCGCCAAGCTTCGTCTCTTTCGTTTTGAATTTTCAAAAGCTAGCGTCGGTCTTCCTTCGATGCTACAGGCCCTGGCTACATGGAAAATCAAGCACACATAATATAAATAAATTCTAAAGCCATGGTTCGATTCCAGGCATCATTCCGAGTTCATTGGTCATGGTCTCGTGGTCCAATTTTTCCATTTAAGTAAAGCCCTAAATCGAGCTCAGAAACCCTAACTATGGTATATCACGATTCAGGCCATGGAAATTCAATTAGAGTGCCCAGAAAGCTTGCAAACACATCACTAATCACAAAAACAAACACAAAACATGTTAATAATGCATGATTAACAGAATACGATTTTGAATTTTTCAAGAACAAACCGATTTCGGATTTCACGATTCTGGATGGTTTTGATCAAAGTAAAGGTCTGGATCGATTCTGAATGGCACAAGGAACAAGATGGAATGCTTAAAATTGCTTGAAACCACCTAAATCCAAGGGTGCTTGTTGCTTGAGAGGCACGGTTTTTTGAGTTCTAGGTTAGGGTTCTTGAGCCAATTTTTTCGTTCTCTCTTGATAGGTATGCATTGTACATTTATACTGGATGGATTTGGAGTTGTTTTGGGAAAGAATTGATCAATAATCAATGCCAATCAAATTTGATTTTTGTAGGAAATCAAATCTTCAAATTTTTGATTAATTCTCAATCCAATCTTGCTATATCAATCCAATTTCGAAAATTGCTGGCTTTAATGAGTTGATTGGATCCCAAGGAAGAAATAAAAATCAAGTTTGCAATTAATTTTGATTTTATACTTTATTTTTGAATTTAATTTGTATTTAAATGAATAAATTCCAAATTAAATAGAAAAATAAAATAAAAATTCGTGGCATTGGGCTTGGATATTCCTAATTGTATAAGGAACAAGTTTGAATGAAGAAAAAGTAAGCCCATTTGCAAAAATTTTGATTTTTAGAAGCATCTCTCTTTGTGCACTCTTTCAAAATTGCCCAACTTGTGAATGGTGTATCTTGCTCATTTTTCCACATTTTTGAGTGTTCTTGGACTTTTTGGAAATCTCTAAGAGTCCTCTAACCAACATTTTTGTTCTCATCTCAATTGGAGTAGCCATGCTCAATATATCTTCAAAATAAAAAGTTGACTTTTTGTTGACTTTGAAAATGACCTGTAATGTTTTGAGCCATACCTCTCAAATGAAGCATTTTTTGGACATTCTTGTGAAACATGAAGTTGTAGAGAATTGAATTTCCTTCAAAACAAGAGTTGGTGGAAAAATTTCTGAGAAAGTATGAAGAAGTTATGATCAGTCAAAGTTCAGTTGACTTTTCATCTAGAAACCCTAATTTAGAAAGTTTGACTTTTGAGGAAATCTTGAGTTTTCTTGATGAATCATGATCAACCCTTGATCAAATGATGAATGTAACTTCAAAATGAGGATTTTGACCAAAAATTATGAAGTTTGACTATATGTTGACCATAGTTGACTTTTTGTCCAATACAACTGATTTTCAACCATCTGAGCAATTGTTTGAGGAAACTTGACTTGTAAGGCTTGAAACTTGACATGGAGAATCTTTGAAGCATATGAGGAGGCATGAAGACCATTGGAGATGTTGGAAGTCTATCTTGACCTGAGAATTGTCAAACCCTAGTTTGGGTTTATTGTCTAGGAGAGAGTTTGTCTGATCAACCCTTGAGTATGGATATATGAAATATCTTGAGAAGATGGAGGGAAAATTTTGGGGTATAACAGCTGCCCCTGTTCAATCTTCTTGTACTGGAAGGTTAGATTGACACGCCTGTCTTTCGTGACCTGAAGGTAGAAGATGATTGAACACTCGAGTACACCTGAAAATTTGCACTCGCTGTTGGCTGATGATGCGGGAATGGGCTTATAGATGCCATTTGGAGAAGCTGAATACTTCGCTGGGGGATGAGTAGTACGCTATACTCGAGAATTTCGATAGGAGAATTGACGGGGATGGGCTTAAGATGCCATCTGGAAAGATCGATGCTGGGGAGTGAGCCGTACGCTAGGCTCTGTAGTCGTTTCTGGAAGTGAAAGGAGCATGGAGATGGGCTTAAGATGCCATCTGGAGGGAGTCGTATGTTAGACTTCGTGCTCATCTTTGAATGAAGTTATTGATTTGTATTGATTTTTAACCAAATATGTAGCATTCTGAAGGCGAAGAAATGTTGACAAGTAGTCGGAGATGGGCTTAAGATGCCATCCAAGGCAACTGAGTCGTACGCTAGACTCTGTAGTTTCTGTTGATAATAAGAAGGGATCAGAATAAATCTTCGTGCCGGTTACTTTGAGGGAGGTAGTAATTGGAAAAATGTGGATATCTTCCCTATTGTGCATCGGGTGTTGATCCATTGCCTGTTATCGGAGGATAACCAGGGGCGGTCTTTCAGATAGTTTTCCCGTCGATTCGGGGCTTAATCCTGGACCAGCTGTCGGAGGACAACTAGGGGTGGTCTTTCAGATGGTTTTCCCGTCGATTCGGGGCTTAATCCTGGACCAGCTGTCGGAAGTGACTTTCACCTGTTTTGGAAAAAATAAGAGAAACTTTGATAGAATATTTGTTAGTCTTAAGCAAAGTATGATGCATGACAATGTATATGAATGACATATGCATGAATTATGACTTTATGAGTAATGTATGAATGATAGATGTTGTGGTATTTCAAAACATGTTTGAGGATTTCTGACTTCTGCTTGGGGAATTGAGTAGGTGAGAACCCCGCTTTTGAAGGAGAAGAAAGATATCCTGGATTCCTCTGATGCACTATTTGACCAAGTCTTGAGCCTAGATATTGTTGAGGAAGGTAGAGATTGTCGTCGGAGATCTCATACATAGACCCTGCTGGGGAGAGTCTGGGAGGAAGTCCGTTGGGGATCTTGCATGTAGACCCTGTTGGGAAGAATTAGGTGGCGCTCTACTAGGGATTTTGAGCGTAGATCTCGCTGTAGGACGTTTGATGGTTGCTGGAAGATCGGGTTGGGGTCCGTTGGAATCTCTGACTGGGGAATAGGAGATGTAGATTCTCTCCGGTGTACTATCTGACCCAGTCTCGAGTTTGGATACCGCTGCTGGAGAAAAGGAGAATTGTTGAGAGATATCCGCTTGGGATAAACATCTTAGCCGGGATGAAGTGTTACCTTGAGACGATGTAACATTTCTCTTGAGTGGAATCACCGTGGATTAACATATACTCGCTGGGGAGGTTTAGTGAGTGACACCTCTGGAGATTATGCTCATGGGAATGTTTTGGTGACCTTTGTTGTCATCTCAATTCCTGGAGCCTGTAGCAATTACTTTTGTTCGTTCACTTTTCGCATGTTTGTGATTAGATTCTTATTGTCAAATGCGCATAGTCATTCAAAACAAACGTTGGACATATTGCAAACGACAATAGTGAAAATTGTAAAGAAAGAATCTGCATTTATTTGGAAGGTGGCGTATGGCCAAGTAGTTCATACACAAGAAAAGTAAAAAGCTATGCGGAAACAATCTCGTTAAGTTCCAACTATGCTAGTACTCATATATTTCGACTATCTCATCTCCTTGTTGTCAGTAGAAAGTGAGTAGGCTGATCTTTGCCATTTGAATCTTGAATGCTAATAGTAGTCTAGAAGCAGGTGATCTGGAAGAGACATAGTCGTACGCTTAAATCCCTAACTTTTGCCTAGACCGCCTTTCGGTTTTCGAGATACCCTTTTTGCCCAAGCCGCCTTTTCAGGTTTTCGACTTGCCGGGTGTACATGTTTTGCATATATCCTTAACTTTTGCCCAAACCTCTTTGGTTCGCCAGGATGCCCTTATTTTTGCCTAGGTTCGTCGACCTAGCGGGTCTCTTCATGCGTAGTATTTTTTGACTATGTCTGCATTCACAGGGTGTGGGAAGTCTTCACCATCCATGGTGCTAAGTATCATAGCTCACCGGAAAATACTCCTTGACTACAAACGGTCCCTCGAGGTGGGAGTCCATTTGCCCCGGATCACCTTGTGGAAGAATGATGCGCTTGACTACTAGATCACCGACTTGGTAGACTCGGTGCTTGACCTTCTTGTTAAATGCTCGATCATTCGTTTCGATAAATCTGTCCATGGCGGATGGACGCGAGTCGCTTCTCATCAATCAAGTTAATTTGGTCAAGGCGAGTCCGACCCAATCTTCTTCGTCTAACTCTCTGGAGGACTCGTTGAGGGTATCCGAACTCGATGGGTAAGACAGCTTCCATACCGTATACAAGAGAGAAGGTTGCCCTGATGTTCGCAGAAGGCGATAACCATGAAGAGCAAATGGTAACATCTCATGCCAATCTTTGTAAGTCACCGTCATCTTCAGATAATCTTCTTAATGTTCTTATTGGCGCTTTCTGCACCGCTCATCTTAGGCCGATATGGAGAAGAATTATGATGCTTGATCTTGAACTGCGTGCAGAGTTCAGTGATCATCTTATTGTTGAGATTAGAGCCGTTATCTGTGATAATCCTTTTGGGAATGCCATATCGACAGATAAGGTTATGCTTGATGAAACGAGCCACAACATTCTTGGTAACAGATGCGAACGAGGCTGCCTCTACCCACTTGGTGAAATAATCAATTGCCACAAGGATGAAACGATGTCCGTTGGAAGCTGTGGGCTTGATTTCTTCGATCATGTCAATGCCCCACATTGCAAAAGGCCAAGGAGGAGTTAAAACGTTCAGAGGTACTGGAGGTACGTGTACTTTATCGGCATAAATCTGGCATTTGTGACAAGATCGAGCGTAGCGGTGACAATCAGCTTCCATGGTGGACCAATAGTAACCTGTCCTCAAAATCTTCTTAGCCATCGTATGTCCACTGGAGTGAGTACCAAATGCGCCTTCGTGTAACTCTTCCATGATATGTATTGCTGTTTTCTGATCTACACAGCGGAGTAAGCACAAGTCGTGGTTGCGCTTGTATAAGATGCCGTTGCTGAGGAAGAATTTAGAAGCGAATCTCCTCATGAACTTCTTATCGTTGACAGATGCCCCTGCGGGATATTCCTGAGTCTCAAGATACCTCTTCACGTCATAGTACCAAGGTTTCTCGTCTGTATCAAGCTCATAACAATACGCTGGTTCGTCAAATTTCTCGATGATGATCTGGGGAGCCTCGTTGTCCCATCTAACCTTGAACATAGATGACATAGTAGCCAATGCGTCTGCCAACTAATTCTCTTCTCGTGGAATGTGATCAAAAGTAATTTCTTCGAAGTAGGGGATCAAACTCAGAACATACTCTCGATAGGGAATAAGATTCGGATGCTTCGTATCCCACTCGCCCTTAATCTGACTGATCACTAAAGCTGAGTCTCCATATACTTGCAAGAACTTGATTCTTAAATCAATAGCAGCTTTGATACCCATGATGCACGCTTCATATTCGGCCATGTTGTTCGTGCAACTGAAACATAATCTGGCGGTGAAAGGCGTGTGTCCGCCTGCAGGGGACGTAATGATGGCGCCAATGCCATTGCCAAGTGCGTTAGAGGCTCCATCAAAAACCATGGTCCATCGGGATCCTTGTTCGGTCCTTCGTCCCCGGTTCTTCACAATCAAGAACTAGTAAAACATCTTCGCTCGAAATTAACCGCATAGATCGATAGTCATCTACGGCTTGATGAGCCAAATGATCGGCTACACTTCCTTTGATTGCTTTCGAGAAGTCTCTGGATGTCATATTCGGTCAAGATCATTTGCCATCTTGCTATTCTTCCCGAGAGAGTGGTTTCTCAAATATGTATTTTATCGGATCCATCTTAGAAATCAACAAAGTAGTGTGAGTCAACATATACCGCCTTAATCGACGAGCAGCCCAAGCGTTGCAAGTTTTCTCGTGTGAGTATCTTGTTTCACAATCGATAAACTTTTGCTAAGGTAGTATATTGCATGCTCTTTTCGACTGCACTCGCCATGTTGCCCCAACACACATCCCATTGAATTCTCTAGCATCGGTACATGATAAGAGGTCTTCCTTCGGCAAAGCGCATCGGGATAGGAGGATTCTGTAGGTACTCCTTGATTTTGTCAAAAGCGATCCGCAATCGTCATTCCATTCCACTACTTGATCTTTCTTTAGTAACTTAAAGATTGGCTCACAAGTAGCGCTTAGGTGTGCAATGAATCGCAATGTAGTTCAATCGGCCCAAGAAACCTCGACTTCCTTCTCGGCAATCTCTTGAATAGCTTTAACCTTGGCGGGTCAACCTCAATACCTTTGACAACAAACCCTAAGAGTTTTCGAATCGACTCAAAAGTGCATTTGTTAGGATTAAGTCTCCACTTCTTCAATCACGCTTGATCAAGATGTTCTTCCGTATCATATCATTCATCGACGCATGAAATCATCGTAGTGCCCCCACTGTAACGAAAGTAGTCTTTTCCATGTCTTCAGGAGCCATTTTAATCTGATTGTAACCGGAGAAACCATCCATGAAAGAGAAAACTTTATGCTGAGCGGTGTTGTCAACCAGAACATCAATATGGGGAAGTGGGAAATCGTCTTTCGGACTTGCTTTGTTCAGATCTCTGTAATCCACACACATTCGTACCTTGCCATCCTTCTTAGGTACGGGTACTACGTTTGCAACCCATTGTGGATAAGAAGTAACAGCTACGAAACCGGCGTTGAACTGCTTCATAACTTTGGCTTTGATTTTCTCTGACATCTCAGGACGCATGCGACGAACTTTCTGTTTCACTGGGAGAAAACCTTCTTTTGTCGGCAATCGGTGTACCACAATATCAATGTCCAAACCCGACATGTCTTCGTACGACCAAGCAAAAACCTCAATATAGTCTCGTAGCATCCGAACCAACCTTTCTTTAACACTGCTCTCAAGACCCGCCCTATCTTGATCTCTTTTCGTCTTCGTCGACCCAAATTCACAACCTCAACTTGCTCTTTGTGTGGTCAGATAACTCGCTTCTTCTTGTAGTAATCGGCAAGTTCTCATGGCACTTCACAATCTTCCTCACTTTCGTCTTCGGCTTGGTAGATCGGATTATCGAAGTCATATTTAGCAATAACACAAATGTTATTAACGAGATTCGGAGTGATTCTGCAGTGTATCACGTGGGTGTGTGTAAGAAACACATAGCTTTTTGGAAGGGGTGATAAAGTAAAAGAAAGAAAACAAACAATTGAATGCAAAAGTCCAACGAATTTATTGAATGAAAACACGCAAACAACAGATAATAACCCTCGCAAATGAGCCATGATGCCCCGGGCAAGGCACTAGGCTTTCAAAGTTTATTGTTCAAAACATAAAGAAATACGAAAAGCAAAACAAAACAAGAGCAATTACTCGACTAAAGGAGATTGGTATGACGTCTTGCCTTCCAATTCCGAGCCCTTGATCCGAGTTGGGAAGATCCACTTGTTGATGTCTAAGTCGTGGTCGCCTTCTATAGCATTGATTCCACTGGCCGATGCGAAAGGAAGTTGGCCGCACGTCGCGCGTATCATCTTCTGACCCTTGATGGTGAAGCCTAAACCAGTCTTGTTAGATTTGAAAGGAAGATCAGGGAGCTGACCCCAAACAGTACTATCTCCTTGTTCAACAGCAGCTTGAGCATCTTTCAGCGAGGCCATCCTAGGCGGAGCTGGTGTAATTTCAGGAGTGACAGGAGAGTCAACAGGCATGACTCTGGGGATTGTTTCAAAAGCTTGACAGGGAGTCTCAAAGAATTCTCCTTCCATCTCAAGGTATCGGAATGATTGTAGATGACTGACCATATACTCTTCTTCACCACACACTGTAACAACCTTCCCTTTCACCGGTACTTGACCGATGTAAGGTAGAGGTAATGCGCCCCATGTATCCAAGGGCGTCCAAGTAGGCAAGAGTAAGCTGGACGGATGTCCATGACAAAGAAAGTGGAATCAAAAGTCTAGGAACCGACTTTAACAGGCAGAGTGAGCTCTCCAAGTACTGTTCGCTTAGAACCATCAAAAGCTCTCACAATAATGTCACTGGGTCTCAGAACCAACCCTTCGACATTGAGTCGATCAAAAGCAGTCTTCGATAGGATATTCAGAGCAGAACCGATATCAACCAAAACATGAGACAGGGTAACGCCCTTGCATTCAACAGAGATGTGCAAGGCTTTGTTGTGTTTCTTTCCGGAAGGAATTAAATCAGCATCAGAGAAGCCTAGGCCATTGTTGGCAGCCAGACTAGCAATACAAACTTCAAACTGGTCAGTGGTAGTGTCTTGCGGCACATGAGCATTCTTCAGAAACTTCACCAAGGCATTAGCATGAGCCTCAGAGCATAAGAGCAAAGCAAGCATGGATATCTTGGACGGAGTCTGTCCCAACTGTTCCACAACATTGTAGTCACTCTTCTTGATAATCTTCAGAATTTCCTCCATTTCTTGTTTTGAGGTATCTTCAGGAACTTCCTTTGGTACTGGTTGAGCAGATGAGTCACCGGTTCTTTCCCTAGCTGGGAAAGGGTTGAATAGTGGAATGCGAGTGGAGTCGCGTGTCTTTGGAGGAGAGATTGGAGAGAATACTCTTCCGGTTCGGTCACCTTACTTGATTCGATGATGTTGTCAATGTCGAATGGTAGCTTCAAGTAAGATCTTCAATGGTCGAGGGTCTTGCTTGACGCCATGATAGTAAACATCAGCCCCATAATTCCAAGGGATAGCCTTGTCGGAGGAATATGGAACTGGTCTTGGAGAAGTAATGATGAGGGGTGCCACTCTAGGCACAGGATCAGCAGAGGAAATCCTTATAGTGTTAACATCAGCATAATCTTATGGGAAATCGTCACCCCATCCGGTTGCCTTAAAATATTCAATAGGAATTTTGTAGCTCTCAGGAACAATGTACTTCACCATGTAATCAAACTTTCCACTTGGCTTCCCCAAGGTATCCCACACAGATGGTACGGCTTCATTCACATCCTCGATCTTCAACTTAGACATTTCATCACACAGCTTCTGCACAGGTGGTTTCAGAAATAGTATCTCACGGTTATCCATCATGCACTGAACACGTCTTCTCAACCAAGCACAACCATCAGGCGCAGATAGGCACCAACGACAGTTCTCTGGGCATCCTGGGTTGACACCGGCTTGCAACAAACTCTTCTTAACAGTCATCAGAAGAATGGTCAAGTCATCTATGTTGAAAACATAAGTATCATCCCCAACAGCATTGGAACTCTTGTCATGATTAGGCATAGGCGCGTTGATCACATTTGGAGTCTCAACAGGAGGATCAAATTCAATCTGCTTAGCTTCAATCATATCTTGAATCTTGTTCTTGAGCCCAACAATCATCGATTATGTCCGGCTATTGGAATGGCAAGCACACTTAGCATTAGGATTGTATCTCGAGAGGAAGTATTGACACTCGAGGAGGATCCTCAAGGTAATCACCCGCTTTCAACATGTGTTGCAAGGCTTGCGACAATGGCATGTTGATCTTGAACGCCTCGTCGCTGCTCGTTACGCTGTCTCACCGAGGTTGTGTTGATGTAGGATTCGAGATCACAACCGCCCCACGATTGAGCACGGTCGGTCTTGGCTCGGCTTTTCGACCATACACAGATTGGCTTCTTTCTTACCACCAAAAGATCTCTTCGCAGTTTGAAGATGTCTCTATCTGAATCTTTCCACTCTTGATACCGCTTTAATACGTCGTTAAAATCACCGGTGAATCCGGTCAAGAGTTTCCAATCGATGATTGAAGAATGGGCTGTTGTTCCCATGAACATATCAACCAACTCCCTATTGGACAAGGGTGGTTGAACTCTTCCTGCTAGGTCTCTCCACTTCTGAGCATACTCCTTGAACTTCTCATCGCGACCCATAGACATGCTTTATAGTTGCATGCGAGTGGGTGTCAATTCAGCATTGTACTCATACTGTCTGTAGAAAGCATCTGCCAAATCACTCCAAGTACGGATACAGTCATTCTCTAGCTGATAATACCACTCCAATTGAGTTCCGGACAAACTCTCTTGAAAATAATGCATCCACAACTTTCATCATCGTGTGGGGTTGATCTTCTGAACATAGGACTTCAAATGCAGCTTCGGACAAGAGATGCCATCATATTTGGCAAAAGTTGGAACTTTGAACTTGGGAGGAATCACCACACCAGGAACAAGACTCAGATCATCAAAATTCAGCCCGGACATCTTCAGGTTTTCCACAGCATTCAGACGGTCTTCAAGTTGTTTGTACTTGTCATCCTCATCAGAGTATTGGCCATCATCATAGTTCTTCTCAAGCTCAGTCTGACTGCCTTCACCATCACCCTTGTTACTTTGCTCATCTTCCTTCTTGACACTTCCTTTAGAGAGCTCAATTCGACTGACCACTTTAGGACCACCTTTGTAGCGTCTGCCCATGTTGAGAAGACCAACAACCTTCTTCTTTCTGTTGATGAGCTTCTTCAGATCTTCTTGGCCTTGGACCAAGTAAACATCTCTAAACCGAGCATTCGAGCTTGAAGATCTTTGATGATGCTCAAGAGCCATTTCTGCTAAAATAAATAGCGAACAAATGAGAAAACCAATCTTCAATGTACCTGTGATGCAATGTTATGCTATGATATGCAATGTTTATGCGAATGCAATGCAATGTTTTCAAGGACCTTAGAGATTTAAATTTGTTAAACAAGCAATGAACAAACATTTATTAGCTCTCTTTTTATTATTCTTCTTTTTTTTTTTCTTTAAGTACAAAAGATAGTTCAAAACAATAAAAGAGAATCCTAAAGCTCTAAGTCTCCCATGGGCGCTTCCTCTTGGTGCCGATGTAGGCGTTGATGTTTCGCTCCTCGTGAAGTAGCTTGGTCAACTCTAGCACTTTCTTCTCACTTGCATAGCACTGAGCTTCAAAGGTATCCCTTTCTTCTTTAAGCTAAATCCAGGATCTCTTCAAGTCTTCAAAATCAGTAGGCATGTCGGGATAGAGAACGGTATAGGGTACGTCACCTATAGCAACAGGTTCCATAATTACGGGTAGAACAGGCGTGAACGGCATCATGAGGTTTTGAGCTCGAGCTCGCACCCATTTGAGGTAAGGTTCCCAAGGAATGGAATTTTGGTGCCCCAAAGTCTTGGTATCAGTCTTCTTTACCATGCCCCAAGCATGTATCAACCTTCGTCGGTAATTCTGGAGATCGTGGTTGTAGTCGAACACAATATCTTGGAGAAGCATATCATGTGGGCCATCTCTTCGGGCGAAACCAAACTGACGTAGAGCTAAAGAAGGGTTGTAAGTAATACCTCCCCTTATACCAAGGAGTGGTACATTAGGGAATTCTCCACAACGCTCAATGAATGTGAAGTCCTTTTGAGAGAAGAGACTCCAACGGATATCTGAATGAGAGAGTGACATTAGTCTTTGAGACCATCTCAACCTTTGTTCATTCTTCAAAACTGATGGAGGAAGGTGCGAAATAAACCACCTTGAAAGTAACGGTATACAACACATGAGAGTTCCTTGTCTTTTAGTGGTACGAGTGTGGAGAGAATGTAGGATGTCTCCAAGTAAAGTAGGCACTGGATTGCGGGTAAGAAACAACTTGATGGCGTTGACATCTATGAATTGATCCGAGTTAGGGAATAGAACCAAACCATAGATTAGCAAGGCCACAATGTCTTCGAAAGCATGGAAACTCATAACTTTGAGGAATTCTCGGGCTTTCTTAATTAAGAACTTGGAAAGTAAACCCTTAACTCCACTTCTAGTTTCCCAATTGGCTTCAATGTCTGAGCGCGCTTAAGATGTAAGGCTGATGCAATGTCTTCGTACTTAGGAACCTTTTCTAGACCGGTGAATGGCATTTGGTCAAGAATAGGTACCCCAAGAAGCTTAGAGAACTCTTCCAAAGTAGGAACCAATTGATAATCTGGAAATGTAAAGCAATGGTGTTTCGGATCAAAGAACTGGAATAGGACATGCATCATATCTTCTTCAAAACCGGAGATAACCAAATCAAGTAGATAACCATGTCTTTTGATGAACTGAGCATGGTCAGGAATTTCTGAAACCAATTCTTTGAGCTGAGAAGGTATACCCATGAAGTTGATTCGGATAGTCTTTCTAGAAGCCATAATCCCTACAAAACAGAGCAAAGATAAATCCCTAGGTCCTTGAAATAGTTAGAAATGATATGCAATGCGAATGATGTCATGATGTCATGTTTAGCACACACAAACAATTCACACAATGAGCCTAGGTTTAAGGCTTGCAAGAGGTATAGGTGATTACCCCACCAAAAGTTTGAGTTGGTTCATCCTGTCCTATAATAGTAACCGGGTTCTAGGAATCTCACATCATTGATCTTTCTCGTAGGCGTTTATTTCAATACGACTACCAAGTGGTCGACCGAAAATATTCCAAAAGTCTGATCTTAATGAGCGTAGCATCGAGTATCAACCAACCTTAGTCTGCACCAAAGCCGACCATCTCACTACCTTCTAATGGCCAAGATGGGTCAATTAAGGTTCTAAAAGTTTAGTTAGCGCTTGATGACACCACGCAGAAGCCAAAGACTATCCTCAACTTGGGAATGAAGAGTATCAGGACATCCAAAGTGTCACGCTAACGTAGCCATCATGTTGACCGTTTTGATATACGTCTAACGGTCGCGACGATTTATTGCTACTTACCTAAAAGGAAACCCGGATCCGGGTGTAGGATCCCCCAACAATATAATACCCAAGCAACCCTTAAAGATAAAGCATGCAAATCAAACAAAAAGCAGTAAAGGTGATCTAGAAATCCCTAAGGTAATTCTCTCTTTAGGGTGTCTCCCCAGCAGAGTCGCCAGTTCTGTTGATACGGTGAACTGACTTTTTAGTGTTTTTTGTATCGCAAATGTGCGGATAGCAAGAGTCGCCACCGACTTTTATTTTTATCCAATTTAAGGAAAGGTAAAAGTACAGAAAAAGACCTTCGTTAGATTCTGAGTACGGGAGAATGGTTATGGGAATGGAAGGTATTAGCACCCCTTTCCATCCGTAGTTATCTACGGGCTCTTAGCTGCTCTTAGATCACTTAAAAATTGTGCTTTCTGTGTGTTTGACAAAAATGTTTTGAAAAGACATTTCGCTTTGACTTTGTAATGATTCATGTAGGAATGTATACAGAGTGTTTGGAAATGTTTCATTTTGAAAAAGGAGTTTGAACTTTGACAAAAGTGTGAGGTGTGAAAAGCATTTGATTTGAGCAAGCAACTAAAAGTCTTATCACCTACTCAGAATTTGATCGTTTTCGTATTGTTTTACGTTCCTTTAGAATAGCGCTATCCATACCATTAGTTGGTAGGTAACTCTATTCGTTGGATGTAAGCGGGACATTCGAAGGGACATCGGATGGTCATAGAAGGCAACTTGTAGGAAGTATCCTAGCACATTCGAAGGGACTATCATCATTTTTTCGTAGGCGACAATCGAGGGTCAAGATCATGTATTCGTAGGCGACATCGTGGGTCTATGATCTTTGTATCGAAGGGACTATGATGATTTGTTTTGAAGGCAACGGTGCTAGAATACCTCTACGTTCGAGGGACTTGACCATATGTATTCGGACAGGCAACGAGAGAGAATTACCCTTAGGGGTGCATGTGTGAAAGAGTGTGTCAAATTCAGATATGTTATCTTTGAATATTAGAGTGATATATGTTGATTTTAGTCTTACCATACCCGCCTAGTTACTAACAGTTTATAGGGTGCAGAAATTAAAATGCGGAATGTAAAGTGCGGAAAGGTAAATGTCCTACGCTATTACATGGCTTTGGGGCAGATACATAATTTAAACTTGCGGAAAATAAAAACCTAATTTAAACTATTACATCCCATAGACAGTTACATTATTGAAAAATAAAATAAAATGATAACGGTAAAGAAACGTCTGAAGCGGAATAACCTGTGAAACGATAAGAGAAATCGGAAAATATGATGACATTGAATAAGAGAAAAAATGTTAGAAAAATGCAAATTTTTAATTGGGAAAAATATGACATGCTGGAAATAACGTAAATATGCTAAAATAATTTTTTGGCATTTTTTGGATGCAATTTAATAATTTAAAACTAATTAAATGTGATTTAAGTGCAAAATTATGAATAAAAATAAATATGCATGCAAAAATTGTAGTATTTTTTAATTTTATAAATTAAATAAAGGTTTTCTGGAAATAATGTAAAAAGAAAAAATAATTTTTGATGATTTTTTAATGCAGAAATAAAAATATGAAAAGAATTAAAATTGATGCAAAAATATTAAATATGAAAATATGGAAAAATGCAAGTTTGTGAAAAAGGAAATCAAAACCGGTCCCGAGAGATTCGAATGGGACCCGAGGCATCTATACACAGGAAACGCTTTAACCAACTGAGCCAGCTTGCTTCACTGTTTGAAAACTGGAACGATTAAAAGAAGAACAAGTGTCGCTCCCTGATGCTCCAGATCACGCGCCAAGCTTCGTCTCTTTCGTTTTGAATTTTCAAAAGCTAGCGTCGGCCTTCCTTCGACGCCACAGCCCCGCTACATGGAAAATCAAGCACACATAATATAAATAAATTCTAAAGCCATGGTTCGATTCCAGGCATCATTCCGAGTTTATTGGTCATGGTCTCGTGGTCCAATTTTTCCATTTAAGTAAAGCCCTAAATCGAGCTCAGAAACCCTAACTATGGTATATCACGATTCAGGCCATGGAAATTCAATTAGAGTGCCCAGAAAGCTTGCAAACACATCACTAATCACAAAAACAAACACAAAACATGTTAATAATGCATGATTAACAGAATACGATTTTGGATTTTTCAAGAACAAACCGATTTCGGATTTCACGATTCTGGATGGTTTTGATCAAAGTAAAGGTCTGGATCGATTCTGAATGGCACAAGGAACAAGATGGAATGCTTAAAATTGCTTGAAACCACCTAAATCCAAGGGTGCTTGTTGCTTGAGAGGCACGGTTTTTTGAGTTCTAGGTTAGGGTTCTTGAGCCAATTTTTTCGTTCTCTCTTGATAGGTATGCATTGTACATTTATACTGGATGGATTTGGAGTTGTTTTGGGAAAGAATTGATCAATAATCAATGCCAATCAAATTTGATTTTTGTAGGAAATCAAATCTTCAAATTTTTGATTAATTCTCAATCCAATCTTGCTATATCAATCCAATTTCGAAAATTGCTGGCTTTAATGAGTTGATTGGATCCCAAGGAAGAAATAAAAATCAAGTTTGCAATTAATTTTGATTTTATACTTTATTTTTGAATTTAATTTGTATTTAAATGAATAAATTCCAAATTAAATAGAAAAATAAAATAAAAATTCGTGGCATTGGGCTTGGATATTCCTAATTGTATAAGGAACAAGTTTGAATGAAGAAAAAGTAAGCCCATTTGCAAAATTTTTGATTTTTAGAAGCATCTCTCTTTGTGCACTCTTTCAAAATTGCCCAACTTGTGAATGGGGTATCTTGCTCATTTTTCCACATTTTTGAGTGTTCTTGGACTTTTTGGAAATCTCTAAGAGTCCTCTAACCAACATTTTTGGTCTCATCTCAATTGGAGTAGCCATGCTCAATATATCTTCAAAACAAAAAGTTGACTTTTTGTTGACTTTGAAAATGACCTGTAACGTTTTGAGCCATACCTCTCAAATGAAGCATTTTTTGGACATTCTTGTGAAACATGAAGTTGCAGAGAATTGAATTTCCTTCAAAACAAGAGGTGGTGGAAACCCTAATTTAGAAAGTTTGACTTTTGAGCAAATCTTGAGTTTTCTTGATGAATCATGATCAAACCTTGATCAAATGATGAATGTAACTTCAAAATGAGGACGTTGACCAAAAATTATGAAGTTTGACTATATGTTGACCATAGTTGACTTTTTGTCCAATACAACTGATTTTCAACCATCTGAGCAATTGTCTGAGGAAACTTGACTTGTGAGGCTTGAAACTTGACATGGAGAATCTTTGAAGCATATGAGGAGGCATGAAGACCATTGGAGATGTTGGAAGTCTATCTTGACCTGAGAATTGTCAAACCCTAGTTTGGGTTGATTGTCTAGGAGAGAGTTTGTCTGATCAACCCTTGAGTATGGATGTATGAAATATCTTGAGAAGATGGAGGGAAAATTTTGGGGTATGACAGGATGATATGCAGAACTCAATCGTAACTTAGTACCCAGAGCTTCCTGCAATCCTGTCCAAAACTTAGAAGTAAACCTCGGATCTCTATCCGACACAATGCTAGACGGAATACCATGCAAACTTACAACCTTCTCAACATACAATTCTGCCAACCTCTCCATCGGATAATCCATTCTTATCGGAATAAAGTGAGCAGACTTCGTGAATCGATCGACAATCACCCAGATAGAATCACAGTTCTTCGCTGTTCTAGGCAAACTAGACACAAAATCCATAGAAATGCCATCCCATTTCCATTCTGGAACGAATAACGATTCCATCAGTCCCGACGGCTTCTGATGCTCAATCTTTGATTTCTGGCAAACCAAACACGCATACACAAACTCGGCAATTTCCTTCTTCATTCCTGGCCACCAAAATAACTTCTTCAAGTCATGGTACATCTTAGTAGCACCAGGATGAATACTCAATCCACTACGGTGTCCTTCCTCCAAGATACTCTTTCTGATCTCAGCAACATCCGGAACACACACTCTATCACCAAATCTCATAACACCATTCTCGTCAATTCGGAACTCACCTCCTTGACCTTGGTTAATCAATGTCAGCTTGTCCACTAAACCAACATCAGACTTCTGTCCATTTCGAATCTCTTCCAAAATACCACTAGTCAGCTTCAACATGCCCAACTTCACACTGTTCGGAGTAGTCTCACATACCAAACTTAAGTCTCTGAATTGTTCCACCAAATCCAATTCACGAACCATCAACATCGACATATGCAGGGACTTCCTGCTCAATGCATCTGCCACCACGTTTGCCTTACCAGGATGGTAGTTCAAACCAAAATCGTAATCTTTGAGAAACTCTAACCATCTCCTCTGCCTCATATTCAACTCTTTCTGATCAAAGAGATACTTCAGGCTCTTATGATCACTGAACACCTCAAACCGTGAACCATACAGATAATGCCTCCACAATTTCAACACAAACACAACGGCCGCCAACTCTAAATCATGAGTCGGGTAATTCCTTTCAGGAGTCTTTAACTGTCTCGAAGCATAAGCCACAACCCGCCTATCTTGCATCAAAACACCTCCTAAACCCATCAAGGACGCATCACAGTACACCACGAAAGATTCTTCCGGATTCGGCAAAATTAAAACCGGAGCACTAGTCAACCTCCTCTTCAATTCTTGGAATCCTCCCTCACAATCTGCATCCCAAATAAATGCTTGACCTTTCCTTGTCAACTTAGTCAACGGTAATGCTAACTTCGAAAATCCCTCAATGAACTTCCGGTAGTAACCTGCAAGACCAAGAAAACTACGAATCTCTGAAGCATTCTTCGGCGCTTCCCACTGAGATACCGCTTCTACCTTTGTAGGATCTACAACAATACCATTCTTGGATATCACATGACCCAGAAAACTCACTTCGCTTAACCAAAACTCACACTTTGACAATTTCGCATAAAGTTTCTTTTCCTTCAACAATTCCAATACAACTCGAGATGCTCTGCATGCTCCTCATCATCCCTTGAGTAGATCAAAATATCGTCAATAAACACCACCACAAACTTGTCAAGATACGGATGAAATATCCTGTTCATGTACTCCATAAACACACCAGGTGCATTAGTAACTCCAAATGGCATAACAGAATATTCATAATGCCCATACCTCGTTCTGAACGCAGTCTTCTGAATATCTTCCGCCTTAACACGAATCTGATGATATCCAGACCTCAGATCAATCTTGCTAAACACACAAGCTCCAACCAACTGATCCATCAAGTCATCAATCCTCGGTAATGGATACCGATTCTTGATCGTCACTTTATTCAACTGTCTGTAGTCAACACACAGTCTCATCGTACCTTCCTTCTTCTTAACCAACAACACTGGCGCACCCCACGGCGAAACACTAGGCCGAATAAATTTCTTATCCAATAATTCTTCCAACTGTTTCTTCAGTTCCGACAACTCAGATGCCGACATGCGATAAGGCGCCATCGACACCGGGCTAGTTCCAGGAATTAAATCTATGGCAAATTCCACTTCTCTTTCAGGTGGTAACTCGTTAACATCTTCCGGAAACACCTCTGGAAATTCATTCACAACAGGTAACTCTCCACTTTTAGCCTTTCCTTTCACTTCCGTCAAAGAACATAACATGAACACCACAGCACCCTCTCTGACAGCTGAATTCATCTGCTTAACTGACATGATCGCATCTTCAACTTTAGCTACTTCAGGAAATATAATCGTCTTCTCAAAACAATTGATATGAACCTGGTTGAAGACCAACCAGTTCATTCCAAGGATAATATCGAGTTGTTCTATAGGTAGGCACACTAAATCCATACCGAATCCTCTATCGAAAATAACGATAGGACAATTCCTACACACACTAAGTACTCATCGAACCCGACGCAGAGTGTCAATGACCATACTTCCATCCAAATTAGAAATTTCTAGATTCAATCTCTTAGCACCCAAAGAAATAAAAGAGTGTGTCGCCCAGGTCAATAATTGCAATTAAAGGTATGCCATTAATAAAACATGTACCTTTAATCAACCGATCATCCGGCTTAACCTCTGATCGTGACAAAGCAAACACTTTCCCACCAGCTTGCTCTTTCTTTGGCTTAGTACATTGCGGACGAGTGTGTCCTTCTTCGCCACAGTTGTAACAAGTTACCCTTCGGGATCTACACTCAGCAGCTAAATGACAAACTCTTCCACAATTGTTGCACTTCCTCCCATCAGCCTTGCATTCAAGAGATCGGTGACCCAATTCACCACATCTGTAACACCTCACGGAAGAACCAGAAGAACCAGAGTCTCCCCCACTAGACTTCTTCCAACCTCCAGATTTCTGATTATTCCTATCATAAGGCGTACCACGATCCATCTGTCTCTTACCCTTACGGTCATCATAACTCTGAGCATTTGCCTTAGTACTAGTAAGATCTTCCTCCAGAATCCTACTACAGTCAACCAAATCAGGAAACCTTCTAAAACGCTGATACCTGATACCTTGCTTGATCTCATCTCGCAGACCATTCTCAAACTTGATACATTTGGAAAATTCTCCATCTGCATCGTTAAGATAATTAGCATAATACTTTGCTAACTCGGAACTTCTGCATACTCACTCACGCACTTGTTGCCCTGCTTGAGCTCCAAAAATTCAATTTCTTTCTTAACCCGAATGTCTTCAGGAAAATACCTTCTCAGAAAAGCTCTCCTGAACACAGCCCAAGTCAATGCAATCCCATCTTCTTCCAACTCACCCGGTAGCAACCCACCACCACCGGCTTCCTCGCCAACATGTGAGTACCATATCTCACCTTTAACCCCTCAAAGACAATCAATCACTCAAGATCCTCTCGATCTCTTTCAGCCACTTCTGAGCACCCTCGGGATCATGTGCACCCTTGAACAATGGAGGATTATTCCTCTGAAAATTCCCCAATTGTCTGTCAGCACCAATCGCAGCCTCCCACCGATTCCTCCGAGCACTCCAATAACATTCCCAAAGCCTCAGAATAGCATCATCATTCCTTCCATACCTCTTCCACCATTGTTCTATAACATTACAAAACAATCTACATCAGCACACAAGTATCGACAGTGTTACTTAAACTAGTCGCATACTAAAAGGGATAACGACACTAAGACAAGACCGACTATGCTCTGATACCACTATTGTAACACCCCTTCTAATTACCCGCGTTTTATAGAATTAAATAATCAGAGTTTATCCACCATCAAGAGGCGTCACAATTTAAATCATAAAATTTTAACCCAAAACAAATAATATGCTTCACTGAAGAATACTCATCAATTAAATCATACTCAAAATTATGTTTAACAGCGGAAATGAAACATAATTAAATCCCGAATACTTTACTCAACAGTTATTCCAGGATAATAAATCAACATAATTCCAAAACTATTAAAATATCCATTAAAGGATTCCAAACAATCGTTTCCCCAGTGTTACATCTACCAGAGCACAACACTGACACGCGGACAAAGACTCGAATCTAAGGCTATCCTCACCAACTCCAAGCAGTTAATCACTTCGGATCTGAAATTGTTAAAGTAAGGGTGAGATTTCGATTCAATATAATATGCGTTATACATTCTTAGATCCAACAAAATAACCGAATATATTAGTTCATCAACCAAACACAAGATCATAAACAATGCAGAAAACAGTTCACACAATGATCATGTATATATCAAACAATGGCAATTGCAACACTGGAAACCATCCTAACATGTTACAATTCCATATGCAATGCGACTATGCATGTGGTACCAATACGTGAACCGCTTCACCCACCGCTCCGCTTACTCGTGGAAAGACAAGTAATCCATGATTCGCCCACAACCATTGGGTCAAGAATCTAGCCTCACTACCTCCGACTGTAAGTCTATTGGCTCGCAAGCTCACTTCCGCACAATGAGAATGAACCAAATCAACAAATGTTTATGCATGCATCATAAAAGCATGCCATCATCATTTCACATATCATGATATCAATACAAATCACATCATGTCAAATCACCAGTGCATCTTATTCAATCAAAATGAATATCATATATATATAACACTGTAAGCACCAATACCTCATCTGATAACTCGTACCATTCATAATAGTTTCCCATTATCCTTAACTACTCATTCTTTTCAAAAATCGGGAGCGCGACTATTTTTAAAATAATTTGGCAAAGTATTATTTTTCTCTTTTCAAAAGGTAGTATTTAAAATTTAAGAAATAACGCCGAAAACGGCACTCAAATCGGAGTTACGGTTTAGAAAATATGAATCTTCAAAGTTTTGGAAAATTTGAAAACGACATGGAACCCGGTTCCTACCTATACAGAACCGGTTCTCGAAGTTTTCAAAAGGCGCTCCCTGGTTTTTGTATGGGAACCCGGTTCCTACCTATACAGGAACCGGTTCCTGAGTGTAAAAAGTCCCTGTTTGCCAATTTTAACACTGGGAACTCGGTTCCTCCCCACAGGGAACCGGTTCCCACGACCTGTGACAGCATTTCTGCTACTTTTTGACAGCATTTTCCATCCTTTATCACTACCACACTTTCCAATACGAATTGGTATATTAGAAACACCATTTCATCATCATTTCACACCATTATAACAACAAACAAAGTAGTTTATTCATCCCTATCAATTATTTACATACTATGATCTAATTTCCAACACCGACACAAAATAGGGTTTATTCCTATAACTCCTAATCATAAAAATTCAAACTTCCTAACATACCCATTTATTCCTATGGTTCCCAAAACCCATAAAACATATTAACCGATCAAACCACCCTTACCTCGCGATGATTCTTCGTTCCTCTCGGCCGACTTTTCCTCTCTTCTTCTTTTCTCCAACTCTACGTGAAATGATTTCTCCAAAACCCTTCTTTTCCTTTCTTTTCCCTTTATATTTCCTTTTAATATTCCAAATAAAATAATTAATCAATACTTAGTAATTAGTAGAGTGATTTACTCTTACACCCACCATTTACTCTGCACACCTCCAATCCTTTCCTCATTAAATGACCCAATTAATCCAAATAAAATAATCACCTAAGACTTTAATTAATTAAATAATTAAATTCTCACTTATTTAACATTTGAATTAAATCGGGGTGTCACACCATTCAAACATGCAGAATCACAAAATCACGATTCTGGTTTGCTCTAAAACTTTCAAAATTGATTTCGATTAATCATGCATATTTAACATGTTTTGATTGTTTGTTTGTGCTTAGAATGAACTTTTGAAGCTATCTGGATTGGTTAATTGAATTTTAAGGGCAGGAATCATAAGTTACCATGGCTAGGGTTTGAAGGTCCGAATTGGGGCTTTACGTTTTAGACAAAATTAGCCAAAACGATTGACACCATTGCATTTAGGAGATGTTTTCCAGTCAAACCATACCCCCCATATAAATTTATATTGCATATTATGAATTTTTGAAATCTGCAGGTGTTGTAGTGACGGACGAAGCTGTCACTATATGGTTTTGCTACGGACAAAAAACCGTAGGTAAAAACCTGTGTTTTAAAATATTCAAATGAGGAAGACGAAGTTCTTCGCGCGCATTCTGGGGCCCAAGAATTTATTTCATTTATATTGATTTTGTTTCATATTACTAACACGAATGCAGGCTAGCTCAGTTGGTCAGGGAGGCGCGTGTTTGTCCTGGCAGTCCGTGGTTCGATCCCTGGCATTGCAATATATTTTTAACACTTTTCCAAACTAACTCTTTTCCTATTTCCTTTCATATTTTTCCTTTTAATTTATTTTCTTTTCAAACAATTTTCTCATGCATTAAAAAATCACCAAAAAATAATTTCTTTTTGCATTTAGGTCAGAAAAATGTTTATTTAATTTTTGACATAAAAATTAATAATTTTGCATGCATTTTTTAATTAATTGTTAATTAACCATAAAATTGACTTTTAATTATTTTTCTCTATTAAAACCAATCCAGAAAATTCCCAAAAAATTATTCTATCATCTAATTAGGATTACTAACCTAAAATCTTTTTCCTAACTCAAAAATCTATTTTTACTAACACATTTTCTCTTATGCGAATTTCTTATCTTTTTCGATTATTATGTATTTGCTTACAGGTTGTAATAGTTAGGATTTATTTTCTCGCATTCTTTTTTTCAAATATTATGTAACTGCTCATGGGATGTAATAGCTTAATTAGGATTTACTTTCTGCACTCCTATATTATGTAACGCCCAAAGCCATGTAATAGCGGACATTTACTTTCCATTTATTTTCGCACCTATAAACCGCTAGTAACTAGGCGTATGGTAAGATAAAAACGAACGTAGATCACTTTTAATTACAAGATAACATATCTCAACACTCTCTTCACACATGCACCCTTAGGTAATTCTCTCTCATTGCCTTCGAATAAATGGTCAAGTCCTCGAACGAGATCCTAGCACCGCTGCCACAAACATATCATCATAGTCCTTCGAATTAAAGATCATGAGTCCCGACGTGGCCTATGAAAACATGATCTCGCCCTCGATTGTTGCCTACGAAAGTGATGATCGCCCTTCGGATGTGCTAGATACTCCTACAAGTTGCCTTCTATGACCATCCGATGTCCCTTCGAATGTCCCTCTTACATCCAACGAATAGAGTTACCTACCAACTAATGGTATGGATAGTGCTATTCTAAAGTAAAGTAAAACAACACGAAAATGACCGTTCTGGGTAGGTAATAAGACTTTTTTTCTTGTTCTATCAAAATACTTTTCACACCTCACACTTTTGTCAAAGTTAAAACACTTTCAAAACGAACATTTCCAAACACTCATATCCAGTGAATCATTACGAAGTCAAAGCGAAATACCTTTTCAAAACATTTTTCAAACACACACACAGAAAGCAAATTTTAAAGTGAGCTAATAGCAACTAAGAGCCCGTAGATAACTACGGATGAAAAGAGGTGCTAATACCTTCCCTTTTCATAACCTTCTCCCTTACTCAGAATCTAACGAAGATATTTTTCTGGTCTTTTCACCATCCCTTAATTGGATAAAAGAAAAGTCGGTGGCGACTCTTGCTATCCGCAACATTTGCGATAAAAAGCAAAACAAACTCCAAAGTCAGTTCTCCCACCGTATTACACTAATCAATTTTAAATAAGCTAATTAGATAATTAAATAATGTTTAACTATTCAATAAAAGTCTCATTGTAAGCCCAAGAGCAAGCGTGGTGTGTGCACAAATGTGTGGTCATTGTGACGCTTTTAAGCTTTGTAGACTCGAGGTAGTGAAAATGGCTCGCACGAGTATTAGTTCTTTTTGAAAATGGTTTGTGCACACTGTGATACGGTGAACTGACTTTTTAGGATTTGTATCGCAAATGTGCGGATAGCAAGAGTCGCCACCGGCTTTTATTTTTATCCAATTAAGGGAAGGTAAAAGTACAGAAAAAGACCTTCGTTAGATTCTGAGTAAGGGAGAAGGTTATGAAAAGGGAAGGTATTAACACCCCTTTCCATCCGCAGTTATCTACGGGCTCTTAGTTGCTCTAGATCACTTTAAAAATTGTGCTTTCTGTGTGTTTGAAAAATGTTTTGAAAAGGCATTTCACTTTGACTTTGTAATGATTCATGTAGGAATGTATACAAAGTGTTTGGAAATGTTTCGTTTTGAAAAGAATTTGAACTTTGAGAAAAGTGTGAGGTGTGAAAAGCATTTTGATAGAGCAAGCAACTAAAAGTCTTATTACCTACCGTAATTGGTCGCTGTGTTATTTTATTGTTTTAGAATAGTGTTATCCATACCATTAGTTGGTAGGCAACCCTATTCGTTGGATGTAAGCGGACATTCGAAGGGACATCGGATGGTCATAGAAAGCAACTTGTAGGAAGTATCCTAGCACATTCAAGGACTATCATCATTTTCGAGGCGACAATCGAGGGTCAAGATCATGTATTCGTAGGCGACATCGTGGGTCTATGATCTTTGTATCGAAGGGACTATGATGATTTTTTTGGAAGGCAACGGTGCTAGAATACCTCTACGTTCGAGGGACATGACCATTTTGAATTCGTAAGGCAACGAGAGAGAATTACCCTAAGGGGTGCATGTGTGAAAAGAGTGTGTTGATTCGGATATTTTATCTTTGAAAATTAGTGGGCTACATTGATTTTAGTCTTGCCATACACGCCTAGTTACTAGCAATTTATAGGGTGCGGAAATTAAAATGCGGAATGTTAAGGTGCGGAAAGGTAAATGTCCTACGCTATTACATGGCTTTGGGGCAGATACATAATTTAAACTTGCGGAAAATAAAAACCTAATTTAAACTATTACATCCCATGAGCAGTTACATTATCGAAAAAAGAACGAAAACGGTAAAGAAACGTCTGAAGCGGAATAACCTGTGAAACGATAAGAGAAATCGGAAGATATGATGAAATCGAAATAAGAGAAAATGTTAGAAACAATGCAAATTTTTAATTGAAAAAAATATGACATGCTGGAAATAACATAAATATGTTAAGATAATTTTTTGGGTTTTTTTAGATGCAATTTAATAATTAAAAATGAATTAAAAGTGATTTAAATGCAAAATTATGAATAAAAATAAATATGCATGCAAAATTGTATTTTTTAATTCTATAAATTAAATAAGGGTTTTCTGGAAATAATGTAAAAAGAAAAATAATTTTTGATGATTTTTTAATGCAGAAATAAAATTATGAAAAGAAATTAAATGTTATGCAAAATATTAAAAATAAAAGAAAATATGAAAAATATTGAAAAGTGAAGTTTGTAAAAGAAAAGAATTGAACCGGTCCCAGGCTGGATCGAACTCGTGACATGGGAGGGAATCTTGGAACAGCAAACGCCTTAACCACTAGACCACTTGACATCTGGTGTTGGAAAAGACAAAATCAATAGAATTTGAATGATGACGCGTCCTGATTATGTTTCAAACTGAGTCAGCTCGCGTGGGGCCCAGGTGGAAAGAGAGAGCGAATCAGGAAGCACGAATACGCCACGCCGCAAATAATCGAGTCAACCGGTCCTAGCTGCCAATGACGCCGAGCCCTAGCTCCTATTGCCTTCTCCCATGACGGTGATCTTCAAACCGCGAAATACGAAATTACAAGCAAAAAGAAGGCCTAGTCCACCTATTTCGACCCTTCGGATTCAATGGCGGTGTTTTATGAATCGGCTTGTACAAGCCGGTTCAAGCTTTCCGGGAAACCCTAAACATGGCATCTCATGTTTTGGACGTTCAAACTCCATAGCGATTGCCCAGATCGGATCCTTGGTATCTCATAAGCACATTAGAAGCATTAAAATCAATTGAAACACACGGATATTAAAAATGCAAAATCAAGAAAGTTTTGAACATGTATGGATGGATATGCATCGATCTAGCTTGCTTTGATCAATGATAAGAGTGTATACTTACTCAAACCTACCTCCTAAAGACAATGGGATGGTTTTTGATGGCTGAAAGTGGCTGCAATTTGGAACTCGATTTTCAAAAAGTTTATGAAATTTTTTGGCAAAATAAGGACTCTTTCTTGGGCTAGGGTTTTCTCCTTTTGTTTGTACACAATGCTGAGTATTTATAGAGGCAATTTGGAAAGAAAAAGGAGTGAAAAAAGATTCATCCATCAATGTGCAATATTTTTCCATTTAAAATAAATCAAATCTTTGAAAAAAATTGATTTTCTCATGAATGCAAAGGCTAGCACGAATTTGGTATGAATTATGGGCTATCTTGGACTTCAAGGAAGATATAAATCCAATCCTTTTTTGAGAAAAATCTTATTTTCATATTTTACATGATTTAATTTTGAATTAAATGTTTTAAAATTCAAATATAAATCATAAAAATAGAAAATTACCATGGCCAAGCAGTTATGGGTCAAAAATCATGTCATGAACAAGTTTGGACCAAAAGATTTTAAGCCCATTTGGAAAATTTTGCATTTTGACCAAAATGTCCTTTTGTGCAATTGTCCAAAATTGCCCAACTTCTGAATAGTGTATCTTGCTCAATTTTCCACATTTTTGAGTGTTCTTGGACTTTTTGAAAAGCTCTAAGAGTCCTCTAACCAACCGTTTTGGTCTCATCTCAATTGGAGTTACCATGCTCAATATATCTTCAAAACAAAAAGTTGACTTTTTGTTGACTTTGAAAATGACCTGTAATGTTTTGAGCCATACCTCTCAAATGAAGCATTTTTTGGACATTCTTGTGAGACATGAAGTTGTAGAGAATTGAATTTCCTTCAAAACAAGAGGTGGTGGAAAAATTTCTGAGAAAGTATGAAGAAGTTATGATCAGTCAAAGTTCAGTTGACTTTTCATCTAGAAACCCTAATTTAGAAAGTTTGACTTTTGAGCAAATCTTGAGTTTTCTTGATGAATCATGATCACAGTTGAAGTTTGACTGTATGTTGACCACAGTTGACTTTTTGTCCAATACAACTGATTTTCAACCATCTGAGCAATTGTCTGAGCAATCTTGACTTGTAAGGCTTGAAACTTGACATGGAGAATCTTTAAAGCATATGAGGAGGCATGAAGACCATTGGAGATGTTGGAAGTCCATCTTGATCTGAGAATTGCCAAACCCTAGTTTGGGTTGATTGTCTAGGAGAGAGTTTGTTTGATCAACTCTTGAGGAGTCCTTGAGTATGGATATATGAAATATCTTGAGAAGATGGAGGGCAAATTTTGGGGTATGACACACACGATGAATAATTAAATGATAAAGCGATAAAATATTTGCTAACAAGTACATCATGTAGGGAATGAGGGTACAATTGATCGAATGGGGATGAATTATTACAACTCCAATGAAAATGTCTAAGCAAAATAATCAATAATTTAACAATTGAATAATGCAAGATTAATTCTAAAAAATAACTACTTAGACAATAATAAAAAACTAATTTAAACTATTTTTATATCTTTAAGAATTATTTTAAATGAGATATTTTTATGTTTTTTAAGATTGAAAAATAAAGGATAAAAAAACAATTTAAAATGGGATGCTAGGAGGTGTTGAAAGCGCTGCTGGCTAGGAAAGATTGCAGATAAAACACACTTGAACCGGCTGCCAAAACTCTGCACAAAACTTGTTCTTAGACACTTTCTCCTTCCTCACGTGTTTATGAATGCTTCCATGGCCGCTCATCTCTCATTTCTCATCTATGCTTCATCTCTCTATTTCACACGAGCATACAATGATAGAAAACCCTAAACCCCAAATCGGATCCCTCGTACCCCAATTTTGAAAGATTTCGCAGATTATAACAAGATTACAGATCACAAGATAAAAAAAGAATGGAAACAGCAACAGAAAAAGTTATGTTACTCTTTGATTTTCAAGTCTTCTTCTCTATCACTGTTTCTGGTTTGTCTATGTGATTCTGATTTATGATTTCTCGATTCTGTGTGTTGGATCTATTCTTTTTTTCACCACTTCTGAAGTGCTACTGTGTTGGAAATCTGCTTTGAGTTGTTTGGATTTGGTGTGTCTGAGTGGCCGAGAGTTCTTGTGACAGTGTGGGTGTGTGCAGTCTTTTGAGTTTGTGTAGCGAGGTTGAAAGAGAGCTTTACGGAAGGTTGTATGGATAAGTTTGATGGAAACGGAGGGTGAAAGTTATTCTAGTTTATGAATGGCGGTTGAGGTTTAATAGACTGAGGGAGTATGCTGCCATTTCTTAAGGTTTGGGGTTGAATGAGTGTCTGAGATTTGAAGGTTGGGTCTGTTTAGAAGAAATTTTAATAACTAGGAAATTTGGTGTTTTTTCTGTCAAATATCTTTCTATACCCGTTTGATTTCTTTCTCCTCCTTTCAGTGATTTTGGTCTGTTGGTCCGTTATAAAGGAAGTGAAGAGTGAGGGATACGATAGGTAATTGTTGAGAAATTGAGAGGATAAGAACAAGGGAGCAACATGAGTTGTAACAGAAGTGGAGCAGAGTAGTGGAATTGATAGTGGTGGAGAAATTGTATAATTTTGAGTTGTGTATGTACTGATATTATTTTTAAATTGGAATTTGCAGGTTTGCACAAAATGTACAAGAGGTGGTGGAGGTGGTAGTGGAATCGTGGAAATTTGTTTGAAAGTTGTACAATCTGTGTGAGTGGAGAGGAAGAAAACGAAGGAGAGAGGGAGGCTCTGCTAGCTGTGATATGTACTGAAATTTGGACAATTAAATTGGACAAAAATATATATAACAATTGAAAGTTATAAAAACAAAATTTTGACATTACAGAAGTTCTGACCATCAGAAGTTTTGACCATTAGAAGCAACAACACCTTAGCAAGCTTCTGATGGCTTAGCACTTAGCAAGCTTCTGATGACTTAGCACTTAGCAAGCTTCTGATGGCTTAGCTCTTAGAAAGCTTCTGATGGCTTAGCACTTAGCAAGTTTTTGATGGCTTAGCGCTTAGCAAGCTTCTGATGGCTTAACACTTAGCAAGCTTTTGACAGCTAGCACTTAGCAAGCCTCTGACAGCTTAGCACTTAGCAAGCTTCTGACAACTTAGCACTTAGCAAGCTTCTAACAGCTTAGCACTTAGCAAGCTTCTGACAGCTTAGCACTTATCAAGCTTCTGATGGCTTAGCGCTTAGCAAGCTTCTGACAACTTAGCACTTAGCAAGCTTCTGACAGCTTAGCTCTTAGCAAGCTTCTGACAACTTAGCACTTAGCAAGCTTCTGATGGCTTATCGCTTAGCAAGCTTCTGATGCTAGACTATGATTTACCTAATAAAAAGGAAATTAATGCTAATGTGAAAGAAAATACTATAATTGACTTAAATGAAAGATTAAAATCTCAAAATAAATAAATAAAAAATATAAATTAATTGTTAATAAAAATAGAAAATATTTCCTCATTGAGGGCCTCATGGTAGGGATTAGACACTTGTCTATTCTCTTGAGATTAATCAAGCTTTCTTGGTTAATCATAGCCCAAATCAATTCTCTTATCATATTTAAGACCTTTCATAATAAATTTTCAAACCTCGATCCAACGTCGAATGACTTTTCAAAAACCTCTTCATAATAAAACCCAAGTATTTAAATTGTTGGTTGCTAGACCAATTGTTTAAATACTTGTGCAAAATGAACTCCTAGTCTTTAAATCGTTGGATGCTAGTCCAATTGTTTAAAGACTCTTAATAACGTGAACCTCGTTTCACTTTACTCTTTCACAAGAAAACCTTTTGGGATGATAGACGTCACGTTGAGCATTGAGCTCCTCTAGTTTCTAGTATTTGAATCGTAGGATGCTAGTCCTATTGTTCGGTACTTTTCATCCACAATAATATCAACTTAAACTCATCAAACCTTGCCCACGTGCAAGTCCCTTTTTCAAACTCACATTGCTCACACGCGATCTTCTTTCGCTCACACGCGAATTGCACTAGTGATGTCTTATCGTCCACGTACGATTAAACTCTTATTTTCATAAATAAAATCAACCAACCAACACATGTTCTCGCAACCGAGAACTACGTAAGCTCTGACTTTCTCATCGCTCTTGGGGAATACCTAGGCACGAGATTCCAACATCTTGGCAAGCACACTTTCAAAAAATTAAAACATGGTTCCTTTCTTTTCTCTTTTCACGCATAATAATTAGAAGATAGCAAATTAACACACTAAACACACAAACATGCTTAGAACTAAATGGGTCCCATCGAGTACGATGGATGTGAAGGGTGCTAATACCTTCCCCTTGCATAACCGACTCCCGAGCCCACATCTCTTGGTTTCGAAGACCATTTCATTTCACATTTTCATTTCTTGGGTTTTATTTATATTTTCCCTTTCCTCATTAGGAATAAATAAAGTTAGGTGGCGACTTCATTAGTTTGTTCGTAATCGGAATTTTTCGATTTGCGTCAACACTTGTGATCTAAATTCTTTAAGACACATAAAGTCGCGATCAAGTTTTTGGCGCTGTTACAGGGGACTAACAAGTCGATATCATAACTCTTTTAGTTACGTTGTAGAGACTAAGGCACTATTCCCAATTGTATGCCATGTACTCGCTCTAGAGGCAAAGACTTAGTGCTTCCAATTCTCGAACCTGACCACTCTATAATTAGAAGACGCCAAGTACGATTTCCTCGTACCAATCAATTCCTTCCTCAATCTTTTATTTCTGCCGAACCAATTGAAGAACTAGAAATGGGTGATATGCCACGTCCGCTCAAATCGTATGTTATTCCTTCGCAAGAAGAACCACACAACAACATTGTTGCTCCAACCATCGAGGCTAATAACTTCGAACTCAAACCTTCCCTGTTGTCCAATGTACAACAGAACTAGTTTTCTGATGGTTCAATGGATGACCCTAATCTACATCTGTCGATGTTTCTGCAATACGCAGATACAGTTAAAGCTAATGGGGTCATTCAATAGGCGATAAGACTTCGTCTTTTCCCTTTTTCATTAAGAGATAGAGCCCGAGCTTGGCTCCAGTCTCTACCTGCTAACTCAAAAGAAAGTCTTTCTTGCGCGATATTTACCACCAAGTAAGATAGCTATGCTGAGATCCCAAATAATCTTTTTTCGACGCTTGGGAAAGATACAGAGACATGTTGAGGCTCTGCCCACACCATGGCCTAGAAGAATGGTTAATTATCCATACCTTTTACAATGGTCTCCTGTATAACATGAGATTAACAATAGAGGCCTTCGCAGGTGGCGCACTTAAGGATAAATCCTATGATGCAGCCTATGCACTCATAGAAAGTATAACTCAAAACCACTATCAGTGGCAGAGTGAAAGAGGTCAAGTAGACAAAGCTCCTGGAGAGAAAGCACCGACGAAAGGCGGTATGTACGAGATCAGCAATCTTGACAGCGTCCATGCTAAGGTCGACACTCTCGCCCAAAAGATAAAAAACTTAACTACAATAACTCCAGCCACTGTGGTTGTCATAACTCCAAATTGCGAGATATGCGGAGAACATGGACACGCTGCTGCTAAATGTCAACTCTTAGCAGGAAATCCCATCGACCAAGTGCATTATGCTCAAGGAAACCCTTACTCGAACACATAGAACCCAGGATGGAAGAATCATCCCAATTTCTCATATAAGAACACCAACGCATTGTATGCGCTTCGACAAGCACCTGCTATACCACTTGGATATCATAAATCACCTGCAGCCGCTCCTAATATTCCTAGGAAGTCTAACCTCGAACTAATGATGGAAAATTCGTAGCTACCCAAGCTCAAACTAACAAGGATTTCCTAAATCAAAATATTCACACTAGTGAACAGATCAAATAGTTAGTGAACAAAGTAGATGTTCTAGCCACCCATAATAAAATGTTAGAAACCCAAATTTCACAAGTGTCCCAACAAAAAGCACCTACTACTGCGCCTGCTGGTACATTTCCAGGTCAACCTCAACTAAATCCAAAAGGACATGCTCATGCTATTATATTGCGAAGTGGGACTAAATACGATGGACCAAATGAGAAGGTCAGCGGACCAAAAGAGAAGGAGAAAGTAGGTGATGGAGAGACATTAGAAAAAGAAAAACCCTATGTGCCTCCGCCATCTTACAAACCCCTATTCCCCTATCCTCAAAGATTCACTCAATCTAAAAGTGCAGAGAAATTTAAGAAGTTTGTTGAACTTCTGAAACAACTCAATATCACAATGCCATTCACAGAAGCTATCACTCAGATGCCCTCGTATGCTAAGTTTCTTAAAGAAATCTTGTCTAACAAGAAAAAGATAGAGGATAAAGAGACAGTTACACTCACTGCTGAGTGTAGCGCAATTATTCAGAACAAAATTCCTCAGAAGCTAAAGGATCCCGAAAGCTTCTTGATACCTTGTAATATAGGTAAGTATGTCATAGACAAAGCTCTATGCGACTTAGGCACTAGTATCAATGTTATTCCCTTGTCCATATCTAAAAAACTTGATATGGGAGAATTAAGACCAACTAAGATGTCAATACAACTGGCGGATTATTCTGTTAAATACCCCGTAGGAATTCTTGAAAACGTTCCGGTGCGCATAGGTCATTTCTATATCCCTATAGATTTCATCATTATGGACATCAAAGAAGACATCGTGACCCCTATAATACTGGGAAGACCGTTTTTGGCAAATGCTAGAGCTATTATAGATGTTCAAAGAGGAAAGTTAACTTTTGAAGTTGGAGAAGAGAAAGTCGAATTTATCCTGACGTAGATCCTACAAGCCCCAGCTATATATGATATGTGCTATTTGTTAGACTTCATAGACGAACGTGTCAAAGAGATGGAGTCAGAAGATGAAACTCATTCTGAAACTATGAAAATTACGATGCCCCTGATCTTTGAAGATGATAATTGTTGTCCTGAATATCGAGATGACAACTTAAGTGAATGTCTATCTATGACACCAGATCATATGCCTTTTCCGAAGAAACCCAATTTGGAACTTAAAGTTTTACCCAAAACCCTAAGATATGAATTCCTAGATTCCGAACTTAAGAGGCCAGGGATATTCAACGCAGACTTGGGACAAATTGAGACGGAAAAACTATTGCGTGTTTTAAGAAAATATCACTCTACTTTAGGATATAAAATTGTTGATCTAAAAGGAATAAGTCCTTCCATCTGCATGCATCGCATCATCCTGGAAGACGACTGCAAATCTTCTAGAGAACATCGGAGAAGAATTAACCCGATCATGAGCATCATGGTAAAGAATGATGTAACTAAACTTCTAAATGCAGGAATCATTTATCCAATCTATGATAGTCAATGGTTAGCCTACCATCGCTTACCCAAGAAGGGGGAAATCACAGACACGACAAACAAAACTGGAGAACATATAGTAGAAAGATTCGTGAGTGGAGCCAGAATGTGCATTGACTATAGGAGGCTAAATAAAGCAACCCGTTAAGACCATTTCCCTTTACCCTTTATTGACCAAATGCTTGAGTTATTAGCTAAGTGTTCGTATTAATACTATTTGGACGATTATTCAGGATTCTTTCAAATTCCTATTCAACTTGATGAACAAGAAATGACTACATTTATGTGTCCTTATAGTACGTTTGCTTATTGGCGAATGCCATTCGGACTATGTAATGCGCCTGCAACATTCCAAAGATGTATGATGTCCATCTTTACCTATTTTATAGACGATATCATGGAAGTATTTATGGATGACTTCTCTGTGTGCGGGCAAAGTTTTGAAGGATGCCTGTCAAACCTAGAAAAGGTACTATAGAGATGCGTACAAGTAAACCTAGTGTTGAACTGGGAGAAATGCCATTTTATTGTAAAACAAGGAATTGAACTTGGACACATAGTGTCTGAAAAGGGGATCAAAGTAGACAAAGCTAAGATTGAAGTAATAGAAAACCTCCAACCCCAAAAGACTGTAAGAAAAATACGAAGTTTCTAAGGCCACGCCAGTTTCTATTGATGTTTCATAAAAGATTTCTCAAAAATTTCTAAACCGCTGACCAACCTCTTGATGAAAGAAGCTGAATTCATCTTCGATGATGACTGCCTAAAGGCGTTTGAACAGTTAAAAATAGCTCTCATATCCGCACCTATCATACAACCACCTGATTGGAGTCTTCCATTCGAGATAATGTGTGACGCAAGCAATTATGTAGTAGGTGCAGTCCTAGGACAAAGAAGAGACAAAAAGCTCCATGAAATATGCTATGCAAGTAAGACCTGGATTATGCATGTATAGTATACGCCACTATAGAAAAGGAACTTTGGTCATTATTTTGAATTAGATAAATTTCGCTCCTATCTAGTAGGCGAAAAATAATTATCTACATCGATCACGCAGCTATTAGATACCTATTAGCTAAGCGGATGCCAAACCAAGATTATTGAGATGGATCTTACTTACAAGAGTTTGATTTGGAAATCAAAGACAAACCAGTTATCTAGGATGGAAAATCTTAAATCTGAAGAGATACCTATCAATGACGATTTTCCATATGAACACCTGGTAACCCAGATGGTATTTGAAAACTCAACTAAAGAATGCCCTGAATTTTGCAACAATAAAGAGACAACTGAAGTAGTGGAAGTAGTATCTACTCAGATCTCACTGCCCTGGTATGCTGACTATGTAAACTACTTAGCAGCGAGAGTACTTCCACCCAATCTAACTTATCAACAAAAGAAGAAATTCTTTCACGTTTCAAAACATTATTATTGGGACGAGCCCTTACTATTCAAGCGAGGACCCAACGATATTTTCCATCGGTGCGTTCTAGACAGTGAAGTTGAGAACATAATTTCTAATTGTCATGAAGCCCCTTATGGTGGACATGCTAGCACTTCAAAGACCTGCGCAAAAATCTAACAAGTTGGCCTTTATTGGCCTAGTCTATGGAAAGATGTCCATGATGCAATCATAAAATGTGACCAGTGTCAACGCACTAGTAACATATCTAGGCGCGTTGAGATGCCTCAAAAGGGCATCCTAGAAGTGGAGATCTTTGACGTGTGGGGAATTGACTTTATGGGACCTTTCCCATATTCTTTTGGCAACAATTACATACTTATTGCATTAGATTATGTATCCAAATGGATAGAGGTTGTAGCCTCTCCAACAAATGATGAACAAGTAATGATTAGGCCATTCAAAAACATAATTTTTCTGAGATTCGTCATCAGTGATGGTGGCTCTCATTTTATTTCTAGAATTTTTGATAAACTCTTATCGAAGTATATAGTCCGACACCGCGTAGAAACACCTTACCACCCACAAACAAGCGGGCAAGTGGAAGTCTCTAACAGAGAGATTAAGCAAATACTTGAGAAAACTGTTGCCACATCTAGGAAAGATTGGGTGTCTAAACTACATGAAGCATTATGGGCATATATAACAGCGTACAAGACACCCATCAGAACTACACATTTCAAATTAAGCTATGGTAAATCATGCCATCTACCAGTAGAAATCGAAAGTAAAGCCTATTGGGCAATAAAAACCCGGAACCTTAGTTACAAAGCCGTCGGAGAAAAGAGAATTCTAGACATTCATGAATTAGAAGAGCTTAGGATAGATGCATACGAGAATGCCAAAATCTACAAGGAACGAACTAAGAAATGGCACGATAGACGCATCTTTAGGAAAGAATTCAATGAGGGTGATGTAGTACTCCTATTTAACTCTAGACTTAAACTATTTCCAGGAAAACTTCGTTCTAGATGGTCAGGACCCTTTGAAGTTATTAAAGTACTCCCAAGTGGCGTTGTTGAAATTAAAGGAAAAGTCAATGATCCGTTTATTGTAAATGGGCAGCATATGAAGCACTACCATTGTATCGAAAACAAAGACTACTTAGCTATTCTGAAACTTATACAGCTATCGGCTGAGTCACCAAAATAGTTTTTCGATTTTCAAAATAGGTCGAGCTTCTGACGTTAAACAAAGCGCTTTGTGGGAAGCAACCCATGATTATTTATTAAAATTTTCATTTACTAAAAGTTTTTAATTTTTTTTATTAAATATTTTTTCCTAAAATTTTTTATAAAAATTTTCTATTCTTTTCCTCATCTTTTCTATGTTTAGGCATTAGGCCGATGCTAATTTTAAAACTATTTTGATTTACTTACAGGATTCACATTTCTTCTTCACTGATTTTAACTATGGATTTTTCTGACACTATGACCGTTGCCTTTGTGAGTGATGCTCAACAAAGGCATTATGAGATGCTTTTTCAGAGAGAGATGCATCCCACCATTTTTGTGCATGACCCCGCATTGTCCAAATTGGGCATTAGGGAGAGTGCCCGCTATATGTTTAACCAGATTGGTTAGGACTATTTTATTCATCATCAGCAGCCTACCTACTACAAATTGACGGAGTTCCTCAATTCCTTGAACTACAACCCTGATATTGGTTTAGGATTGGTTAGAGGGTTGGTTTCATTCAGATTGTTTGGTTTTATTCACAGGTTCACCATCCGTGAACTTGCTGCTCTTTTGGATTTCCTGGTTAGTGCTGATGCTGTCATTGAGATTCCAGATGACGAGTTTATGGATGACCAACTTGACTATTTTTGGGGAGAGATATATGAATCACGACAGGAGATCTTTATTCCTAGACACTCATCAGAGATTCATAATCTCGCTATTAGGTATTTCCAAATGATTGTGGCATTTACCCTATTTGGAAAACCTTAGAATGATACCTCAATGTCCAAGGAAGAGTTGTTTATTATGTTTTGTGTGTTTCAGTCTAGACCAGTAGTTGTGGTGCATCGTTTCTGCTTGCCTGTCTCATAAGTATTCCCTAGGATCATCATGGCCCGATTTGTGTTGGTGGCTTAGTGACTATGATCGCTAATGCCTTATTTTTGAGAGAGCCATTGTCCTGTCTAACCCCTTATGGTGACTTTATTTCGCTTGACCTGTCTCTTTGTTTTAATTTGGGATGATCATATATTTAGAGCTGAATCAATTTCAGTTGCTGATTCATCATGAGCCGATCTACCACTTCACGCTTCCTGACATTGCGCGATCTAGTGTGCATGACAGGAAGAATTGGATTTATGACTTGGAAGGAGTAGCTGAGAATTTCATAGAAGAAGAAGCGTTTGATCCTTTGACACTGCCCCATTATTATGACCATCCAACAGGATTAGCAGAGTCTGACCCAGAGATGATCTAGATGATAGAGGCTAGCCTTGTGACACCGCCATCCAGCTTGGGACCCACACATAGCTCCTGTTGCCGCCGCTGTCCATGTTCCTTAGACTGATTACGTTGCTTCTATTGATGCTCTCACAACGGAGCTTGCTGCTATTTTTTCAGACATTACTGTAATACGGTGAACTGACTTTGAGATTTTTGTATCGCAAATGTGCGGATAGCAAGAGTCGCCACTGACTTTTCTTTTATCCAATTAAGGGAAGGTGAAAAGAACAGGAAAAGACCTTCGTTAGATTCTGAGTAAGGGAGAAGGTTATGAAAAGGAAAGGTATTAGCACCCCTTTCCATCCGTAGTTATCTACGGGCTCTTAGTTGCTCTTAGATCACTTTAAAATTGTGCTTTCTGTGTGTTTGACAAAAATGTTTTGAAAAGGCATTTCGCTTTGACTTTGTAATGATTCATGTAGGAATGTATACAAAGTGTTTGGAAACGTTTCGTTTTTGAAAAGAGTTTGAACTTTGACAAAAGTGTGAGGTGTGAAAAGTATTTTGATAGAGCAAGCAACTAAAAGTCTTATTACCTACTCGTAATAGTCGCTGCTATTTTACGCTCCTTTAGAATAGTGCTATGCATACCATTAGTTGGTAGGTAACCTTATTCGTTGGATGTGGAAGGACATTCAAGGACATCGATGGTCATAGAAAGCAACTTGTAGAAAGTATCCTAGCACATTCAAGGACTATCATCATTTTCGAGGCGACAATCGAGGGTCAAGATCATGTATTCATAGGCGACATCGTGGGTCTATGATCTTGTATCAAGGGACTATGACGATTTGTTTTAAAGGCAACGGTGCTAGAATACCTCTACGTTCGAGGGACTTGACAATTTGTATTCGTAAAGGCAACGAGAGAAAATTACCCTAAGGGGTGCATGTGTGAAAAGAGTGTGTCAAATTCAGATATATGTTATCTTGAAATTATGAGTGATCTATGTCCAATTTTATCTTTCCATACACGCCTAATTACTAGCGCTTATAGGGTGCGTAAAGTAAATCATGAAAGTAAAGTGCGGAAAGATAAATCCTATGCTATTACATGGCTTTGGGGCAGATACATAATTGAAAGTGCGGAAAATAAAAGTCCTAATTAAACTATTACATCCCATAGGCAATTACATAATTGGAAAAGAAAAGCGATAAAAATTGTCCGAAACGGTATAACCTGTAAACAGATGAGAAATCGGAAAACGGAAGAAAATTGCATAAGAGGAAAATGTTAGTAAAAATAAGCATTTTTGAATGAGAAATTTTTTTATGCAAATAATGACATTAATATGATAAAATAATTTTTTGGGAATTTTTGGAGTTAATTTGATAATTTAAAAACAATTAAAAGCTTTTTAAATGATTAATTAGCAATTAAATTAAATATGCATGCAAAAATAATAATTTTAATTTTAAAAATTAAATAAGCATTTTTCTGATGAGTATACAAAAAATAAATATTTTTGGTGTTTCTTAAATGCATGATAAAAATTATCAAAGATAAATTAAATAGAATGAAAATATTAAAAGAAAAGAAAATATGAAAAAAGTTAGTTTTGTAAAAAGGAAAAAAACATTTGGAACCAGGTTCGAACCCAGGACCATGGAGTTAAAAAACATTTGTCAGTGCCTTAACCACTACGCCACAGTGCATTTTGTGTTTGTGAAATTGAAACCAATGGTTTAAAAGTGATAACGTGTCAAGAGATCTGAAATTCAAAGCACAGTCAGCCGCGGGCCCCAGTCAATTACGAATGGACGAATCAAAAAGCTTCATTGTGCCACGCCAACCCTCGCCAGAGTCAGCCAGGTCAGCGACGCGGGAGCCCTAGCTCCGGTCGTCTTCTCCGACCATACCAATTTCAAAACCTGCAAAATACGTAGAATCAAAGCAAAAGAAAGACCTATTCCCCCTAATTTGACCCTTCTGAGTTCAATGTTGCCATTGGTTTCTCCTGAAAGTGTTTGTATAAGCCAGTTCGAACGAAACAGCTCGGAATGCCCTAGCTATGGTGATTCGAGTTCTACACGTCTAAGCTTGCATGTAATGCTTCATTCATGACCTAACAAACATCCTGAATCCATACAAACAGACAAAAACGATTAATGATGCATGAAACACGAAAATCGAATTCAAGAAAATTACCAAACCGGTGAGAGTTAGGGAGCACGATTCTAGATGGTTTGGCTTCGAGCAAGGATTGGGAACGATTCCTGGGAACCTCGGGAAGGTGTTTGAGTGCTCAAATTGGATTGAAACTGCTGGAAATTAAAATTCGATTTTTGCAACTTTGAGAAAATTTTTGGCAAAATAAGGGTTGTTGTTGGGGCTAGGGTTTCGTGTCTTGTCTTGTGCAGCTTGCTTGGTATTTATAGAGTGTAATAGGAGAGCAAAGAGAAGGAAAAAATATTGGATATTGAATGTGCAATAAATTTCTTTCAAATCAAATCAAATTTTGGAGAAAATTTGATTTTCTCTTCCATGTGCAAGCAATCACGAAATTGGTATGTTTTGTGGGCTATCTTGGACCTCAAGCTTGATAAAAATCCACTCCTTTTGAAAATATATCTTACTTTCATATTTTATATAATTTAAATTTGAATTAAATGGTTTCAAATTCAAAAATAAATCAATGAAATAGAAAATTGTCATGGCAAGGCATCAATAGGTCACAAATAATATTATGATCAAGTTTGGATCATAAAATTATAGGCCCATTTGGAAAAATTGATTTTGACAAATATCTCCTTTGTGCAATTGTTCAAAAATGCCCAACTTCTGAATGGTGTATTTTGCTCAATTTTCCACATTTTTGAGTGTTCTTGGACTTTTTAGAAAGCTCTAAGTGTCCTATAACCAACCTCTTTAGTTTCATCTCAATTGAGTTTCCATGCTCAATAATCTTCAAAACAAAAGTTGACTTTTGTTGACTTTGAAAAGGACCTGTAATGTTTTGATCCATACCTTCCAAATGAAGCATTTTTTGAACATTCTTGTGAGACATGAAGCTGTAGAGAATTGAATTTCCTTCAAAATGAGAGGTGGTGGAAATTTTTTGGAGAAAGTATGAAGAAGTTATGCTCAGTCAAAGTTTGGTTGACTTTTCACTAGAAAACCCTAATTTGGAAAGTTTGACTTTTGAGCAAATCTTGAGTTTTCTTGATGAATCATGATCAACCCTTGATCAAATGATGAATGTAACTTCAAAATGAGGGTTTTGACCAAAAATCATGAAGTTTGACTACATGTTGACCACAGTTGACTTTTTGTCCAATACAACTAATTTTCAACCATCTGAGCAATTGTTTGAGGAAACTTGACTTGTGAGGCTTGAAACTTGACATGGAGAGTCTTTGAAGCATATGCGGAGGCATGAAGACCATTGGAGATGTTGGAAGTCCATCTGGATCTTAGAATTGCCAAACCCTAGTTTGGGTTGATTGTCTAGGAGAGGGTTTGTCTGGTCAACCCTTGAGGAATCCTTGAGTATGGATGTATGAAATGTCTTGAGAATTAGGAGGGCAAATTTGGGGTATGACAATGCCCCTGCTCAATCTTCTTGTACTCGAAGGGTTAGATTGGCGTGCTTGCCTTTCGTGACCTGGAGGTAGAAGATGATTGAACACTCGAGTACACCTGAAAATTTGCACTCGCTGGTGGCTGCTGATGCGGGAATGGGCTTACAGATGCCATTTGGAGAAGTTGGAGACTTTGCTGGGGAATGAGTCGTACGCTAGACTCGAGATTGTTGTCTGAATAGGAGAACTGTCGGAGATGGGCTTAAGATGCCATCTAGAAAGATCGATGCTGGGGAGTGAGCCGTACGCTAGGCTCTGTAGACGTTCTTGAAAGTGAGAGGAGCATGGAGATGGGCTTAAGATGCCATCCAGAGGGAGTCATACGTTAGACTCCGTGCTTGTCTTTGAATGCAGTTATTGGTTTGTATTGGTTTTTAAACAAATATGCAGCATTCTGAAAGTGGAGAAATGTTAACAAGTAATCCGAGATGGGCTTAAGATGCCATCCAGGGCCACCGAGTCGTACGCTAGACTCTGTAGTTGCTGTTGATAGTAAGAGAGAGTTATAATACATCTTCGTGCTGATTACTCTGAGGGGATAATAGTTGGCAAAATATGGATAACTTCCCTGTTGTGCTTCGGGTATTGATTCAATGCCTGTTATCGGAGGATAACTTGTGATCGCTCGTATAGTTTTCCGCCTAGCTTCGTATTAATCCGGATCCGCTGTAAGAGGACAACGTGGGCGGTCGCTCGATAGTTTTCCGTCTGCTTCACATCTCGACCAGCTTGTCGGAGGACAACTAGGTGGTCTTTCGATGCTTTTCCCTGTTTCGCATTAATCCCGGACCTGTCGGAGGACAACAAGGGCGGTCATTCGATAGTTTTCCGTCTGCTTCGGTATTAATCCCGGACCTTTTGTTTCGTATGATTTTCACTGCTTTGGAAAAACAAAAGAAACTTTGATAGAATATCGTTAGTCTTATGCAAGGTATGATGCATGACAATGTGTATGAATGACATATGCACAAATTATGACTTTTATGAATAGTGTATGAATGATAGATGTTGTGGTATTTCAAAACATATCCATCTTGAAGAAGATGTGGATGCTCTTCCTGAGGACTTCTGACTTCTGTTTGGGGATGAAGCGGATTGGAAACCCTGAGAAGAAAGATGACCTTGATTGTCGATGCACTATGTAACCAAGTCTTGAGCCTTAGATATTGTTGAGGATGGTAGAGATCAAGAGATGCGCCGCTGAGGATCTTGTGCATAGACCCTGTTGGGGAGAATCTAGGAGGTACTCTACTGGGGATCTTGCATGTAAATCCTACCGAGAGTATTTGGTAATTGCCGGAGACCGGTTAGAAGGATCCGAGCCCGTTGGAATCTCCGTTGGGGAATAAAGACGGGTTTCCTCCGATGCACTATCTGACCAAGTTTCAGGTCTCGCTACTCATGCTATTGGGGAAAAGGGGAATTGTTGAGAGATATTCTACTGGGGATAAATACCTCGGCTCGGGATGAAATGTTATTGCTCGAAGACTGATGTAACATGATTTAGTTGAGTGGAATCACTGCCGGGGACTAACGATACTCTCATGGAAGATTTGTGGTGAGTGACACCTCTGTGGGGATCATGCTCTGTGGGGGAATGCATTGGTGACCTTCGTCATCATCTTAATTCCTAGAGCCTGTAGTAATTACTTTTGTATGTTCACTTGTCGCATATTTGTAAATAGATTTTGACTGTCGGATGCATATAATCATTCAAAGCAAACGTATGACTTTATGCAAACAACAACAAAGTAAATTGTGAAAAGAAGGAATTTGTATTTATTTGAAATGTATGATGGCCAAGTAGTTTGTACACAAGAAAGGTAAAAAGCTATGCGGAAACAATCTCGTTAAGTTCCAACTATGCTAGTACTCATACATTTCAACTATCTCATCTCCTTGCTGACAGTAGAAAGTGAGTGAATTGATTTTCGTCATATGAATCTTGAATGCTGATAGTAGTCTAGAAGTAAGATAATCGGACGAGACATAGCCGACGCTTAAATCCCTAACTTTTGCCTAGACCGCCTTTCGGTTTTCGCCACCGGATACCCTTTTGCCCAACCCGCTTTTCGTGTTTTCGACTTGTCGGGTGTACATGTTTTGTATATATCCTTAATTTTTGCCCGAACCCTTTTGGTTCGCCAGGATGCCCTTATTTTTTCCTAGGTCAATCGACCTAGCGGGTCTCTTTTATGCGTAGTATTTTTGACTATGTCTCGCTCACGTGGTGTGGGAAGTCTTCACCATCCATGGTGCTAAGTATCATAGTCACCGAAAATACTGCCTTGACTACAAATGGTCCCTCGTAGGTGGGAGTCCATTTTCCCCTGGGATCACCTTGTGTAAGAATGATGCGCTTGACTACTAGATCACCGACTTGGTAGACCCGATGCTTGACCTTCTTGTTAAATGATCTGATCATTCATTTCTGATAGATCTGTCCATGGCAGATGGATGCGAGTCGTTTCTCATCAATCAAGTTGATCTGCTCAAGGCGAGTCTGAATCCAATCGACTTCGCCTAACTCTGCATCCTGGAGGACTCTGGTTGAGGGTATCTGAACCTCGATGGGTAGGACCGCTTCCATACCGTATACAAGAGAGAAGGGGTTGCCCTGATGTCCGTATCAGAAAAGCGGTAACCATGAAGAGCAAATGGTAACATCTCATGCCAATCTTTGTAAGTCACTGTCATCTTTTGTATAATCTTCTTAATGTTCTTGTTGGTGGCTTCCACTGCGCCATTCATCTTAGGCTGATAAGGACAAGAGTTATGATGCTTGATCTTAAACTGCGTGCAGAGTTCGGTGACCATCTTATTGTTGAGATTAGAGCTGTTATCTGTGATAATCCTTTCAGGAGTGCCATACCGATAGATAAGATTATGCTTAATGAAACGAGCCACTACGTTCTTGGTAACTGATGCGAACGAGGCTGCCTCTACCCATTTGGTGAAATAATCAATTGCCACAAGGATGAAACGATGTCCGTTGGATGCGGTGGGCTTGATTTCTCCGATCATGTCAATGCTCCACATTGCAAAAGGCCAAGGAGCTGTTAGAACATTCAGAGGTACTAGAGGTACGTGCACCTTGTCTGCATAAATCCGGCATTTGTGACAAGATCGAGCGTAGCGTGACAATTCCATGGTAGACCAATAATAACTGCTTTAGAATCTTCTTAGCCATCGATGTCCACCGGAGTGGGTACCAAATGCGCCTTCGTAACTCTTCCATGATATGTTCCATTGTTTTCCGTCTACACAAGGAGTAAGCACAAGTCGTGGTTGCGCTTTGTATAAGATGCCATCACGAGGAAGAATTTGGATGCAAATCTTCTCAAAACTTTATCGTTAATGATGCCCTCATGGATATTCTCGAGTCTCAAGATACCTCTTCACGTCGTAGTACCAAGGTTTCTCTGAATCAAGCTCATAACAATATGCCGTTCGTCAAACTTCTCAATGATGATCCGGGAGCCTCGTTGTCCCATCCGACCTTGAACATAGATGACATAGTAGCCAATGGGTCTCAACCGATTCTCTTCTCGTGGATTCGATTGAAAGTGATCTCTTCAAAGTAGGGATCAAACTCGTAACATGCTCTCAATATGGAATGAGATTCTGAGGTTTCAGATCCCACTCGCCTTAATGGATGATCACTAAAGTCGAGTCTCCATACACTTGTAAGAACTTTATTCTTAAGTCAATAGCATTTAATACCCATGATGCACGCTCAGATTCGCCATGTTGTTAGTGCAATCGAAACATAATTTGGCGGTGAAAGGAGTATGTCCGCTGTAGGGATGTAATGATGGCGCCAATGCCATTGCCAAGTGTGTTTGAGGCTCCATCAAAGACCATGGTCCATCGATCCTTGTTCAGTCCTTCGTCCGGCCCGGTTCTTCACAATCAAGAACTAGTAGAACATCTTCATCCGAAATTAACCGCATAGATCGATAGTCATCTACGGCTTGATGATCCAAATGATCGGCTACTACACTTCCTTTGATTGCTTTCTCGAGAAGTGTACCGATGTCGATTCGTCAAGATCATTTGCCATCTTGCTATTTTTCCCGAGAGAGATGGTTTCTCAAATATGTATTTTATCGGATCCATCTTAGAAATCAACAAGGTAGTGTGAGTCAACATATATTGTCTTAGTCGGAAAGCAGCCCAAGTTAAAGCCGCAAGTTTTCTCGAGCTGTGAGTATCTTGTTTCACAGTCGGTAAACTTTTTTCTAAGGTAGTATATTGCATACTCTTTTCGACTAGACTCGTCATGTTGCCCCAACACACACCCCATTGAGTTCTCTAACACTGTCAAGTACATGATAAGAGGTCTTCTTCGCAAAGTGCATCGATAGGAGGATTCGTAGGTATTCCTTGATTTTGTCAAAAGCGATCTGGCAATCGTTGTTCCATTCCACTACTTGATCTTTCTTAAGTAACTTGAAGATTGGCTCACAAGTAGCAATCAGATGTGCAATGAATCTGGCAATGTAATTCAAACGTCCCAAGAAACCTCTGACTTCCTTCTCCGTGCGAGGTGCTGGCATTTCTTGAATGGCTTAAACCTTGGAGGGGTCAACCTCAATACCTTTACCACTGACAACAAACCCTAGGAGTTTTCCGGATCTAACTCCAAAGGTGCATTTGTTGGGATTAAGTCTTAGTCTGTACTTCTTCAATCTGTCAAATAGTTTCCGTAGATGATCAAGATGTTCTTCTTCAGTTTGTGAATGAGCTATCATATCGTCGACGTAGACCTCTATCTCGTGATGAATCATGTCATGAAATAATGTCACCATGGCACGCTGATAAGTGGCACCCGCGTTCTTCAGTCCGAACGGCATAACCTTGTAGCAGAAAGTGCCCCACTTTGTAATGAAAGTAGTCTTCTCCATGTCTTCAAGAGCCATTTTGATCTGATTGTAACCGGAGAAACCATCCATGAAGGAGAAAACCTTATGCTGAGCGGTGTTGTCAACCAGAACATCAATATGGGGAAGCGGAAAATCGTCTTTCGGACTTGCTTTGTTCAGATCTCTGTAATCCACACACATTCATACTTTACCATCCTTCTTAGGTACGGGTACCACGTTAGCAACCCACTGCGGATAGGAAGTGACAGCTAAGAAACCAGCTTTGAACTGCTTCATAACTTCGGCTTTGATTTTCTCTGACATCTCGTGACGATGCGATTTAACCTTCGCTTGACCGGTGAAAACCTTCTTTGCTCAAGAATCGTGTACCACAATATCAATGTCTAAACCCGGCATGTCTTTGTACGACCAAGCAAAAACCTCAATATAGTCTCGTAGCATCTGTACCAAACTTTCTTTAACACTGTTCTCAAGACCCGCTCCTATCTTGATCTTTTTTCTATCTTCATCAGTGCCTAAATTCACAACCTCAACTGGCTCTTCGGTGGTCAGATAACTCGCTCTTCTTGTCAGAAGTGACAAGTTCTCTTGGCACTTCACAATCTTCCTCACCTTCGCCTTGGGCTTGGTAGATCGGATTATCAAGTCATATTTAGAATAGCATAGTAACGAGATTCTGATTCAAAGGATTAAGAAACACATGATTTTGAAGGCAACTAGCTTTAGAGTTTATTGTTCAAAACATAGAAAATATGAAAAGAAACAAAAACAAGAGCAATTACTCTTGTCTAAAGGAGATTAATACAATTGTTTGTCTAGAGTTGGAAGATCCATTGTCTGAGTCTAGAGAACCGATTTGAATAGAAGACGATAGCAATTGCCACCGAATTTTCTTTTATCCATTTAAGGGAAGGTAAAAGTATGTAAAAAGACCTTCGTTAGATTCTCGAGTAAGGAGAAGGTTATGAAAAGGGAAGGTATTAGCACCCGTTTCCATTCGTAGTTATCTACGGGCTCTTAATTGCTCTTAGATCACTTTAAAATTGTGCTTTCTGTGTGTTTGAAAAATGTTTTGAAAAGGCATTTCGCTTTAACTTTGTAATGATTCATGTAGGAATGTATACAAAGTGTTCGGAAATGTTTCGTTTTTGAAAAGAGTTTGAACTTTGACAAAAGTGTGAGGTGCAAAAAGTATTTGATAGAGCAAGCAACTAAAAGTCTTATTACCTACTCAGAATGGTCGTTTTCGTGTTGTTTTACGTTCCTTTAGAATAGTGCTATCCATACCATTAGTTGGTAGGTAACCCTATTCGTTGGATGTAGAAGGGACATTCGAAGGGACATCGGATGGTCATAGAAAGCAACTTGTAGGAAGTATCCTAGCACATTCGAAGGGACTATCATCATTTTTTGTAGGCGACAATCGAGGGTCAAGATCATGTATTCGGAGGCGACATCGTGGGTCTTATGATCTTTGTATCGAAGGGACTATGATGATTTGTTTTGAAGGCAACGGTGCTAGGATACCTCTATGTTCGAGGGACTTGACCATTTGAGTTCGTAAAGGCAACGAGAGAGAATTACCCTAAGGGGTGCATGTGTGAAAGAGTGTGTCAATTTAGGTATTTTATCTTGAAAATTAGAGTGAGCTACGTTCAATTTTATCTTGCCATACACGCCTAATTACTAACAGTTTATAAGATGCGGAAAGTAAATTGCGGAAATGTAAAGTGCGGAAAGATAAATCCTACGCTATTACATGGCTTTGGGGCAGATACATAATTGAAAAGTGCGGAAAATAAAAATCCTAATTAAACTATAACATCCCATAGGCAATTACATAATATGAAAAGAAAGCGATAAAAATTGTCCGAAACGGGATAACCTATGAACAGATGAAAAATCGGGAAACACGAGAAAATTGCATAAGAGGAAAATGTTAGTAAAAATAATAATTTTTGAATGAGAAAAAGTTTTCATGCTAGAAATAACATTAATATGCTAAAATAATTTTTTGGGAATTTTTGGAGTTAATTTGATAATTAAAAATCAATTAAAAGTAATTTAAATGATAAAATAGAAATTAAATTAAATATGCATGCAAAAATAATAATTTTTATATTAAAAATTAAATAGACATTTTTCTGATGATTATGCAAAAAATACATATTTTTGGTATTTTTTAAATGCATGATAAAAATATTGAAAGATAAATTAAAATGGATGAAAATATAGAAAAATATGAAAATAGAAAAAATATGAAGTTTTGTAAAAGGAAAAAGAGAATGGTCCTGGTATGGTTCGAACTGGAGACCATTGAGTGAAACCTTCATCCAACGCCTCAACCGCTGCGCCATCATGCATTTGGTGTTTGTGAGATTGAAATCAAATGAATGTAAATGATACGCGTGTCCCTGATTTGAATTCAAACCCAGTCAGCCGTGTGGACCCCAGGCAGATACGAAGGAACGAATCAGGAAGCACGGAAACGCCACGCATGCATACACCAGAGTCAACCGGTCAGCGACGCCGGAGCCCTAGCTCCGGTCGTCTTCTCCGGTGAGGGCAAACTCCAAACTTGCAAAATAATGGAAATCAAAGCAAAAGAAAAACCTATTCCCCCTAATTCGACCCTTCTGTGTTCAATGGTGCTATTGGTTTTGATTGGAAACGGCTGTATTGTGAGTTTCGAAGAAGAGAGCAAAACTGCCCTAGCAATGGCAATCTGTGATTCCAGTGTTAAACCTCACATGTTATACGTCAAACATGTTCTAATAAGTCTCTTGAACTCAAACAAACAAGCAAAAACAGTCAAGAATGCATGGATTTTTGAAATCGATTTCAATAAAAATAACAAACCGGTGAGTGTTAGGGAGCACGATTCAGAGTGGTTTGGCTTCGAGTAAGAGTTGGGATTGCTTGCTGCGAACCTCAAGAGCAAGATTGAATGCTCAAAACACCTTGAATTTATGGAAAATAGAATTCAAATTCACAACTTTGAGAAATTTTTGGCAAAGTAAGGGTTGTGTATGGGGCTAGGTTTCGCCTTCTTTGATGTGCAATATGTCGGGTATTTATAGAGTGAATTGAGAGGGCAAAGAGAGTGAAAAAGATTGATCTTGATTGTGCATAAATTTTTTCAAATAAAATCAAATTTTGGAAAAATTTGATTTTCTTCAATGTGAGAGCTATCACGAATTTGGTATGTTCCATGGGCTATCTTGGACCTCAAGTTTGATAGAAATTCACTCCTTTTGAAAAAATATCTTATTTTCATATTTTATATAATTTAATTTTGAATTAAATGGTTTTAAATTCAAAAATAAATCAATAAAATAGAAAATTGTCATGGCCAAGCATCAATAGGTCACAAATAATATTATGATCAAGTTTGGATCATAAAATTATAGGCCCATTTGGAAAATATTGCATTTTGACAAATATCTCTTTTTGTGCAATTGTTCAAAAATGCCCAACTTCTGAATAGTGTATTTTGCTCAATTTTCCACATTTTTGAGTGTTCTTCGACCTTTTAGAAATCTCTAAGTGTCCTCTAACCAACCTCTTTGGTTTCATCTCAATTGGAGTTTCCATGCTCAATAAATCTTCAAAACAAAAGTTGACTTTTTGTTGACTTTGAAAAGGACCTGTAATGTTTTGATCCATACCTTCCAAATGAAGCATTTTTTGAACATTCTTGTGAGACATGAAGTTGTAGAGAATTGAATTTCCTTCAAAATGAGAGGTGGTGGAAAAATTTCAAAGAAAGTATGAAGAAGTTATGCTCAGTCAAAGTTCAGTTGACTTTTCACTGAAAAACCCTAATTTGGAAAGTTTGACTTTGAGCAAATCTTGAGTTTTCTTGATGAATCATGATCAACCCTTGATCAAATGATGAATGTAAATTCAAAATGAGGATGTTGACCAAAATCAGAAGTTTGATCAGATGTTGACCACGCTTGAATTTTTGTCCAATACAACTGATTTTCAACCATCTGAGCAATTGTCTGAGGAAACTTGACTTATGAGGCTTGAAACTTGACATGGAGAATCTTTGAAGCATATGAGGAGGCATGAAGACCATTGGAGATGTTAGAAGTCCATCTTGATCTGAGAAATACCAAACCCTAGTTTGGGTTGATTGTCTAGGAGAGGGTTTGTCTGATCAACCCTTGAGGAATCCTTGAGTATGGATGTATGAAATGTCTTGAGAAGTAGGAGGGCAAATTTTGGGGTATGACAGCTGCCCCTGTTCAATCTTCTTGTACAGGAAGGGTTAGATTGGCACGCCCGCCTTCGTGACCTGGAGGTAGAAGATGATTGAACACCGAGTACACCGAAAATTTGCACTCGGTGGTCACGATGCGGAATGGGCTTACGATGCCATTTGGAGAAGGTGGAGACTTCACCGGGAATGAGTCGACGCTAGACTCGAGATTGTGGTCTCGAATAGGAGAATCGCCGAGATGGGCTTAGGATGCCATCCGAAAGATCGACGATATGGAGTGAGCCGTATGCTAGGCTCTGCGGACGTTTCTTGAAATGAAAGGAGCATGGAGAGGGGCTTTAGATGCCATCCGGAGGGAGTCGTACGTTAGACTTCATGCTCATCTTTGAATGAATTTATTGGTTATTATTGGTTTTTTAACCAAATATGCAGCATTCTGAAAGCGGAGAAATGTTGACAAGTAAACGGAGATGGGCTTAAGATGCCATCCAGGGCAACTGAGTCGTACGTCAGACTCTGTAGTTGCTGTTGATAATAAGAGAGAGTCAGAATAAATCTTCGTGCTGATTATTCTGAGGGGATAATTGTTGGCAAAATGTGGACAACTTCTCTGTTGTGCTTCGAGTACTGATCCAATGCCTGTTATCGCAGGATAACTTGTGATCGTTGAGATAGTTTTCCCGTCTAGTTTTGGGTATTAATCCTGGATCCGTTGTCGGAGGACAACGAGGGTGGTCGTTCAGATAGTTTTCCCGTCTGGCTTCGGGCATTAATCCTGGAACAGTTGTCGGAGGACAACTAGGGTGGTCGTTCAGATAGTTTTCCGTCTGCTTCGCATTAATCCCGACCCTTGTTTTAGAAGTGATTTTCACCTGCTTTGGAACAAACAAGAGAAAACATTGATAGAATATTTGTTAGTCTTATGCAAAGTATGATGCATGACGATGTGTATGAATGACATATGTGCAAATTATGACTTTTTTGAGTAATGCAATGAATGATAGATGTTGTGGTATTTCAAAACATATCCATCTTGAAGAAGATGCGGATGTTCTGCTTGAGGATTTCTGACTTCTGTTTGGGGATGGAACGGATGGAGACCCTGAGAAGAAAGAAAATAACCCTGATTCCTCCGATGCATTATCTGAACAAGTCTTGAGCCTCGATATTGTTGAGGATGATAGAGACCAAGAGACGCTACCGAGAACCTTGTGTATGACTTCTGGGGAGAACTGAGGTACTCTATTGGGGATCTTATGTAGATCTCAAGGAGAGTATTTGATAGTTGCCGAGACCCGTTAGAAGGATCTCGAGCCCGTTGTAATCTCCGGTTGGAATAAAGGTGTAGGTTTCTCCGATGCACTATCTCGACCAAGTTTCGAGTCCGATACCGGGGAAAAGGGAAATTGTTGAGGGATATTTTGTCGGGATAAATACCGGCCGGGATGAAGTGCTACCGCTGGGAACCGATGTAACACGATTTAGTTGAGTGGAATCACCGCCGGGACTAACGTAGACTCCTCCGGGAAGGTTTGTTGTGAGTGACACCTCGGGGGATCATGCTCATGGGGAATACATTGGTGACTTTCGTCGTCATCTCAATTCCTGGAGCCTGTAGTAATTATCCTTGTTATGTTTACTTTTTGCATGTTTGTGAATAGATTTTTATTGTCAAATACATATAATCATTCAAAGCAAACGTTGGACTTTATGCAAACGACAACAGCAAAAATTGTAAAGAGAAAGAAACTTGTATTTATTTGAAAGGCGGCGTATGGCAAGGTAGTTTGTACACAAGAAAAGTAAAAAGCTATGCGGAAAAAATCTCGTTAAGTTCCAACTATGCTAGTACTCATAAATTTCAACTATCTTATCCCCTTGCTGTCAGTAGAAAGTGAGTGGACTGATTTTCGCCATTTGAATCTTGAATGCTGATAGTAGTCTGGAAGTAGGTGATCTGGACGAGACATAATCGTACGCTTAAATCCCTAACTTTGCCTAGACCGCCTTTCGGTTTTCGCCACCGATACCTTTTTGCCCAACCCGCCTTTCGTGTTTTCGACTGCCGGTGTACATGTTTTGTATATATCCTTAATTTTTGCCCGAACCCTTTGGTTCGCCAGATGCCCTTATTTTTGCCTAGGCCGGCCGACCTAGCGGTCTCTTTTATGTGTAGTATTTTTGACTATGTCTCGCTCACGTGGTGGGAAGTCATCACCATCCATGGTGCTAAGTATCATAGTCTACCGAAAATACTGCCTTGACTACAAACGGTCCCTCATAGGCGAGAGTACATTTGCCCCTCGGATCACCTTGTGGAAGAATGATGCGCTGACTACTAGATCACCAACTTGGTAGACTCTTGCTTGACTTTTGTTAAATGCTCGATCATTCGCTTCGATAGATCCGTCCATGGCGTATGGATGCGAGTCGCTTCTCATCAAGTTAATCAAGGCGAGTCCGATCCAATCATCTTTACCTAACTCGGCCCCGAGGACTCGCCGAGGCTATCCGAACCTCGATGGGCGTAACGCTTCCATACCGCATACAAGAGAGAAGGGGTTGCCCTCGCTGACGTCAGATCAGAAAAGCGATAACCATGAAGAGCGAATGGTAACATCTCATGCCAATCTTTGTAAGTCACTGTCATCTTCTATATAATCTTCTTAATGTTCTTGTTGGTGGCTTCCACTGCGCCATTCATTATAGGCCGATAAGGAGAAGAGTTATGATGCTTGATCTTGAACTGCGTGCAGAGTTCGGTGATCATCTTATTGTTGAGATTAGAGCCATTATCTGTGATAATCCTTTCGGGAGTGCCATACCGACAGATAAGATTATGCTTGATGAATCGAGCCACGACATTCTTGGTAACAGATGCAAACGAGGCTGCTTCTACCCACATGGTGAAATAGTCAATTGCCATAAGGATGAAACGATGTCTGTTGGAATCTGTGGGCTTGATTTCTCCGATCATGTCAATGCCCCACATTGCGAATGGCCAAGGAGCTGTTAGAATATTCAGAGGTACTGGAGGTATGTGCACTTTGTCTGCATAAATCTGGCACTTGTGACAAGATCGAGCATAGCGGTGACAATCGCCTTCCATGGTGGACCAATAATAACCTCGTTTCGTAATCTTCTTAGCCATGGTGTGCCCACTAGAATGGGTACCAAATGCACCTTCGTAACTCTTCCATGATACGCCCGCTATTTTCCGTCCACACAATGAGTAAGCACAAATCGTTATTGCTTTGTATAAGATGTCGCTGTCGAGGAAGAATTTGATGCGAACCTTCTCAAGAACTTTGTCGTTGATGTATGCCCTCGCTGGATATTCCCGAGTCTCAAGATACCTCTTCACGTCGTAGTACCAAGGTTTCTCTTCTGTATCAAGTTCACAATAGTATACTGGTTCGTCAAATTTCTCGATGATGATCTGGGGAGCCTCGTTGTCCCATCTGACCTTGAACATAGATGACATAGTAGCCAATGCGTCTGCCAACTGATTCTCTTCTCGTGGAATGTGATTGAAAGTGATCTCTTCAAGTAGGGATCAAACTCGTATGCCTCGATATGGAATGAGATTCTGATGCTTTGTATCCCACTCGCCCTTAATCTGACTGATCACAAAAGCTGAGTCTCCATATACTTGCAAGAACTTGATTCTTAAGTCAATAGCAGCTTT